>JAPDNY010000002.1:270822317-270851547 GCA_029375565.1 Gekko gecko | reverse complement strand
ATTATTTGTTGAATCAATGACATGTTGCTTTTATTGTATCGATGGAGTGTTGTTACCCGCTTTGAGCCCCCTTGTGTGAAGGGCGGGCTATAAATATGATGAACAAAAAAAATATGAAGAAACACATGGCTGGTGAAGGATGTAAACCGTGCAGCCCCGGAGGTGTTGGCTGGGGCTTGGCTCTGTGGCGTCATCGAAGGAAAGGGGGGCGCACGCACCAGGCAAAATGAAGGTGAAGAGACACATTGGTGCAAAAGGAAATAGAATCTTTTTTTTTCTTTTCTCCAAGTGTACTGGTCTCTGTATTCTCAGGGTGGGCTGTAATGCCAAGAGATCACCAAGCCCCGCCTGGAGGTTGGCAGCCCTATGTACTCCTCCATCCCGACCTGCTCATTCAACAGCGAAGGCATGAGCCCTCCATCCATTTCCCAGGAAGCAAAGTGTGCGTTCCACCACCACCCGCCCCCAGTTCTGCATCCCAATCACTCCCAACTCTAGCTGGACATTCCCAGCTCTCCCTCTCAAAGTCAGTGTTCCTCTTTTCAAACTTTTTTTTTTTTTTTGCCATCAAGTCGCTGCCAATTTCTGCTGACGCCGTAGAGTTTTCAAAGCAAGAGACATTCACAGGTGGTTGGCCATCGCCTGCCTCTGCGTAGCGACCCCGGCATTCCTTGGTAGTCGCCTATCCAAGTACTAGGGTTCCCAGGTCTTACCTGGCTGCTGGTCGGAGGGGCTCCCTCTTTGTCCCTGGGAATTTTTGGCGTGTGCACACCACAATGATGTCACCTGGAAGTGATGTCATTCTGCAGGGCACGTTGTAGGGGGATGCTCAGTCATTTGAGGAGAAACTCATAAGAACATAAGCCAATGTTGGATCAGGCCAATGGCCCATCCAGTCCAACACTTTGTCACACAGTGGCCAAAAATGCCAGGTGCCATCAGGAGGTCCAGCAGTGGGGCCAGGACACTAGAAGCCCTCCCACTGTTGCCCCCCCAGGCACCAAGAATACAGAGCATCACTTGCCCCATCCTGAGAGTTCCTATCTATACCTTGTGGCTAATAGCCACTGATGGACCTCTGCTCCATATGCTTATCCAAATCCCTCTTGAAGCCACCCATGCTTGTAGCTGCCACCACCTCCTGTGGCAGTGAATTCCACGTGTTAATCACTCTTTGGGTGAAGAAGGACTTCCTTTTATCTGACCACAGAGTCTTTTTCCTCAGATGATAGAGCGTCCCCCTGCAACGTGCCCTGCGTGATGACGTCACCCTACCTTGTACTGACCACAGCCAGCCCTGCTGATCTTCCAAGATCTGTCGAGATCAGGCTAATCTGAGCTATTTCAGCTTTTGAAACTACCAAGGGAGAAACGGAGCTAGACTTTAATGGTGTCGTAATATTAACTTCTAAGAACAAAGAAAAGCAGATGCAGCTGGTACCCAGACCCTCCTCCCAATCAAAAGTTCTTTATGATTTCTTTACAGACTTCGAAGGGGGAAATATAGAAAACTCACTTAGACTAGATTAATAAAGTTTAATTAACTCTAATGAACAGCGAGCAGACGATGGGAGTTATTTTCTCACAATTAATTCCAAGGATATTGATATATATCAACATATGCTCTCCCGCCCTTTTTTCATAACAGCTCCCTAAATCAGGAGGGAAAGGTAATCCAAATGAGATATCCAATAAATCTGATGAATATGAAGAACATAAATCCAGGACGCGGCTGTGAAAGCCGGCTTCCGCAATCACCGCCAATAAAGGCTGCCTAATCCGTGCAGGAAGAAGGAAACAATATATATTTTATGCTGCGTCTCGGCCAGAGCGGGGAACGAAGTTTACAGCCGGCGGTCTTCTGTGGGATTTGGGCAACGTCTGAGCACTTCTAATCAGCATTGTCTAGAAGTTACTTCTCTGACGAGAAGTCGGAGTTTTTGAACTGCAGACCAAGGGAGAGCTGGGGGGTGGGGGGAGATAGACTGTGCCAGCCATGAGGTGGTGGGGTTCCACAGTTATCAAAAGCAAGAGCCATTGTGGTGGAGTGGTAAAGAGTATTCATCTAGGATCTGAGAGACCCAGGTTCGAATTCCCACTCGGGCCATGGAAGCTCACTGGGAGACATTGGGCCAGTCACGAGTTCTCAGCCTGACCTACCTCACAGGGTTATTGTGAGGATTAAACAGAGGGGAGGAGAATGATGTCAGCTGCTTTGGGTTTTCCATTGGGAAGAAAGGCAGGGTACAAGCAAATTAAATGAATAAAATAGAAAGAAGTGCAGTTCCCTCCTAGATAATGGTGGTTCCAGACAATCTGCTGTTCTCCTGGTTCCAGAGCCAGTTTGGTGTAGAGGTTAAGTGTGCGGACAGTAATCTGGGAGAACCGGGTTTGATTCTCCACTCCTACACTTGCAGCTGCCGGATGACCTTGAGCAAGCCATAGTTCTGTCAGAGCTGTCCTTGAAAAAGAGCAGCTTCTGTCAGAGCTCTTTCAGCCCCGCCTACCTCACAGGGTGTCTGTTGTGGGGAGGGGAAGGGAAAGGAGTTTGTAAGCCACTCTGAGACACCTCTGGGTAGTGAAGGGCGGGGTATAAATCCAATCTCCTCCTCCTCCTCCTCCTCCTCCTCCTCCTCCTCCTCCTCCTCCTCCTCTTCTTCTTCTTCTTCTTCTTCTTCTTCTTCTTCTTCTTCTTCTTCACCCCCCCCAACAGTCCTAGTTTTCCCAGGTGCTAAATGTTGGGAGAGGTTTCTTTTTGGGGAGGGACTATGTATGCATAAGAGAGGTGCAGTCTCTGTAGCATGTGGGTGGTGGTGCTACTCTTTTGCAGTGAGCAGAAATTCTCATCTGACTGACTTGGTAGTGCAGGGCTGCCAAATTCCAGGTGTGCCCTGGAGATCTCCCAGAATACCAACTAATCATCAAATCATCGAATCATAGAGTTGGAAGGGACCTCCAGGATCACCTAGTCCAACCCCCGGCACAATGCTGGAAATTCACAAATACCTCCCCCACCCACATACACCCCCAGTGGCCCCAGTTCCATGCCCAGAAGAGGACAAAAACTTCCAGGATCTCCAGACTAAAGAGATCAATTCCCCAGGAGGGAATGGATGCTTTGGAGGTCCCTCCACTTCCCAAAACCAACCCTCCCCGCCCCTGTCATATTTACAGAAATTTTCCAGTACAGGGTTGGCAATGCCAGTCTTGACACAGGGAAATGGAAGAGGCAGACGTCAGTGATGCCATGATGTCACTTCAAAGGAAACCTGGACGTGATGATGTGAGTCTCTAAGAATTGCAAGAAACTCTATGGTAAAAAAAAGAGAGAGAGAGAGGTGGGGTAGAGGATTCCCTGCCTCCACGGGGCGACTGGCAATCCTGTTTGGCGGTGAGTCGGTGACTGATGATATCTATTCTGGGATGATAAACGTGGACTTGATGAAGGTCTAGCCCAAGCCTGCTGCTGGCATTAGGAGGGAGAACAGTGGCCAGAAATACTTTTACCTGCACCCTGACATCTGTGAACTACAGCCTTCCCTCTCAAGAGACGATCTGTACATTTTTATCCTGCCCTTTGTCCAAGGAACTTGGAATAGTTATGGGTATCCCTGCCCAATCGGGATTTGCTGCTGGGAAATCAGTGGCTCAAAGATTCCTGAATGGAGAAAAAGAAAAACTGTCGATCTCCAGGAAATGGTGATTGCTCTTTAGATAGCAAAAACATATGATCCAGGTGACTTTCACTGATGTTTGGACCAATGCTTCCTCTAAGCTGTGGAGTCTTGTGAGACAAAATTCTACTTTGTGAGCTACTGGCATTATAGTGGTGAGCGAGGGATTTGGCTACTGCATGCATTAGTTTGCTCTGGAGCCATCCTTCCTGAGCTAAGACAAAAATGTGTGAGCCGGGGGCTAAAAAACTGTGAGCTAGCTCACACTAGCTCAGCTTAGAGGGACACACTGGTTTGGACATCATCCACCCAGTCACGCTGTTGAGCTTTATGGCAGAGGGGGGATTCGAACCTGGCTCTCCTAGTCCCTAGCCTAACAGCACCCTAACCTCTACATCACATGGGCTCTCACAAGACAAGGTTGACGGTCATCAGATGCTTACTTGTGACTCCCAGATTATGTGACATGCGTGGCCAAAAAGGGGGTTCCAAATAAATACACTGATCCAGGTGAGGGTTTCCAACTGCCTGGAGGTGAAAAAAATGTCCCCTCCCTTTAATAGAGGCTTAATGAGATGTTATTTACCAGGTGGTGTTATTGACCTCCTTATCATGAATCATAGAATCATAGAGTTGGAAGGGGCCATACAGGCCATCTAGTCCAACCCCCTGCCCAATGCAGGACCAGCCTAAAGCATTCCTGACAAATATTCGTCCAGCCTCTTCTTGAAAGCTGTCAGAGAAGGGGAGCTCACCACCTCCCTAGGCAGCTGATTCCACCTTTGAACCACTCTGACCGTGAAAAAGCTTTTCCTAATATCCAGCCGATACCTTTCTGCATGTAATTTAGACCCGTTGCTTCGGGTCCTATCCTCTGCCGCCAACAGGAACAGCTCCTTGCCCTCCGCCAAAGGACAGCCTTTCAAATGTTTAAAGAGAGCAATCATGTCCCCCTCAATCTCCTCTTCTCCAAACTAATCTTTCCCAAGGCCCTCAGCCTTTCCTTGTAGGGCTCAGTCTCCAGACCCTTGATCATCCTTGTCGCTCTCTTCTGTACCCTCTTCTGCACGAAAAGCTTCAACTGCCCATTTCCACACATTATGCCTCTATTAGAGGGTCAGGACGTTTCCTCTAGGCCTGTGTGGGCAACTGTCAGGTGATCCTGCCATGAGATGGATGGAAGGGTAGGAGGGATGGATGGTCTGTAACTTTTCATGTCTGGAATGTTGGGCGGTGTGCAGGTTGCCTAGGAGACGGTGGATTTCACAGCCTGACCACTCTGCTATCTCACCAAATGGCCTTGGTCTCACAGTCCTTGTTTTCCTCTGCAGAGACAGCTTTGGGCAAGTTGGTTATTTACTGCTTTATAACTTTCGCACCTCTTCCTGCGCATGGGCTTAGTAGTCATTGGTAGATGGGGGGGGGTTGCCCCCAGTGGGTATAACAGTAGATGCTTCTTCGATGTAACTTATCCCTGACAAAGAAATGTTAGTGTGCGGCTTCCGGTCGGAGTTAAAATGGCGAATTGACACACTTTGCTACTTGTGCAGAGTGCACAGCTGTATCTGACGACAGTCTGGGCTTTACCTGGCCCAGCGCAGCACTCCCCAGACGGGGGGGTGGCAAGCACGCAGCCAAGCCTGAAAGGAAGTTGAGATTGGTGTGGATAAGCTTCGGAGGAAGCTTGTTTACACTTTGATCCCCTTCCGCGAAGAGGGCAGTTGCCAATCAGCACTACAGATACCGGCTGGGCTGAGAATTCAGCATAAATTCGTCATCTACCGACCTCTTTAACATCAAGATTGACATCGATTACAGAAGAAGCACTGCGAAACCTCGAGATTACAAGTAAGGTAACAAAAGAACATTTGCTTACCGGTTTAAAGAAGAACGTGAAATCGAAACGTACGGATAAGCGTAGAAAGCTTTGATGAACTATTCCGCTTGATTTAAAAGTAAAAAGAAAGCTTTCCTTTAGAGAAAACGGCCGAAAAGTGACTTTGTTTTGCATTCCTGTGGTCAGCTAAGTCTAAACTCTACGTAGCAGAAACGAAACTGACTGTGACTCTATGATACAGGAAGTGGGCTGGAGTGGATGTTTTTCGAAGTTGCTGTGCCGGAAGTAGACGGTTGTTTTAGTGTGTGACACCATCACCACCGGAAGTTGGATTACAGTGACGGACAGACAAACAGGAAGTTCGGAAAGAGCCTACTCTAGCCAGAAAATCATAGAGAAATTGCGCCCGACATTTTGAGGAGGACTAAATTTTAAAAAGTTATTTTTAAGCCGAAAAAGCACTGGAAAAAGTTTTAAAAGTGGCGATTTGGCTTGCAGATTGTTAATATAAAGATTGATTAGCCCGGAAGTCGCTTCCAAGACGGATTTGAGATCAAGACCAAGAGCTGCCTCATCACCCAGCCCAAGAATGACTGCAAAGGAAAAAAAAGAGTGGCAGGCCGCAATAGAAGCGATGGAAAAACGGATGACTGAAGTGGTGCAGAGTTTGGGAAAGCAAATAGAATCACAGCTACAACAACAGTTGCAACAACAACTGCAATTACAACTGGAGCAAATAGAACAATTACAAGTCCAAGTACAGAAAAAAAATATGGAAGAATTAAAAGAACTGGTACTAACAGAAGTGGCAGGGATAAAAAAAGATACGGAAGAAGTTAAAAAAGAGGTCAAAAGTCTGGTGACAAAATCAGAAGAAATGGATCAGAAAGTTAAAAGAACCCTGTTAGAAAGTACAAGATTGGAGTCCATGATGGAATATAGAGCCACTCAGAATCATTTGAGACTGAGAGGGATAGAAGAGGAAGAAGAGCAGGATTTACGGGCTCTAGTAATTAACACATTGACAACTTATATAGGGGAAGATGTTGGAGATTTGGATCCAGACTTTGATCTGATTTACAGAGTAAACTCAGCTTATGCTAAAAGAAAGCAATTACCCAGAGATGTGATTGTTCAATTTGTGACCACAAAAATGAAGGAAGACGTTTTCAAGAAGCAATTTACACAACCTTTGGAAATTAATGGAAAATCTTGAGAGAAATTCCGAGATCGATCTTACAAGACAGAAAGAAATTCAAGAAATTAACAGACAGATTAAAAGAAATGAATATCAGGTTTAGATGGGAGATCCCATATGGATTATCATTTGTCTACAACTCGGTGAGATTTACTCTCAAAATGGAAGGAGATATGTACAGATTCAAAGAGAACAACTTTGATGACTTTAAAGATATTTAATTCAAAACAACTATGGATTACAAATTTTTATCTTGGAACGTAAATGGACTAAATTCACCAAACAAAAGAAGATTAGTGAGTCATTGGCTAGAGAAACAAAAATGTAATATAATTTGTTTACAAGAAACGCATATCAGAAAACAAGATAATAAATACTTAATTAATAAAAAATTGGGAGAAGAATTTCATTCCTCAGCAATCAATAAGAAAAAAGGAACAGTGATATATGTTACAAAAGAATTGGAGCCTAAACAAATCTTCTCAGACAAAGAAGGAAGATATATTGGCGTGGAAATAATGATGAACAGAAAAAAGACATTGCTTGTAAATGTATATGCACCCAATGGTGCAAAAGAGACTTTTTTTAAGGATTTGACTAAAGAGTTGTACTGTTTAAATTATGATCAAATGGTCCTTGCGGGAGACTTCAATGGTACAGTGAACAATGTATTGGACAGAAAATCCAAAGCAAGTGGAGAGACGGTGGGAAAGTTGCCAAAAATTTTTTTTCAGCTAATGAAGCAAGAGAAACTAGAAGATGTTTGGGGGAAGTGGAATCCCAAGACAAAGGACTACACGTTTTATTCTAATAGACATAGTTCCTTTTCTAGAATTGATATGATTTGGATGTCAGAGGAGATGGCGCAAAAAACTCACAAAATACAAATTTTACCGAAAACTAATTCAGATCACAACCCCTTACTTTGGATATCTAAAGAAAAACCCAAACAATTATATTGGAGAATTAATGAGGACTTATTGGATCAAAAATTAATTAATGAAACTTTAAAAAAAGAAACAAAAAGCTTCTTTGAACTGAATTTAAATAAAGGTACTGATATACAAGTTGTATGGGATACATACAAAGCGGTAATGAGAGGCTTGCTTATCTCTCTGAACTCTAAAGATAAAAAACAAAAGATGCAACAACAAAATGACCTTTATGAAAAAATCCGACAAAAAGAAAAGGAATTAAAGAAAAGACCAGGGAAGAAAAAGATTATTAAAGAGATCCACTTTCTGCAGGATCAATTGAATGTTCTACTAAACAGAGAATTATACTGGAATCTGAAGAAACTACAGCAAAAAGCATTTGAGGGTGCAAATAAACCAGGAAAATTTTTATCGTGGCAATTGAAAAATAAAAAAGAAAGGAATTTTATAAGTAAAATTACCGAAGATGGAAAGGATGTTATGAATTTGAAAGGCATAAAAAGAGTCTTCTTCAAATATTACGCCAAACTGTTTAAAAAGAAAGGAATTGATCAACAGAAAATTAAGAAATATTTGGAGACGATTGAAGTTCCAGTGCTGGGAAAACAAATTAAAGAGTTATTAAATGGTTTAGTAACGAAGGAAGAAGTTACAATGGCGATAGAAGATGCAAAGTTGGGCAAAGCTCCAGGTCCAGATGGTTTTACTGCAAAGTTTTACAAGAAATTTAAAGAGGAGCTAACCCCTATCTTGGTACTTCTGTCGAATGAGATAAGAAAGACTAAACGGGTCCCAGATTCATGGAAAGAAGCAAATATTTCATTGATACCTAAAGAAGGTTTGGATTTAACTCAAGTTAAGAATTATAGACCAATATCGCTATTAAATAATGATTATAAAATATTTGCAAAAATAATTTCGGAAAGATTGAAAAAATATTTGAAAGACACTATAGCGGAAGAACAAGCTGGTTTCCTACCAAATAGACAAATCAGAGACAATTTAAGAGTGGTGATTGATGCAATTGAATACTATGACAAACATCCAGAAAAAGAAGTTGGATTCCTCTTCCTAGATGCGGAAAAAGCTTTTGATAATTTAAACTGGGAGTTTATGCTGCAAGTTATTGAAAAAATGGACATAGGACAATCGTTTGTAAACATGATTGTGGCATACACTCAGAACAGAAAGCGACTTTGAATATAAATAAAGAAAGAACAGATTTCTTCCAGATCCAAAAGGGAACACGTCAAGGCTGCCCACTATCCCCGTTGTTGTTTATTTGGATATTAGAGATATTATTGACAGCGATAAGAAAAGACAACAGCATTGAAGGACTTACAGTGAAAGGTTTTACATATAAATACAGAGCATTTGCAGATGATGTAATGTTTATGATCCAGGATCCAATTGAGAAAATACCACAATTGATGGAAAAAATTGAGGAATTTGGAGCAGTTGCGGGATTCTATGTTAATAAAAATAAAACCAAGGTGATGTGTAAAAATATGACGAAGCAAAGACAAACAGAACTTCAAGAGAAAATTCAATGTGAAGTAGTTACAAAGACTAAATATTTAGGAATTGAATTAACCATGAAAAATATTGATCTGTTTAAAAATAACTATGAAAAGGTGTGGTACAAGATTCAGCAAGACATGAAGAAATGGGATACGTTGAATTTATCACTATTGGGAAGAATCGCAACTGTAAAAATGAATATCTTACCGCGTCTGATGTTCTTATTTCAGACTATTCCAATATTAAAACAGAGGAAAGTATTGGATACGTGGCAGAAAGAATTATCTAAATTTGTATGGGCAGGGAGAAAGCCAAGGATTAAAATGAAAATTTTATGTGATGCAAAGGAAAGAGGAGGTCTACAATTACCAAATTTAAGTGTATTATGATGCCGTCTGTTTAACATGGTTGGAACAGTGGATTAACCTTGAGAATAAGAAGTTATTGGCTTTAGAAGGGCATGATAACAAGTTTGGATGGCATGCATACTTATGGTATGGAAAAGTAAAAATGGACAAATTCTTCAAACACCACTTTATAAGACGATCACTGTTCGAGACTTGGATGAAATATAGAAAATTCTTCTCAGAAGAAAGACCACTTTGGATAGTACCAGCAGAAGTGATTAATCCATATTCAAGAAATCAAGGGTTAGATTGGCTACCTTATAAAAGTCTTTTAAAATCAGAAGGGAAAAACTTTGTGTTAAAAGATAGATCTGATGTGGAATTTGAATATGATTGGTTGAAGTATAGACAGATATATGACTTATTTAAGACCGATAAAAGAGAACATGGTTTTAGAGAATATAATATGGAAATTGAAACTGTATGGCTTGAAAAGGGGAAAAAAATGATTTCTAAATTGTACAAGGTTTTATTGAAATGGTATACTGAGGATGAAGTTGTAAAAGAGCAAATGATAAAATGGGCGGTAAATGTTAATAATGAGATATTAATGACATCTTGGGAATACTTGTGGAAAAAGTCAATGAAAATTTCAACTTGTGTAAATGTCAAAGAGAATTGTTATAAAATGATGTACAGATGGTATATGACGCCTAAAAAAATTGCTATTATAAATGAAAGTATGTCTAACAAATGTTGGAAATGTAAGAAACATGAAGGGTCTTTTTACCATATGTGGTGGACATGTGATAAAGCAGTAAAATATTGGACTGAGATCCACAATGAGTTACAAAAAATTTTGAAATGTACTTTTAAGAAAGACCCACAGATGTTATTGTTAGGTTTTAAAATGGAAGAAATAAATGTAGCCAAGAGAACACTACTATGGTACTTGATTACAGCAGCTAGACTGACTTTTGCTCAATGTTGGAAACAAGATAAAGTACCTGAAACATGGGAATGGATTAAAAAGACGTTGTTTATGGCAGAAATGGACAAACTAACAAGAAAGTTAAACAACGAAGAAGACGAAACTTTTTTTGAAGACTGGAAAGACTTTCAAGAATACCTGTTGAAAAATTGGGATATTAAACGTGGTTTGATTTGTTTTGATAGTTATTAAGAAGAAAATGAAAAAGAGTTAGACTTTTGAATTGTTACCGTTAGTAAGAGAAATAAGTTTAGATGTAATGGTAAGAGAATAAGAGAGACATTAATGGGGTTGGAGCAGTGCGGGAAGCCTTGTTTTGGGGGGGAGGGGGAAAAACAAAAATGGGTATGTAGTGGTTTGTTTAAATTGTATGAACATGTGATATATCCAATAAAATTGTATTTACAAAAAAAAAAAGAAATGTTAGTGTGCCTTTAGAACTGCTTTCAATAAACGCTATCTTCTTCATGAAGCCTGGTGTTTGACTGACTTTCTGAAGTGCCTGACAGCAACCTTATTTCAAGACCCCTATGGGACAGACCCAGAATGGACTCCTCATCTGAGAATGACAAGGTCAAATCTGGATGCATCCTGGGAGGGCTTCTGGAGCTCTGGGTTGGATTGGATGGACCATTGGCCTGATCCAACAGGGCTTCTCTGTGTTCTTATTTTTGGCTGGCTGGCAGATGAATTTTCAAAATTGTTTAGTGCCTTCTAAAGCAAAGGAATTTGCTGTGAGGGGCCTTTATGATCATTCCAGCACTAGATTTGCAGCTAATTTTAACTTTCATTTTCAGCAGGGCAATTTGCACCTTAGAAGCGGCTTCTCTGAACACTACAGCTCTCTTTAGCTGCCTTTTCGGCTTCCCTTTTGCTCCCGAGATCTCCTCAGATAGAGATAGAGAACTCTGTTCCTACATGACTTATTATTTTCTGTCGGCCCTTCCCATGAGCTTTGTGCTCTCTTCTGCAGCCACTCTTCTCTATCTCTGGGTACATGGCCCATGGCCTTGGCCCTACATAGCTCCATTCCTTGACCACCCCTGTAAGGCTGAGCCCTGGACATGGCTCCATCCCTGGGTAAGCCCGCCACTTACCTGATTTGCACCTTCCAAGAGTTGGCAACCCCAGCAAGGTACTTGTTCTGTGTTATTCAAGACTTCGCTATTCACTTTGTTCCTTCTGGGTCCTCCGGGTCCTTAATCATCTTGCTTATATCAGTGCTTACTTTGCCTTTCCCAATTTCCTTTGGGGAGTGACCTCAGCAAATCTCACTTATTGACCTGGCCCTCCAAAGTTCCAGATTCTTTCCTCCCTGATAGTCCCTGAATCCTTGGCGGTCAGGGATTTCACCACTGCCTTCTGGCCCAGCCCAAACACACCAAACTGGACTCTGAGATTCCAAGAGAAGGTGCATCACACCACCTTGTAACAATAGGGTTGCCAACTCTGGGTTGGGAAGTACCTGGAGATTTTGAGGGTGGAGTTTGGGGAGGGGAGGGACTTCAGTGATATATATGATGCCATCAAACCCACCCTCCAAAGCAGCCATTTTCTCCAGGAAAACTGATCCCTGTCACCTGGGGATGAGTTGTAATAGCTGGAGATCTCCAGGCATCGCCTGGAGGTTAGTAACCCTGCACCCTTCAGAGACACCTGCCTAACAATCTGCAAAGCCCAGCTTGGGGAAGGAACTGGCGGTAGAATATCTAGTTCACCCATTCAAGGTTTGAAAGCTGACTGAAAGGCTCTGCAATCACTGGATCCAATCATGCAACCAAATGCACCGCCCCGGGGTCTGATTGCCACTGCAGTCTGCAATAAGAGGTGCAAGGTGGCTTTCACCTTGCACCCCTTATTGCAGACTGCAGTGGCAATCAGACCCCTAGGGCAGTGCTTTCACCTTGCACAGGAGGGTGCGGGGAGCTGAAGAATGATGCAAATCAAAGAGCCGGAAGGTAGGCCAGGGCACCGCAGGAAGGGAGACCCTCTTTGTCATCGGCTGGGACCAGCCAGAGAATTAAGCCAAGAGCCATAAAAGGCATAATTTCAGCTCATTGATGAAAGTGGCCTTATTGGGTTTGCTGGCAGGCCAGACAAATGAAAGTTCATTCAGAAAACCCCCCAAAAAGGCTATGCGTTCAGATAGAATTACAGTGCCCTGGTTTCTCGGTGTACATGGGAAGCCACTGTAGTGTTGGTTTCTCAGCACTTGCACACTCTAAAGCAGCAGTTCCCAATCTTTTGGGTATGGGTTTTTGGAGCCCTAGGCAGACGCTGAGCTGAAGACCAGAAGGTCTGTAATTTGGCAGTTCAAAACCCTAGTGCCACATGATGGAGTGAGCTCCCGTCTCTGGGCCTCAGCTCCTGCCAACCTAGCAGTTCAAAAGCAAGAAATTGCAAGTAGATAAGAAGGGGGGGGAAGGGTTTGGATTTATACCCCTGCCCTTCACTGCCCAAAGGTGTCTCAGAGCGGCTTACAAACTCCTTTCCCTTCCCCTCCCCACAACAGACACCCTGTGAGGTAGGTGGGGCTGAGAGAACTTCTGACTGAAACTGTCCTTGAGAGAACAGCTGTGCCAGAGCTTGTGACTGACCCAAGGTCACATCAGCAGGTGCAAGTGGAGGAGTGGGGAATCAAACCCGGTTCTCCCAGATTAGAGTCCACACACTTAACCACTACACCAAACTGGCTCTCCAGATAAATAGGTTCCGCTTTGGGTGAGAAGGTAACAGTTTTCTGTGCACCTTGGTGTTTATTCATGCTGGCCACATGACCATGGAGAAGTCTTCGGACAGCGCTGGCTCTTCAGCTTGAAAACGGAGATGAGCATTGCCCCCTAGAGTTGGGCTTGACTGGCTTTCGAGTAAGGGAAACATAAGAACATAAGAGAAGCCAATGTTGGATCAGGCCAGTGGCCCATCCAGTCCAACACTCTGTCACGCAGTGGCCAAAAATACCAGGGGCCATCAGGAGGTCCAGCACTGGGGACTTTACCTTTACCTATAGGCAGACTATGACCTGGTCAGCCATCTCGTTCAGCATTCAGTTTTCCACAGGGGCCAACCAGATGTTTTTGTGAAACCAACAAACATCACATAGAGGGCTCAGCTACCCCCACTATGAAGAAGAAGAAGAAGAAGAAGAAGAAGAAGAAGAAGAAGAAGAAGAAGAAGAAGAAGAAGAAGAAGAGGAGGAGGAGGAGGAGGAGGAGGAGGAGGAGGAGGAGGAGGAGGAGGAGGAGATTGGATTTATACCCCGCCCTTCGCTTGGAGTCTCAGAGCGGCTTACAAACTCCTTTCCCTTCCCCTCCCCACAACAGACACCCTGTGAGGTAGGTGGGGCTGAGAGAACTTCTGACAGAAACTGCTCTTTCAGGAACAGCTGTGCCAGAGCTTGTGACTGACCCAAGGTCACATCAGCAGGTGCAAGTGGAGGAGTGGGGGAATCAAACCCGGTTCTCCCAGATTAGAGTCCACACACTTAACCACTATGCCAAACTGGCTCTGAACCCCCAAGCAAGCAGCATTCTGACATACACAACCTCTGCAGGTGGAGAGTTGCATTCCAGCCTTTGACCACCCTCTCCTTCTCCATTACTCCCTCTATTCCTCCCTAAGATACTAAGAAACTCACTCTAGTAACCAATAGTTACTGGGAAGGGGGAGGAAGGGCGCTTTGTGATGTCACAGTGTCCAGCCAATCCGCATTCTGCACAGCATGTTCTGCTTCAAACTGCCAGAGAGATGTCCCCGCTGCCCTCCTTATAGAGATCCTCAAGAGAGGACTGTGGATTTCACAACAACCCTGGTGAGTGCGCTTTCCAGGGAGGAGTGGTCTTTAGCACCCTTGAGTAGGGTTGTCAATTTCCAGGCGGTGGCTGGAGATCTCCAGGGGTAACAACGGATCTCCAGGTGACAGAGATCAGTTCCTCTGGATAAAAGGGGGGTGGGGAGACTCTATGACATTATACCCCACTGAATTTCATCTCCTCTTCGAGCTCCACCCTTCCCTGAGTCCACCGCCAAATCTCCGGGAACTTCCCAACCTGGAGCTGACAACCCTACAGGGAACTGAAATGAAACAAAAGTCTAGGGGGCATCTTAAAGGCTACCAACATTTATGTCAATATGAGCTTCAGTGAGTCACGGTTCACTTCTTCAGAGAGCTGAGTCTGAAACTGAGAAATCGTCGAGATTTCTATCCCGTTAACTAGAACTTCTTTATCACAGGAACATCATCTTTTTGAGTTCTAAGGGATTTCTCGCAAAGTTTGGTTGACAGATATGGGAAACTACCTGTGAGTTGTTGTTTTTTTGCTGTGGTTGTTAAACGTAAAAACCTTTGGTGTATTCTAATGTAATTGTCTAAATGTAATGTTATTCATTAGTAGTTAATAAAATGTTGCGGGGGGGGAAAGGGAGTTTTAATTTTAACTTCTCAGTTTTAAGTTCTTATAGAGTATTGTATATTTTGTTCTGGTTAATCAATAAAATAATTAGAGAGAGAGAGAGAGAGAGAGAGAGAGAGAGAGAGAGAGAGAGAGAGAGAGAGAGAGAGAGAGAGAGAGAGAGAGAGAGAGCGCTTTGAGTCCAGTAGCCCCTTACAGACGAACAAGGTCTTTGAGAGTCAAAGTTCCCTTTCTCAGACTCTCGAAAGCTTCTACCCTAAGAACATAAGAGAAGCCAATGTTGGATCAGGCCAGTGGCCCATCCAGTCCAACACTCTGTCACACAGTGGCCAAAATATACCAGGGGCCATCGGGGGTCCAGTAGAGGGTCCAGGGCACTTGAAGCACCAAAAATACAGAGCATCACTTGCCCCAGAGTCCCTACCTATACCTTGTGGCTAATAGCCACTGATGGATCTCTGCTCCATATGTTCATCCAATTCCCTCTTGAAGCCATCCATACTTGTAGCCGCCACCACCTCCTGTGGCAGTGAATTCCATGCGTTAATCACTCTTTGGGTGAAGAAGTACTCCCTTTTATCCGTTCTAACCAACTGCTCAGCAATTTCATGGAGTGCCCACGAGTTCTTGTATTGTGAGAAAGGGAGAAAGTACCTCTTTCTCAACCCGCTCTATCCCATGCATAATCTTATAAACCTCGATCATGTCACCCCTCAGCCGTCGTTTCTCCAAACTAAAGAGCCCCAAGCGTTTTAACTTTTCTTCATAGGGAAAGTGTTCCAACCCTTTGATCATTTTAGAGGCACGGCAAAATGAAGTGCGGGAGCAAGATCACACAGATCGCCTGAGCCGCCGCACAGTTGCTCCCCGACACGATCACATGCCAAGGGGGAAGCAATGGGATGACGGGCGAGGTGAGGCAACTGCACATTTGTGGGCATGTGCAGTTTGGCAGGGCCTCGCTTACAACAGGAGTTGGGTGCGTCGGCGATCTCACGCGCGCCCTTGCTGCGGATCATCAGGTAGGTACTGCATTTTGCCTAGTACCTTTTCGATCTGTGTTTTCAGCTGGATGGGACGGGTTAGGGGCAGGTGTGCAACGCTTGCCAGATGTTGGCATCTGATCGCGCTGGTTTGATCCGCCCTTAATCCATCCCATTCGTGTAGCTACTTCTGCGTGTGACCAGGACCCTAGTTGCCCTTTTCTGCATTTTTTCCAAACCTATAATATCCTTTTTAAGACGTGGTGACCAGAACTGTACACAGTACTCCAAATGAGATCGCACCATTGATTTATATAGGGGCATTATGATATTGGCTGATCTGTTTTCAATACCCTTCCTAATAATCCCCAGCATGGCGTTGGCCTTTTTATTGCAGTCGCACACTTTCTCTGAAAATCTTGTTGGTCTGTAAGGGGCGATTGGCCTCTAATCTGACTAACTGTTCTCCTGCAGACCAATATGGCTGCCCCCTGAACCTTTCTTCAGATACCTGGAGGGAGATCAAACAGGTAAAGTGAAGGATGAGGGGGTAATTAAAGCAGAGAGGTCAGGTGCAAATTCCACCCCAAGTCTTTCAAGTGTAAATTCTCTATGGAAGGGCTCAGTCAGTTTGATGCCAATTTGGTGTAGTGGTTAGGAGTGCAGACTCTAATCTGGAAGAACTGGGTTTGATTCCCCGCTCCTCCACATGCAGCTGCTGATGTGATGTGACCTTGGGTCAGTTACAAGTTCTTTCAGAGTTGTTCTCTCAAAGGCAGTTCTCAAAAGAGCTCTCTCAGCCCCACCTACCTCACAGGACGTCTGTTGTGGGGAGGGGAAGGGGAAGGGGAAGGAGATTATAAACCTCTCTGAGACTCCTTTGGGTAGTGAAGGGCGGGGAATAAATCCAATCTCTTATCCTCCTTCTCCTCCTCCATATGAGCTGCTTTCCATTTTCCATCCTTGCATACAATGTCTCTTTTTAACCCTGCAGGCAGGGATTGTCTTCTTAAACTCTCTGTAAGATACTTGGCCTGCTTCTAGGGGCCTAATAAATTAAATATGATCGCTGTACCAAGCTGCAGCTGATAAGAATTCTGCATTGATTACTTCCCACCATGTCCTATGATCCTCCTCTCCATCATTAAACTATCTGTTCGATCCTCCTAATTTAGGGAACAAAGAGTTGTGAGGAATAGAATGAACCAATATTGGTCGTTATAAATCACACACACAGGTTGCTGCAATTTGGTCTGAGGCCATGCAGAAAGGAGCCCCGATTTGCTAAACACGATAGAGCTCCACACACCATTGTTAACATTTTAAAAGGAGAAAAAGGCAGGCCCTTTAAGAACCTGTCTTTTTCCCTTGTGAAATTGCTGATAGTGATATAGCACGGGGGTCCAGTTTTGATTTGTAAACCGGAGCAGGGGCTGAAAAGTTAAATCTCCTCTCTCTTTTCTGCATGGCTATGATCCGAACTGCGCCTGCCGCAGTTTACGTTTCACAGCCTGGCAATGATCTGTGATCTTCAGCATGTGCGTGCGTGGGTGCGCCTTTTGTCTCCTACTAGGGTGCCAGCCAAGGAGCTGTGGTGGCTCAAGTGGTTAAGACGCTGAACTGCAGACTGTGGAAGGTCAGTAGTTCAGCAGTTCAAGACCCGAGAGTGCCACATGACGGGGTGAGCTCCCGTCTCTAGTCCCAGCTCCTGCCAACCTAGCAGTTCAAAAGCAAGAAATTGCAAGTAGATAAATAGGTACCACTTCAGTGGGAAGGTAACAGCGTTCCGTGCGCCTTGGTGTTTAGTCATGCCGGCCACATGACCACGGAAACGTCTTCGGACAGCGCTGGCTCTTCGGCTTTGAAATGGAGATGAGCACTGCAACCCTAGAGTCGGATTCGACTGGCTTTCGAGCAAGGGAACTTTTACCTTTACCTTTTAGGGTGCCAGCCTCCAGGTGGGACCTGGGGATTCCCCCAGAATTACAGCTCATCTCCAGACTACAGAGGTCAGTTCCCCTGGAGGAAATGGATGCTTTGGAGGGTGAACTGAATGGTATTGTTCCCCACTGAGGTCCCTGTCCTCCCCAGGCTCCACCCCCAAACCTCCAGGAGTTTCCCAGCCTGCATCTGGCAACCCTAGCTGTCTAGTAGGGTAGCCAATGGGCCTGGAGAAAAATGTCCTCTCCCTTTAAGAGAGGCTTAATACATAGAAATGGATGACTTTCCACGGAAGCCAATACCATCACCAGGCATTTGCCACAAATCAAACAGCTCTGAAAGGGACAGCTAGTTTCAAAGTTGGCAGCTCCACTCTGGAGCCCGGCGGACTACCTCTCTGGATCTGCCCAGCCGGCCACATTTTTTGTATTTGAAAAGTGTCTGGAATTTACATATAAATCATTCAAGGTGGACGGGGCGCCTCAGAGGGGTTTTAATCAGGCTCCAGACATTGTGACGGGGCTCTGATGGGGAAGTCGCAAATCTTGCCAGACTCGTTAGGACTTTCATTACCAGCACAGCAAAAGAAAAGGGGGGAGTTAAAAAAAAAAGAAGACAAGGAAAGATTAAGAGTCTGTGTCAAGCAGGAATAGCTGAGGACTTCCCAATCCATCAGGGCCTGGGCCTTTGTGCCGAAGCCGCTCTATCCCAGCCGGCAGAGATAACAGCGGGTTCCTAATGAGACAGTGAAAGGGACTGATTCATCTCCGCTACAGATAAGCGGAGAAGGACACATCAGGTTGTCAGAGCCGACCAGCCTCGGGACAGATGGACAGGGGCCGTGGTCTCATGCGCTGTGCCTCCAGAGGATGCCACTGTGGTCACACGGCTGCAATGGGATGTGGGCATGGTTGGGAGACAAGGAAGCGGCGGAGAGAGCGGGATGGGAGGTGTTTGGGAAGTCAGATCCAGCCCTGGCTGGGTGGAACAGGGAAGTGAGGGAAATGCGGACGGTCCGCCTCCCGGGAGGCTTGGCCCTCTTTTTGCTAAAAGCCATAAGCTTAGGCCTGTAGTTACAGTGGGGCATCTTGGGGCCCGGCCACCCGACTTACTACCAAGGCCCCCTTGACTTCCCATCCAGCCCGGGCCCCACGACTTCCAATTTTTTAACTTTATTTGTGGCGCTCACTTGGGTGTATGGGTGGGCTGCCCCCTGATTTATTAAAAACACACACACAGAGAAATTAAAAAATCCTGGCTATGGGCCTGCATAAGCTTTATTTATATTATTGCTTTATTGGCAGGATTTGTAGTTTGCCTTTCTCACTGGGAGTCAAGGTGGATTTCACAGAGTGAGGCTGAGTCCAGACTGTCAATTTGCAGTGGGAGCCAGTTGTGGCAAAAAAAGCCCCGGAATAAAGTGTTCCGGGTTTTCCCGGTCACACGGGACTGATGGATGCGGGAGCATACCGGGAGGAGGTGCGCGGGAGCATTCAGACTGCTGGCCTGGAGGCACGGCTGTAAGCGGTTTTCCCCTGGTAATTCGGCCGGATGCCTATGTGTGTATGAGCGCATGGGCACATGAGCGCATATGCGCTCATGAGCCCATGCGCTCATACACACATAGGCATCCGGCCGATTTGGGGAGGATCCCATTCAATGCTCCCTCTAAGCTGTGGAGTCTTGTGAGCAAAAATTCTACTTTGTGAGCTTTTGTTGTTCAGTCGCACAGTCAAGTCTGACTCTTCGCGACCCCATGGACCAGATCACGCCAGGCCCTCCCGTCTTCTGCTGTCCGCTGAAGTTTGCTCCATTTCATGTTCGTTGCATCGATGACACTGTCTAACCATCTCATCCTTTGCCGTCCCCTTCTTCTTTGACCTTCAATCTTTCCCAGCATCAGGGTCTTCTCCAGTGAGTGCTCCCTTCTCAGTTGGTGGCCAAAGTATTTGAGCTTCAACTTCAGGATTTGGCCTTCCAGGGAACAGTCAGGATTCATTTCTTTTAGGATTGACTGATTTGATCTCCTTGCAGTCCAAGGGACTCTCAAGAGTCTTCTCCAGCACCATAGCTCAAAAGAATCTATTCTTCGGGCGCTCGGCCTTCCTTATAGTCCAACTCTCGCAGCCATACATTACTACGGGGAATACCATTGCTTTGACCATGCGGACTTTTGTTGGCAGGGTGATGTCTCTGCTTTTTATCATGCTGTTTAGGTTTGCCATCGCTTTCCTCCCAAGGAGCAGGCGTCTTTTAATTTCATGGCTGCAGTCATCATCTGCAGTGATCTGGGATCCCAGGAGCATGAAGTCTGTCACTACTTCTACGACTTCCCCTTCTATTTGTCAAGAAGTGATGGGGCCGGATGCCAGGATCTTAGTTTTTTTGATGTTGAGCTTCAAGCCCACTTTTGCACTCTCCTCTTTCAGCTTGAGAAAGAGGCTCTTTAGGTCCTCTTCACTTTCTGCCATCAGAGTGGTATCGTCTGCATATCTGAGGTTATTGATCTTTTCCCCAGCAATCTTAACTCCAGTTTGTGATTCATCCAGGCCAGCATTTCGCATGAAACGTGGCTATAGAGGGGCAAATTGCCAGTCTGACCTCAGCCTGAGCCGATTAAATCAACAACTACAAGAAGAAGAGATTGGATTTATACCCCATCCCTCACTATCCAAAGGAATCTCAGAGCGGTTTACAATCTCCTTCCCTTCCCCTCCCCACAACAGATACCCTGTGAGGTAAGGTGCGGCTGAGAGAGCTTCTTCAAGAACTGCTCTTGAGAGAACAGCTCTGAAAGAACTTGTAACTGACCCAAGGTCACATCACATCAGCAGCTGCATGTGGAGGAATGGGGAATCAAATCCAGTTCTTTCAGATTAGAGTCCACGCTCCTAACCACTACACCAAACAAGACGGGACATTCAATACATGATGAAATTGGATTTGGGTTGTAGTTTGAGCGGAAGCTTAAAAAACATCTTGAATCTTAGAAGGAATTTGGGACCTATTTTGCTTTTTAAAGGAAGACCCACATTCAGATGTTTCTGGTTTTTCTCCTTCCTCATGCTCTCTCTGCAGGGTAAGAGACTGAGGTGGAATTATTTTACGAAATATTACTGGGCGGGCAGTTGTATGTGGAGTGGGCAGGCTGTGTGTGCAGTTAATGACAGCTAACTGTTCATTTTCTGGGAGAGATGGGGAATTATGCAATGACAGTGACCGATTTTTTCCAAATCATCTTCGCTACCATGAGTAGGTACGGAGACAGGAACTACAGGTGCTCAATGCACGTCGATCCAATCTGAATGCCTGCTAATGAATATTCAGAATAACCCATGTTCTTTCCAGATGTTCTGGCGAAGTCATTTAGAACAGAACAGCGGAATCACATTCCTTTGCATTTTATACATCTGGCAAGTTTCTGCCAAGCCCTCTGCCAAGCTGTTTGCCCACTTCTGCCCATCGTAGAAGAGAGCGCAGAGAACTGGGAAGGTGAGAACCTTTTAAACCTACAGCCCGATCCTGAGCAAGTTTGTGTTGAACTGCTCCACTGGGTTTGTTTGGACTTCAAGCTAATGGCCTATAATCTACTGCTCTGCTCCGCCAAATTGGAAGCCTTCCCCTAGCCTAAGAAGCCTTCCTACAACTTGTGCCTCTTCTGCTGGAAGTGATGTCTTTAGACTCTCTAGCATTTACAAAAACTCTATGGTTTTTACCATAGAGTTTCTGTAAGTGCTAGAGTGTCCACTTCTTCTTTTTTTTAACGTAGAACTGACATCAGTATGCGAGCACAATGCCTGTGCACAGTCCATCCCGCACCATATCCCCCTAAAGAGCTAGTAGGCAAAGAGCAGGGATAGAGGGAAGTCTGCTAGGCTGGAGGAAGGCAGAGTGGTAGGCCGGTACAGTAGGACTGCCAACCTCCAGGTGCTGGCTGGAGATCTCCTGGGATTACAACTCATCTCCAGGCTACAGAGATCGGTTCCCCTGGAGAGAATGGCTGCTTTGGAAGGTGGACTTTATGGCAATGTACCCCACTAAGGTCCTTCCCCTCCCTAAACATTGTTCTCCCCGGGATCCACTCCCCAAATCTCCAGCTATTTCCCAACCCAGAGCTGGCAAGCCTACGGTGCAGATAGGGCTGGTATAAGGAGGAGGAGGAGGAGGAGAACAAGAAGAAGAGGAGGAGGAGGAGATTGGATTTATACCCCACCCTTCACTACTCAAAGAACATAAGAACATTAAAACATAAGAGAAGCCAATTTTGGATCAGGCCAATGGCCCATCTTGTCCAACACTCTGTCACACAGTGGCCAGAAATACCAGGTGCCACCAGGAGTCTCAGAGCGGCTTATGCTCTCCTTTCCCTTCTGCTCCCCACAACAGACACCCTGTGAGCAATACTCCCTCTAAGCTGTGGAGTCTTGTGAGCAAAAATTCTACTTTGTGAGCTACTGGCAGTAAAGTTGTGAGCGAGCGATTCAGCTACTGCATAAATTACTTTGCTCTGGAGCCAACCCCTTCCTGAACGAAGGCAAACCAGTGTGAGCTGCAGGCTAAAAAACCTGTGAGCTAGCTCACACTGACTCAGCTTAGATGGAACACTGCCTGTGAGGTAAGTGAGCCTGAGAGACCTCTTTTGAGAACTGCCCTTGAGAGAACATTTCTGAAAGAACTTGTGACTGACCCAAGGTCACACCATCAAACCCGTTTCTCCCAGATTAGAGCCAGCACTCCTAACCACTATACCAATCTGGCCAACTGATGCACAAAGCACAGTCCCACATTGGTGCCCCTAGGCCCTCTCAGTTGCACCATCAATTTATACATTGCAGGGCATGTATAAATGTTGTTCCTGTTGGTGTTTTGGGGTTTCTGTGTGGCACTCTGGCATGCTTACACTGCCACATTGCCACTTGTTCTGGAGTGTTCCACTTGTTCTCATGGCAAACAAGCACCTCCCAAGACAGCTCACTTTCCTTGAAATTCTCTGGGAGAGTCTGAATGCCAGGTGCTGCCTGTTTGCCTGCCTTGCTGAGTGCTGCTGGCTGGGTCTCCCCATTGGAAACAATGGAGGTAATGGGGGTAACCTGTTTGGGTGCCCATAGAATTGGGCCCACTGGTCCATTTGCTTTAGGACATGGGGGTTTATGTGGGGAGACACTCCTGAAGCTACCCTGAAAATTTTGAGCCTCTCCCTCAAACCCCTCTCCCCCCAGAGCCACTAACAGCACCGTGGGGAAAAGTAACTCTTTTCCCACCATAGAGAACAATGGAGAGGATGGGGCAACCTGTTTGGGGACCTGTAGAATTGGACCCCCTGGTCCAATGTTCTCAAAACCTGGTGGGTATCTTGGGGAAAGGCCCCAACAGCTACCCTGTGAGTTTGGAGCCTCTCCCTCAAACCTCCTCCCTTCCAGCCCCCGGAATATACCCTATGTTTTCACCATTGACTTCAATGGCCCATAGGATACATTGGAGCCTAATTGCCACCAAATTCGGCAGCAAGCTGATTCAGATCAGAAAATCTGAATCGGCTCGCAGCAGCCTGAAAGGGGCCCGAGTCAGCCATTTTTGGGGGTGCATTCGGTTCAGGTGAACCAAATGCACATCCGTACTATCCACCTCCAAGCTTGCCTCCTCCCTCCCATCTTCTTCTGCTGGCTACCTCTTGCTTTCCCCTGTCCTATGGGCTGCCACCTGGCTACTGCCCCTTTTGGTCAACCCGTTGGGGTTGATACGGCAACCCAAAATGCCACCTGAACTCCCGATGGTTTCCTTTCTGCAGCACATGCACAGATACAGCAGGCAAGTTTGGGGAAGGTCACCCTAAAACATATCGTGAGCACGTATGAGAAGCCATGTTGGATCAGGCCAGTGGTCCATAAGAACAGAAGAGAAGCCAGTGTTGGATCAGGCCAATGGCCCATCCAGTCCAACACTCCATCACACTGTGGCCAAAAATACCAGGTGCCATCAGGCGGTCCACCAGTGGGGCCAGGACACTAGAAGCCCTCCCACTGTTGACCCCCAAGCACCAAGAATACAGTGCACCACTTGCCCCAGTCCTAGAGTTCTTACCTGTACCTTGTGGCTAATAGCCACTGATGGACTTCTGCTCCAGATGTTTATCTAATTCCCTTTGAAGCCGTCCATGCTTCTAGCTGCCACCACCTCCTGTGGCAGTGAATTCCATGTGTTAATCGCTCTTTGGGTGAAGAAGTACTTCCTTTTATCTGTTGTAACCTGACTGCTCAGCAATTTCATGGGAGTGCCCACGAGTTCTTGTATTGTGCGAAAGGGAGAAAAGTACTTCTTTCTCAAGCTGCTCAATCCCATTCATAATCTTGTAAACCTCGATCATGTCACCCTCAGCCATCGTTTCTCCAAGCTAAAGAGCCCCAAGTGCTTTAACCTTTCTTCATAGGGAAAGTGTTCCAACCCTTATATCATTCTAGGCCCCGTTCACACTGAGCATGTGCCCCGCTGAAGGGACGGGAGCCCTGCGGACTTTCCGTGCGCGATCATACGAGCACATCTGGGAGGCGTAGTGCTCCTGTGGCCAACCCGCGGCTTCCCGTGGAAAACGCAGAATAAAAAGTCTCGTAGGTCCGAAGTACTAATTTCCAGAAACCCCGGGGCAAAGGCTGGTGTCTGATCGCGGGAGCGCCAGTATCCCGTGGCTTCCGACGCCCGCCCATGTCCCCCGGGGTTTCTGGATGTTGTAAGTGTCCATGGGATCCGCACCAACACTGAATGGCACATGCGCACACACAAGACACCAACAGCGGCCCGCCCGCCCCAATGGCGCATGCGCATTTCGCTGCTTTTTTGCTGTGCTGCAGCAGCACGGTGTGATCGGGGCACAGAGCTGGAGTGTGGCACCCCGTTGACCCCTGTGATTGGGCTACTGCACCTTATTTAGCTCCGGGGCGAACTGCCACGCCTCTCCCCTGCGTTTTCTGGCCCGTATGATCAGGGCCCTAGTTGCGCTTTTCTGCACTTTTCCCAAGGCTATAATATCCTTTTTGAGGTGTGGTGACCGGAACTGTACACGGTATTCCACCTAGTCCAACACTCCGTGTCACGCAGTGGCCAAGACCCAAGTGCCATCAGGAGGTCCACCAGTGGGGCCAGAGTCATTGCAAAGAAGGTTAGATTCCCCACCCCTTCCAAGTTTGGGGGTTGCCCAGGAAATGCAGAATGCTCCATTGCAGTCGCGGTTAGCTAAATCCACACAAAAGGTCTGATCCGCCTGGGGGACACCCAGGAGGAAAAGGGTTAAGTGAATTCTCTTGGGTACACTTGACACCCCTTTGCTGTTAGTGAGAGTAAGAGTGACAAGTTACTTGAGATTGCAAAAGAGATATGAGTACCAGAGGGTAAGGATGACACAAAACACAAGACGCGGCCTGCTTATTGATCTGAGGCGTGCAAACATCTGGGCTCCTTACGAATGAAAATGCAGCAAATTCACAGAAAACATAACTGTTTTTTGGTACCACTGTAGGCTATGAATCCAAGACACTTAGCATTTCTTAAGACCTGTGGAAGTTTTCCTGAAAGGAGAATTGCATCAGCAGGTTTGGGGATCCCAGAACCCTTTGCTGCAGGGGAGGGGTAAGAAAACGATGTTGCTTAGAGTTTGCTGAACTTTGCAGGGATACCTGGAGACCTCTTGAAATAAGTTCAGGACCCGCTTGGTTCAGGACCCGCCCACTGCCTGCTGGTGGCTGGGGGAGGGGAGAACCTGGCAATCCTAGTTCAGGTTGGATATTGTAACTCGGCACACAAGAGGATCTGGGAGGGAAAGGGTTAAGAGAATTCTCTCACTGGGGTACACTTCGCAGTTGGCCCCGCCCTCTCATTAGCTAGATGTTGAGCTTCTTTGGCCCTTGCTTGCCTTCTGTTTCATCTTATATGGGACTTCTTTTCTTCTCTCTCTCACCTGGGCTTGGAGCTGTAGCAAGTTGACCTTGCTGGAGTTCATCTGCTTGCAACAAGTTAAATGTACGTACATAAATATGTTGTGTAAGATAGGCTTCTGTTTTTGAAAGCCAGCTTGGTGCTGCAGAGTCTAATCTTGAGAACCAGGTTTGATTCCCCGCTCCTCCTCATGAAGCCAGCTGGGCGACCTTGGGCCAGTCACAGCTCTCTCAGAGCTCTCTCATCCCCACCTCTGTTGTGGGGAGAGGAAGGGAAGGTGATTGTCAGCCGCTCCGAGACTCCTTCAGGAAGTGACGGGTGGGGTATAAAAACAACTCTTCTTTCTTCTTCTTTGTAAAAATTTCTTTCTCTTATTACCATTGGAGTCAGATCATCTTTGTAATTTGTTTGAACAGCATTTTTTTCCTTTAACCAGGAAACGTGGAGGATCCGGGATACTGCATAAAACTTCTGTGCTTCGAAGGCAATTTATTTTTTACATTCAACCCAATAGTTCAGACATTACATGAAGCCATGGTGCAATCAAACTATCAATGATTGGGAGGGTTGCCAGCTCTGGTTTGGGAAGTTCCTGGAGATGTTGGGGGTGAAACCTGATGAGGCTGGAGTTTGGGAAGAGAAGGGACACCAGCAGGGCATGATACCACAGAGTCCCCCTTCCAAAGCAGCCATTTTCTCCAGGGGGGACTGATCTTTATAGCCTGGAGACCAGCCAGAATTCTGGGAGATCTCCAGCCACCACCTGGAGGTTGGCAATCCGAGGGTTGGTGTGATTGTCAGACTGCAGACCCCTGCATCAGCTACCGGTTCTGCTGAGCCAGGAACTGAAGTTGGCTTACAAACCACAGTTAAGTACGGTTTGGTGTATTGTCTGAATGCAAATCTTGGTTTAGTCCTAGCTTGTTCTCCCAGGCAATAAAAGTATTGTTTCTCACTCTTCAGACAGCCAGTGTGGTGTTACAGGGGTGCCAGCTTCCAGGTGAGACTTGGGGATCCCCTGGAATTACAGCTCATCTCTAGACTACAGAGATCAGTTTCCCTGGAGAAAATAGATGGTTCGGAAGGGGGACTCTATGGCATTGCACCCACTGAGGTCCCTGTCCTCCCCAGGCTCCACACCCAAATCTCCAGGCATTTCCCAACCCTATGACAACCCTATGTCCCCCATCGCCCACTAGTGGCCAGGAGGGACCAGGCAACACTACCTAGCTGATTGTGTGGCTGAGTCTTTTCTGTGTTGGCCCCCTGTTTGCTGGAATTTCCTTTCTAAGGAGCTTAAGGCGGCCCACTTCCCCGTGCATCTTCTGCACATCTTTTTTTTGGGGGTACAGGCAAGTGGATATTGGATCTATTCATAACTGATCTTGTCTCATGGCCACCCCTTAAACAGCATTGCATTTTCTCCTGGTTTTCTAAAAGGTCTCCCCCACACACCATGTTAATGCTTTTATAGGCTGCGTTGCACGTTGCTTCAAGTGCCCACTGGGCTGTGGAGTTGACTAAGTGTCATGTGTGTTGATATAAATATATATAAATCAAACAAATGTATGCAAGCACTTCAAGCCAGAGGTAGAGCACCTCCTGCTTAGAGCCGGAAGGTTACTGTCGTAGAATTCACAGGCCCTTGGTGCTGCCTCCCCTGTGATTTCAGCCAGGAGTGCTTGGGGGGAAAGAAGAAGAGAGAGAGAGATTGGATTTATACCCCACCCTTCACTACCCAAAGGAGTCTCAGAGCGGCTTACAAACTCCCTTCCCTTCCTCTCCCCTCCCCACAACAGACACCCTGTGAGGTAGGTGGGGCTGAGAGAGCTCTTGACAGAAACGGCTCTTTCTCAAGAACAGCTCTTATCAGAACTACGGCTTGCCCAAGGTCATCCAGCCAGGTGCAAGTGGAGGAGCGGGGAATCAAACCCGGTTCTCCCAGATTAGAGTCCGCGCACTTAACCACTACACCAAACTGGTGTAGAAAAAGAAGAAGAGGAGGAGGAGGAGGAGATGGAGATTGGGTTTATATCCTGCCCTTCACTCGGAGTCTCAGAGCGGCTTACAAATGCCTTCCCCTTCCCCTCTCCACAACAGACACCCTGTGAGGTAGGTGGGGCTGAGAGAGCTCTGACAGAAACTGCTCTTTTCAAGGACAGCTCTGACAGAACTATGGCTTGCCCAAGGTCATCCAGCAGCTGCAAGTGGAGGAGTGGGGAATCAAACCCGGTTCTCCCAGGTTAGAGTCTGCACACTTAACCACTACACCAAACTGGCAGGTCTAGCATCCCGATTTGTCAAAACGCTTTCCTGCCTTCTACTGTGTTGCAGTCTCCTCTTTCCTTCCACAACCGAGAGACAAAAATAGAGGGTTTCAAATGCAAGGGCAAAGCTCAGAGCTGCTAGAGCAGGAGGAGGAGTGAAGCGCATCCCGCCCGCATCAGAGATAACAGAAGACGGGACTTTGATTAGGGTGAATTTCAATTACTGCGGCATTGATCGGCTGGCGAAGAAGGCGGTACGGTCGGCAAAGGAGCAGCCGCTGTCGCCTCAGACTCCATCTCTATCCAGGGTTGGAATAATCAGCTCGGGGCTTTGGGTGATCCGGAAAGACAGATGTCCTCGAGGGATGAGAGGAGGTTCTCCTGGGCTGAGCCAGTTTGGTGTAGTGGCTAAGAATGTGGACTCTAATCTGGGAGAAACGGATTTGATCCCCCACTCCTCCACTTGCAGCTACTGGATGACCTTGGGCAAGCCATAGTTCTATCAGAGCTGTTCTCTTAAGGACAGTTCTGGAAAGAGCTCTCTCAGCCCCACCTACTTCACAGGGTTCCTGTTGTGGGGAGGGAAAGAGAAAGGAGTTTGTAAGCTGCTCTGAGACTCCTTCGGATAGTGAAGGGCAGGGTATAAATCCAATCTCCTCCTTTTCCTCCTCCTCCTCCTCCTCTTCTTCTTCGTCTTCATCTTCATCGTCTTCGTCTTCTTCGGCATGGGATTGGGAGAGGAACAAAGCTGTAGTGCTTTCCAGGAGTCAAAAGAGGTGCGTTCACATGCACACATGTTCAGTGTCTGAGGACTGCATGACCTTGGGCAGTCACCCTCTTCTCTTTCCCTAACCTGTGTCACAGGTAAGGATGCCAGCCTCCAGGTGGGACCTGGGGACCCCCCAGAACTACAGCTCATCTCCAGACTACAGAGATCAGTCCCCCTGGAGAAAAGGGGATGCGTTGGAGGGTGAACTCGATGGTATTGGGCCCCACTGAGGCCCTTGTCCTCCCTAGGCTCCACCCCCAATTTTCCAGGATTTTCCCAACTTGGAGCCGGCAACTCTACTCCCCAACCCTCCACCAGCAGTCAGGCAGACCTGGTAATCCTACCAGCAGAGGGCTATGGGCAGGGATATGGAGGGTGGGTGGGACAGCAGTGTCGGCTGCAGGATCACATCATTTCCTGTAACCCACC
>JAPDNY010000002.1:270449227-270822217 GCA_029375565.1 Gekko gecko | reverse complement strand
GTCCATTTGCCAGTTTGTGTCCATCCCTATTCTGTTCCTAGGGACTGTCATTCCGCTCCCAGAAAACCCCTGTGCCGCTCCCAGGGGCCGTCATTCCACTTGTCCCCCGTCCAATTCCAGTGTCTGGTTCTGCAGCCATCCTGACCTCCGTGTTCCCATTCCATGTCACAATCTTCTGGCAGCTCTGTTGACCACAGACTCAGAGCACCCCCCCCCATCATCTCTCTGTGAGAAATCCCAGCTCAGAGGTCCCCGGCTGTTTTGAGCCTGCAGGCCCCTTTGTCATTGTGATGTCACAGCGTGGCCGGTTGCCCCGTCACTGGCTTGGCTTTGCCCAGTGACTTGTGAATTCCTGTTCTGAAGTTGGATCCTGCTATTCCGTACAGTCATTCTGAATCCTTCAGCCCACAGGCTTTCGCTAGGTTTTAAAACCCTTTTACAGAGCTGTATGTTTGCCGCTATCAGATGGTGTGATTTCGTTTGGAAACCGCCTTGAACACGTGGAGCGTATTAAAAAGCACCAGACAGACAAATCATAAGAGAAATGGATAATAATAGGAACTGGGAAAAAGGAACCGACTTCATCCCGCTGACAATTGGGCAGGCAGGCACGCAATGCTCAACCGCCCTGGCCCCACGCCCTGACCGGGCCTCCGATTCCTCACAACGCACACATTTCCAACCAGACACACGAGTGTTGTGCACACAGTTTATGAAACACTGTTAAAGCATTTTGCACTCTGCCGCTGACTAGCCAGGTTACACCTAGCAGGCCCACTTAAAACTTCCAAGATATATGTTAAGGGCCATTTATGATTTTAACTACATGAGCAGAAATCAATCGTGAATGTATACAGACCTTAGACTTTGGTTCACTTATGGCTGTTGCATTCTGGGAAGCTGAAGCAAAATGCTGTTCTGCTGTTTTGCTGAGGCACGTGGCCTTGGCTGACTGGCTACTCCTGCACATGTGCAGAAGACAATGAGCACCTCATAACCATATCGGCTGATACAGATGCTTTTAGGACTCCAGGGCCCAGGCTAAAGGGAAGTTTAGTGTTCTGTCAGAAAAGGAAAACGCTGCCTGGGAACAGCGCCCCCCCCCCCGTCTTAACCCAATGGGGAATAGGCGGTGAAACTTGACAAAGTTTGACAGAGCCAATAATTCTGCTTTGTTCCCCTGACGTAATGTGAAATATAAAATGCTACGGCTCCTGTTATAACCTGAGGGAGAGGCTGGTTGGTCTTTGAGGGGACCAAACCCTGTTTATTTGGTTTCTCCCTGTTAATCGATTGATAATAAAGACCTCTGTTAAGCGTCTTCCTTCACAGGACTGGGTGTGTGTGTGTGTTTCTCAGAGGGGAACCAGGGACACACGGGGTTCTTGTTCTACGACACACGAGGGCCCCGAGAAGCGGCAGTTCTGTGGGAGATGAGGGGTGCAGAGGGCTTGGCCGTGGGGCAGTGGGGCCAGAGAAGGAGGCCCGGTGGACAAGGACCGGCCTGTCCCAAGCAAAGCGGCCCGTCGGACCCTCGGCTCCCTACTTGTGGCCAGCAGCCTTGCCGGGTGTGAGCCCAGCCAGCGGGTGCCGGATCGTTCCTCTTTCTGATTGAGGGACAGTTAGTGGGGGACGGGGAGGGACCCCTCGGAAGGGACTCTTCTGCGGCTGAGGGAAAGGGTTGCTGGTCAAACAAGGCACGACATACAGACCGAGGGCCGCTCCGTGGGGCTAATAGGGGTGCTCTGTTCCTCCTATATATAGAGAATGGAGACATACCAGAAGCAATCGGAAGTGGAGTTCCTCCGCAACCAGCTGCTCATCCTAATGGAGGAGAAAGAAGAGCTGGAGGAAAGGCTGGAGAGGTGAGGAACCCACTTTCTCTGTGGTATTATCTGGCAGGGATTTCTACGGGGCTTCCTCTCCGAGGCACCATCTAAAGAAGTTCCATTTCCCCGACGGCAGTTTTGAAAGCTTTTACGCTGCCTTCAGATGAAGGAACGTGCTTTTGTCGGGCTATTTAGAATGGCCAGAGGAAGAGACAGGGTTAAGGCCCATGGGGTACGATCTCACCGTTTCCCTCATGCGGGAGGCCGGGCCCAGTGAAGTCGCGACCCCTCCTTGAGTACGAAACGGAACGGTTTCCAGGCAGCCTCTGGAATGAAGGGTTTCTATTGAAACAGCCTTGCCAGGGACCACGTTTTAACATTTCTGCTTAGCCCACTTGCCCCGCAGGGCAATTTTGCATGAAACATAGCAAGTAGGGGGAGCCCACCCAGTTCTTCACTGAGCCTCTCCCAGCTCCCCTCCTGTCGCACGCGGCGTCTGCACAGGCAGGTCCTGTGATCTCCACCATCAGGGTTTCTTGTGTGTGTGTGGTCGAGGACGACTTCTCTTTCCTTGATCGCCAGTGGGAAAGCTAGTTACATCCAAACCGATCATCTACAATATTTGGCCACTGAATAATTCTCAGTTCCCTCCTGAGGCACAAACCTGTGCCCCGTGTGTGACCCCTGGGCCGAATTGGAATCACACAGTCGGAGTCCAACGAGTGAGAGGAATACCTGTTTATTGCAATGGGAACAGGGAATACAGGGGCTGAGTATCTTGGCACTTCAGCCATCCCAAGTCGTATTCTGCTGTAAGCAGGAAGGGCAGAGGGTCATATACCCCAAATGACATCACATGTAATCTACACATTCAAGAACCTTTAATTGGTCCCAAGCAGTTAACATCATAAAAGCATCATTTGACTCTAAACCTTACTATCTGTCTCTCCTGATACTGGTCATTATGTCCGTGATTTCATTTGTTTATCTGGTCTTCAGAACAATGGGAAACACTGGAGAACACTGGGTCCCTTTCTGGCCTCGCATATGGAGAGCTAGCTGATAAGGGCTGTGTATCACATTAAACTTCGCTCTCGGCGGCCTTGCAGCTTCTAAATAGCATTCCATCTACGGAGGCTTCTGATACAAAAAAAAATGCAGTGATAAAATATATATGTTCTGCTATAAGTTTTTCTAATCAGAAGATTTTAGGTTACATACCAAGATCTGAATCTATTAGGATTCAACTTTTAAAGGCACAGTGACAGCTGTCAGCATCTCTCTCTCTCTCTCTCTCTCTCTCTCTGAGAGTGTCAGAAATCAAATTCATTTCCCCCGTGTTCTACACCCCTAAACAGAACTTGTTGGGCAACGCTGGAGCTCACGGTTATCCTACACAGGTGTGATCAGTGTGTCAGTTCAGACGGAACAAAAACCGTGGTTTATTGGAACAAGTTTGTGAAACCAGGACCTAGCTCTCAGATGATCTTTCCAATCCTGGTTAGCCTCAAGAAGTGCTGCTTTCATTAGTTTTGGCCTGGCCCGGTGTGTCCACTGCGTGAGCCTTTGTGGGGGAGTCACTAGGGAACAGGCCAAGACGGAACGGGGAAGCCCGCATTGGAAAAATCACACGGAAGCATCGTGAAGAGTCGACTAACTGTGGTTGGCTAATGAACCCGACTTCACTCCATGGACTCCAGTCCTGCTCTGATGGACCTTAAGTGAAGTGGACCGCATTCAGACCGTCACAGTTAGTTTAATTAAACCGTGGTTTCACCTTGTATCGGAACAGAGACCCTGTTCAGTTCTGGAGGCTTTTCCACCGCGTTCCTATTCAGAGATGTACTTTTCTTGGACTCTTGAGAATAGCAAAACGAGCACGCACGGTCAAGACACAGGGGCACAGTCTCACCTTTTCCCTTACAGGGGAGCTCGCGAAATGCCAAATTCCTGTACAGGGCTGCCCTTGGCGACTGATCCGGAAGATGCGACTGGTCCAAAATGTGCCTCTTCGGGGACTTACAGTTGGAGGGCGGTGTAGGTGTCGCTTATCAAACGTGGTACAAGGACAACATAGAGACAAATGACCACTCTGTGGGCTAATGCTGTTCTGCTCCTCGTGTTTATTACAGACAGGAAACGGCATATGAGAGGTTGGAGAAAAAATTTTGGGCCATGAGGTTCGAAAAAAGGGCGCTCGTCCAGGAGAACCAGAAACTCTTCGACATCCTAAAGAGGTGAGAAATGTATCGGGTCCCCGTTTTCTCTACTACAATCGGCATGAGTTTCCACGTGTCTTCCCAATTCCTTCTTTGACGCCCCGCCTTTCCCCTTGATGGGGGCCCAGAGCACCTGGCCTGGTTTCCTCCTCCACTCTCTCTTCACAACACCCCCCAAAATCTTACTGTCCTGGGCTGGAGTGTGGGCGGAGCGAGAGAGGGACAGTCCGGGGTCCAGTCCAAGGTCAAAACTGGGAGGCAGAGAAACAGGAGCCCAGGAACAGAGTCCAGAGCACAAACCGACAGCGTAGTCGTCAAAGGCAGAGTCGAGGAGCCGAGAGGTCAGAGCAGGAAACGGGGACCGGGAACACGGGCGAGGTGGGGGCAGAGCGTCGTCAAGCTGACTCGTTGCTGTGTGTCCTGGCTCCTGTTAGAACTCAGGGCTGAGGGACCGCCTGTTGCGCAGGCGCGCCTCTCGCCATCGGGATGCCAAGTCCTGCCAGTGCTGGTCTCGCAGAAAGGCCACCGGTGGGGGCGAGTCAGGGGGCTGTCCGTCGTGCGCTATTCCGCCCCAGCTGTTGCCGGAGCAGGCTCTGCGGCTTCATTGGGGTCAGGTGTAGGTTCTGCCGGAGCCGGGAGCTCATCCTCAGCAGTACTCAGGACTTCAGCTGGCGCTGGGAGCTCATCCTCGGCAGTACTCATGACACTTACAGGACAGAGTGAGGATTCGAACCTGGGTCTTGCAGATCCTAGTCTGTGTCTGTAAATGCCACAGCAAGCTGGCTCTCTGTCGTGCGATAGTGAAGATGGTACACTCTAACCCAGGGATCCCACGCCAGATCAGGGAAGGATATGTACCAGAGGAGAAAAACCGCAATAACCGTAGTTCTGTCAGAGCTGTTCTTGAAAGAGCAGTCCCCGAAAGAGCTCTCTCAGCCCCACCTATCTCACAGGGTGTCTGTGGTGGGGAGGGGAAGGGAAAGGAGTTTATAAGCCGCTCTGAGACTCCGAGTGAAGGGCAGGGTGTAAATCCAATCTCTCTCCTCCTCTCCTCCTCCTCCTCCTTCTTCTTCTTCTTCTTCTTCTTCTTCTTCTTCTTCTTCTTCTTCTTCTTCTTCTTCTACTTCTCAATTCTTACAAATTCATTTTATATTTAAATGAACAGTGCATTGCATATCACCTTCGAAAAATCATCACAGAATTGCACGGGAAAGTTACAATCTTTGTTTCTTCACGTATAAAGTTCAAAACCTTTAAAGGGTTCAACAAGAGGAACTCAGTCCTTATCAGCGGAGAGTTCATCAAACGAGAAGCGTCTTCTTGGAGAGGAAAACATGTCACGCCTCAGCAGGGCATCCTAATCAAAGGAACAGGAAGTCGCTGGGAGCAGTTCCTTCTCCAAATCTCCTGGGAAATGCGGGCGCCTTTCCAGGCACTCCAGATAGAAGCTCGTGGTGCCAGAACCAGTGTTTGGACCGGGCAGTGCTGTAGGTCTCCTTCGGAGGACCCTCCCAGAGTGTAGGGATGTGTCTCTTGGGGGGGAGTCCAAAGATTTGGGGGGAGGTGCAGCTCGGCCCCAGAGTCTGCCTGTGTGATTGTCCGGGGGGGGGCGCCTCACTTTGGAGCAGCGGGCACAAGAACCAGGCTTCAGACCGGGAAACAGCACCTGTCCCCTTGACGAGGATGGTTCCAGGAACCCGGAGATGTATGACATGTGGTGGTCCAAACCATATTTTGGGTTTCAAGGACAAGCCGCTGAACCAGTTCCGCAACTGAGAGGTCTCTCTGTGCGCATGGGTCACCCCTAACCCTCCCTGTAAACTGCTTGGGGCTTGAGCCAGCTAATTCCCCCTTCCTCTTGGGTTTCCATTTTTTCCTCCCCTTCAACTGATGCCCTGTGGCCCTTTCATTCCAGAACTCCTCCAGGCAAGGAGCACACTCAGTCCTTGTCAGGCCATTCGGAGGGAATTTTCTTTTCTCTTTTTTAAATTTACAAATGAAGAAGAAAAGAAGAAGAAGAGGAGGAGGAGGAGATTGGATTTATACCCCGCCCTTCACTCGGAGTCTCAGAGCGGCTTACAAACTCCTTTCCCTTCCGCTTCCCATGACTGACACCCTGTGAGGTCGGCGGGGCTGAGAGAGCTCTTTCTAGAACTGTCCTTGTCCCAAGGTCATCCAGCAGGTGCCAGTGGAGGAGTGGGGAATCAAACCCAGTAGTCCCAGATTAGAGTCCGCGCACTTAACCTCTACACCAAACCGTTTCTCTGCATCCCCGTAGAGTCCCCTGAGGGAGCAGGAAGCGCCGTCCTGACAGGCGTGGGGCACGATCCAGTTCCCTGTGAGGAGGAGGGAGGCCTGGTGCTTCTTCCGTGACCGTCAGGGAGAGAGACAGCCAGTGTGTGAAGGATCAGGCAGCAAGGACGGGAAGGCCTCATGTCCCACACGCCTGTTTTAAACTTTTGGACATAAGAAAAAAGCCCCTTGGCATTTGTTTCCCCGCACCTGCAATATTCTGACCTGTTCTTGTGCCTTACAGCCTGGGCCGCGAGGAGCTCGACGTGAGAATCGAAATGATGCAAATGCCCTCCCGCTACTTGAGCCTGACCCCAGAGGACCAGCCAGAGGTGAAGGAGAAAGTTCAGACTCTCTTTACGACGCCCTGCAAGGGGTTCTCAGAGGGAGGGTCCATCGTGGAAGATCGCCCAGTGGCCCCTTTAAGACAAACAAACGTTATCGTTGCATGCAAACTTTGGTCAGGTGCACGGCGGGTATGAAGAAACCAGCCCAAGGTCTATAAGTGCGGGACGTCTCATTCGTTTGCACTGGGGGTTTCGGGCAGAGAGGGTGCCCCTTGCGATCGGGAAAGAGCTCTGCGGCCGGGCGTGTAAGGGGGGGGGTTAGGTTGCTTCAGTCAGTCAGTGGGAAGGGGGGCTCTGCTTTCCCTGGGTTCCCACACTGCAGTTCATTGTCCTCCCCTGTTGGTTTCATAGAATCGTAGAAAGTTAGAGTTGGAAGGGACCTTGCAGGTCATCCAGTCCACCCCCCTGCACTCTGCAGGAGCACAGCCGAAAGAGAGCCCTACAGCAGACCCAAAAGATGGCCGTCCAGCCTCCGCTTGAAAACGTCCAGCCGCCGCTCGAGGCAGTCACCTCCTCTGCGAGGGCAGATCTGCTGGCGACCGTGTCCCCCCCCCTTAGCTAGCAATCCAAAACTGTCCAGTGGCACCTTTAAGACCAGGTTTTATTCGGTTGCAAGCTCTCCCTCCTGGCTGGCAGGTTCCCTCTAAGTGTTCCCTCTGAGCTGAGTCAGTGTGAGCTAGCGAGCTTGCAGTTTTCTAGCCTCCGGCTCACACCTTTTTGTCTCCGCTCAGGAAGGAGGGCTCCAGGGCAAACTAACTGGTGCAGCAGCCAAATCGCTCACTACCAACTTCAATGCCAGGAGCACCCAAAGTAGAATTTTTTGCTCACAGGACCCCACCGCTTAGAGGGAGCATTGCTGGCCGGATACAAATTCTCCCAGGGGGGTTTGGGGTGGGGTGTTGGTGACGGCATGAACCCCCCACCTGGAGCCGACCACGACCCCCCAGCCTGCCTGCTGGCAACCGGATAACCGTGCAGGGCCAATACACTCCGTCATGGGGTTAACCCTGCAGGCCGAGGGCTCTCTGGCCCCCTGGCCTCTCCATGTGTATGCTGGCGACCGGATGATGGGGCGGTTCCTGGTCCTCCCGGCCTGGGAGCCGGGCTCCCTCTCACTTGTGGAGTCTCCTGAGCAAACATCCTACTGGCAATAGAGTTGTGAGTGAGGGATTTGGCTGCTGCAAAAATTAGTTGGCTCTGGAGCCATCCTTCCCGAGCTAATAAAAATTTTTGAGCCACAGGCTCAAGTGCTCCTAGAGCATTGGAGTGCCAGGCAGAGCAAGAGCTTGCAAGGGTTCCGATGCACCATGCTCCTAGGGCATTGGAGTGCCAGGCAGAGCAAGAGCTTGCAAGGGTTCCGATGCACCATGCTCCTAGGGCATTGGAGTGCCAGGCAGAGCAAGAACTTGCAAGGGTTCCGATGCACCATGCTCCTAGGGCATTGGAGTGCCAGGCAGAGCAAGAGCTTGCAAGGGTTCCGATGCACCATGCTCCTAGGGCATTGGAGTGCCAGGCAGAGCAAGAGCTTGCAAGGGTTCCGATGCACCATGCTCCTAGGGCATTGGAGTGCCAGGCAGAGCAAGAGCTTGCAAGGATTCTGATGCGCCATGCTCTGTTACAGCCCATGATCTTTGCAACCCAGACCAGGATGAGTTGTTCCCAGAGCATGAATCAAGAATCCGTGCCAAGCTATCTCACCCGGAAGTCGCTCGGTTTCATCAGATAGCTCTTAGGTCATAATCAAGTTCCTCTGCATGAACATGACTGAAATCCTCCTCCTCCTTATTACTATTATTATTAGGTGTCATTTCGAGGCAGAATGGGGCAGGACGAGCCGGGAGCAACAAGCCCAGGAGCCGGCAACTTCTTCGACCGTGGCCCTCCACCGCCGCCCCCGGAGTCAGAGCTGCCTCCTGCCCGCTGGCCGGTGCCATCTCCCACCCACCCTCCTGCTCTTCTGGTGAGTCTCCGAGCTAGGGATGGAGGTGGGGGGGTGTCAGGCCACGGGTGCCCTCCTTCTCTGCCCCCCCTTCAGCTCTCTGCCACTCAGTGGCCTGCGGGAGCCCCTCATGGGCAGGGGGGGGTACATCCTGGACGAGCAGCTCCGGGCCCCGGTCTGGCCGCACACATCGGAGCCTGCGCAGAGGGTGGCTACTTTAAAGGGGCCAGAGGCCCCCGTGCCTCTCGGACCGGAGTGCGCATCCCCCCCCCCCGCACGCAGCGGGTACGAGCTCTTCCTCCTCTGAAAGCGCCGATCTGCATTATCCCCCCCATAAGCTAGCAAGACCAAGTTTTATTCCGGTACTGGCAATAGTGCCCCTATCTAAATCAATGGTGCGACCTCATTTGAAGTACTGTGTACCGTTCTGGTCACCACACCTTAAAAAGGATATTATAGCTTTCGGGAAAGTGTAGAAAAGGACAACTAGAAGGATGAAAGGGTTGGAGAACTTTCCCTATCAGGAAAGGTTAAAGTGCTTGGGGCTCTTTAGCTTGGAGAAACGACGGCTGAAGGGTGACATGATCGAGGTTTACAGGATTATGCCTGAGATAGAGCAGGTCGAGAAAGAAGTCCTTTTCTCCCTTTCTCACGATACAAGAACTGGTGGGCATTCATTGAAATTGCTGAGCGGTTGGGTTAGAACAGATAAAAGGAAGTCCTTCTTCAGCCAAAGAGTGATTAATGGAATTCACTGCCACAGGAGGTGGCAGCGGCTACAACCATGGGCAGCTTCAAGAGGGAATTAGATAAACATATGGAGCAGAGGTCCATCACAAAGTATACTTAGGGGCTCTGGGGCAGGTGATGCTCTGTATTCTTGGTGAAGATAAGAACATAAGAGAAGCCAATGTTGAATCAGGCCAATGGCCCATCTAGTCCAACACTCTTGTCACACAGCGGCCAAAAATACCAGGTGCCATCAGGAGGTCCAGCAGTGGGGCCAGGACACTAGAAGCCCTCCCACTGCTGCCCCCTCCAGCACCAAGAATAGAGTACATCGTGTTATTATTGGCTGGCCTGGCTGATCACCATGAAATGCACTTTACACAAGAACGAATGTTGTTAAATACAGGTGTTTGGGAGGGGCAACAGTGTCCTGGCCCCACTGCTAGACCTCCTGAAGGCACCAGGTATTTCTGGCCACTGTGTGACCCAGAGTGTTGGACTGGATGGGCCGTTGGCCTGATCCAACATTGACTTGTCTTATGCTCTTATGTTCTTATCTAATTATTCTGAATAATTGTGCTGCGCAAGAGCTAGCAGATGCGATGCAGGCCATGAAGAAATGTAGTGTCCCTACGAGGCCTTGATTGATGGCGTTGTTTTCAGTTCTCGATTGTTTGTGTTGCAACCTGTCTCCGGGGGGGGGGGGCTCAATGGGCATAACCAGGCAGGAAACGAAGGCATAAGTCGATCAGACCAAATAGGGGAGGAAATCCTATCTATTGTTAGTTAAGCCGCCTGGCTAGCTCATGAATATCGATCACATGACTACTCTCCCGTTAAGGCCTTTAGCTGAATTGCTGAACAGTGGGACTGATCTCTCTCGTGTGGACATCAGTTGTCATCCTGGAAGACCTTCGGCCTGGACCTGGAGGCTTCGAAAACAAGACAGGCTTAGGTGTGAATACGACAGGGAAAATTAGGCTCCCCAAAGAAAACCACTCTTCTATAACTCCAACACACCTAGTTGTACTTATATCGCAAAATTCCCTGTATTAAACAACATTCGTTCTTGTGTAAAGTGCATCTCATGGTCATCAGCCAGGCCAGTCAATTATAACATGAGTACAACACAAAACAAGACAAAACCTGGATGTGGTTGCTCCTGACACTGTTTTGGCTCTGCTCCTGGGACGTTCACCCTTTAAGACGTCCTGACGGAGCTGTGAAGTGTACAAGGCAGACTGAAAAGTCCTCGTTTTTCAAGTTCCCGAACAGTAGTGATCACTCCTTCATTTGAAAAAATGTAGACGCAAGGAATGTAAGAGATCAAGAGGTGCTTTCCTCGGATTAAACAGCGGTTCCGTATGTCTTTTCCAACTCTGTCTCTCTGGAATGACAAGAATGCGGATCGACGCAGCCTCTCTCCAATGTCTTCCCAAAGCTCTCCAAGGACAACGAAGTGTGTCTGGGTTATAGAAGAGTGGTTTTCCTTGGTGAGCCTGATTTTCCCTATCGTCCCTGGAGGCTGGCATTGGCCACTCTCGGGAGAATCCAGAGAGCCACACCAATAGTTTTTATAATGCGTGGCATGTCAGTAAAGATTGAGTGCTTTTGAAAAAAGTCCTAAAAATGCTGTGCATTTATTTGTGTTTCAGGAAAAGACACCTGAAGAGGCCCAAGGAAAAAAAGAAAAAGAAGGCGGCGGCAAGGACGGTCAAAACAGAGGGCACAGAATACCCATACGAGGCCAGGCAGAAAACCAAGAAGAAAGCACCCAGGCACACCCAGACGGACACCCAAGCCCCAGAAGAAGAAGTGGAAGTCAGCGGAGGGGACGATAGCGGAACATCTCGTGGGCATGTCCGCTTCGTCATGGCCCGCGCCCAGTTAAAGCTGAAAACATCTGAGGCTGGGAAGGGAGAGACTGGGAAGGAGGGCAGAGCGGCAGGCCAGCCACAAGCGGAGCCAAAACAACCAAGGCGCATACATAGAACTGGCCAAAGCCAAACCCTGGCCCAAGACCGTCTATTGGAGGGCCGTCTACGGAATAGGCGGGAGGTGCTAAAACTGCCTCTGGTGCAGCTGCCAAGGGTAGGGCTCCACTTAGCCCTGAAAAAGGAATAATCTCCTCTAAAAATAATAAAATCTCTCTCTCTCTAAAAAAAAAAGGAATAGTCTGGGCAGCCAAAATCCGGGTTAGAGCCAGCCGGGTTAGAGCCAGCCAGGGCCCAGAGCTCAGAACCTGCCCGCTCAGACTCAGATGTTTTACCCTTCCTCAAAACATCAGAAAGGTAGGCGAGGAATCCACCTCCTCACGGTATACCAGAGAATTAGGAGAATTTAAAGACCTCCTCTTGGTAATGTCTCCTCTGGCCCCAAACTCCTGGACTGGACTCTCGAGCGATTCCAGTTTCGACAACCGGCTTCTGAGTTCGGCCTTCGGCTCTGATTCATATCTGATCATTATAAACCATTGGACTGCTTGACAACACCTTTTGGGCAGCCTCGTGGTAATGTCTCCTCTGGCTCCAAACTCCTGGACTGGACTCTCGAGTACTTCCAGTTTCGACAACCAGCTTCTGAGTTCGGCCTTCGGCTCTGATTGATATCTGATCATTATAAACCATTGGACTGCTTGACAACACCTTTCTGGCAGCCTCTTGGTAATGTCTCCTCTGGCTCCAAACTCCTGGACCGGACTCTCGAGTGATTCCAGTTTCGACAACCGGCTTCTGAGTTCCGCCTTCGGCTCTGATTCATATCTGATCATTATAAACCATTGGACTGCTTGACAAAACCTTTTGGGCAGCCTCTTGGTAACGTCTCCTCTGGCTCCAAACTCCTGGACTGGACTCTCGAGGGATTCCAGTTTCGACAACCGGCTTCTGAGTTCGGCCTTCGGCTCTGATTCATATCTGATCGTTATAAACCATTGGACTGCTTGACAAAACCTTTTGGGCAGCCTCTTGGTAACGTCTCCTCTGGCTCCAAACTCCTGGACTGGACTCTCGAGCGATTCCAGTTTCGACAACCGGCTTCTGAGTTCGGCCTTCGGCTCTGATTCATATCTGATCGTTATAAACCATTGGACTGCTTGACAACACCTTTTGGGCAGCCTCTTGGTAACGTCTCCTCTGGCTCCAAACTCCTGGACTGGACTCTCGAGCGATTCCAGTTTCGACAACCGGCTTCTGAGTTCGGCCTTCGGCTCTGATTGATATCTGATCATTATAAACCATTGGACTGCTTGACAACACATTTTGGGCAGCCTCTTGGTAATGTCTCCTCTGGCTCCAAACTCCTGGACTGGACTCTCGAGCGATTCCAGTTTCGACAACCGGCTTCTGAGTTCGGCCTTCGGCTCTGATTCATATCTGATCGTTATAAACCATTGGACTGCTTGACAACACCTTTTGGGCAGCCTCTTGGTAACGTCTCCTCTGGCTCCAAACTCCTGGACTGGACTCTCGAGCGATTCCAGTTTCGACAACCGGCTTCTGAGTTCGGCCTTCGGCTCTGATTCATATCTGATCGTTATAAACCATTGGACTGCTTGACAACACCTTTTGGGCAGCCTCTTGGTAACGTCTCCTCTGGCTCCAAACTCCTGGACTGGACTCTCGAGCGATTCCAGTTTCGACAACCGGCTTCTGAGTTCGGCCTTCGGCTCTGATTCATATCTGATCATTATAAACCATTGGACTGCTTGACAACACCTTTTGGGCAGCCTCGTGGTAATGTCTCCTCTGGCTCCAAACTCCTGGACCAGACTCTCGAGCGATTCCAGTTTCGACAACCGGCTTCTGAGTTCGGCCTTCGGCTCTGATTGATATCTGATCATTATAAACCATTGGACTGCTTGACAAAACCTTTTGGGCAGCCTCTTGGTAACGTCTCCTCTGGCTCCAAACTCCTGGACTGGACTCTCGAGCGATTCCAGTTTCGACAACCAGCTTCTGAGTTCGGCCTTCGGCTCTGATTAATATCTGATCATTATAAACCATTGGACTGCTTGACAACACCTTTTGGGCAGCCTCTTGGTAACGTCTCCTCTGGCTCCAAACTCCTGGACTGGACTCTCGAGCGATTCCAGTTTCGACAACCAGCTTCTGAGTTCGGCCTTCGGCTCTGATTCATATCTGATCATTATAAACCATTGGACTGCTTGACAACACCTTTTGGGCAGCCTCTTGGTAACGTCTCCTCTGGCTCCAAACTCCTGGACTGGACTCTCGAGCGATTCCAGTTTCGACAACCAGCTTCTGAGTTCGGCCTTCGGCTCTGATTCATATCTGATCATTATAAACCATTGGACTGCTTGACAACACCTTTTGGGCAGCCTCTTGGTAACGTCTCCTCTGGCTCCAAACTCCTGGACTGGACTCTCGAGCGATTCCAGTTTCGACAACCAGGCTTCTGAGTTCGGCCTTCGGCTCTGATTCATATCTGATCGTTATAAACCATTGGACTGCTTGACAACACCTTTTGGGCAGCCTCTTGGTAACGTCTCCTCTGGCTCCAAACTCCTGGACTGGACTCTCGAGTGCTTCCAGTTTCGACAACCGGCTTCTGAGTTCGGCCTTCGGCTCTGATTCATATCTGATCATTATAAACCATTGGACTGCTTGACAACACCTTTTGGGCAGCCTCTTGGTAACGTCTCCTCTGGCTCCAAACTCCTGGACTGGACTCTCGAGCGATTCCAGTTTCGACAACCGGCTTCTGAGTTCGGCCTTCGGCTCTGATTGATATCTGATCATTATAAACCATTGGACTGCTTGACAAAACATTTTGGGCAGCCTCTTGGTAATGTCTCCAATGGCCCCAAACTCCTGGACTGGACTCTCGAGCGATTCCAGTTTCGACAACCGGCTTCTGAGTTCGGCCTTCGGCTCTGATTCATATCTGATCATTATAAACCATTGGACTGCTTGACAAAACCTTTTGGGCAGCCTCTTGGTAATGTCTCCTCTGGCTCCAAACTCCTGGACTGGACTCTCGAGTGCTTCCAGTTTCGACAACCAGCTTCTGAGTTCGGCCTTCGGCTCTGATTCATATCTGATCATTATAAACCATTGGACTGCTTGACAACACCTTTTGGGCAGCCCCTTGGTAACGTCTCCTCTGGCTCCAAACTCCTGGACTGGACTCTCGAGTGATTCCAGTTTCGACAACCGGCTTCTGAGTTCGGCCTTCGGCTCTGATTCATATCTGATCATTATAAACCATTGGACTGCTTGACAACACCTTTTGGGCAGCCTCGTGGTAATGTCTCCTCTGGCTCCAAACTCCTGGACCAGACTCTCGAGCGATTCCAGTTTCGACAACCGGCTTCTGAGTTCGGCCTTCGGCTCTGATTGATATCTGATCATTATAAACCATTGGACTGCTTGACAAAACCTTTTGGGCAGCCTCTTGGTAATGTCTCCTCTGGCTCCAAACTCCTGGACTGGACTCTCGAGCGATTCCAGTTTCGACAACCGGCTTCTGAGTTCGGCCTTCGGCTCTGATTCATATCTGATCATTATAAACCATTGGACTGCTTGACAACACCTTTTGGGCAGCCTCTTGGTAACGTCTCCTCTGGCTCCAAACTCCTGGACCAGACTCTCGAGCGATTCCAGTTTCGACAACCGGCTTCTGAGTTCAGCCTTCGGCTCTGATTGATACCTGATCATTATAAACCATTGGACTGCTTGACAAAACATTTTGGGCAGCCTCTTGGTAATGTCTCCAATGGCTCCAAACTCCTGGACTGGACTCTCGAGCGATTCCAGTTTCGACAACCAGCTTCTGAGTTCGGCCTTCGGCTCTGATTGATATCTGATCATTATAAACCATTGGACTGCTTGACAACACCTTTTGGGCAGCCTCTTGGTAACGTCTCCTCTGGCTCCAAACTCCTGGACTGGACTCTCGAGTGCTTCCAGTTTCGACAACCAGCTTCTGAGTTCGGCCTTCGGCTCTGATTCATATCTGATCATTATAAACCATTGGACTGCTTGACAACACCTTTTGGGCAGCCTCTTGGTAACGTCTCCTCTGGCTCCAAACTCCTGGACTGGACTCTCGAGCGATTCCAGTTTCGACAACCAGCTTCTGAGTTCGGCCTTCGGCTCTGATTGATATCTGATCATTATAAACCATTGGACTGCTTGACAAAACCTTTTGGGCAGCCTCTTGGTAACGTCTCCTCTGGCTCCAAACTCCTGGACTGGACTCTCGAGCGATTCCAGTTTCGACAACCGAGCTTCTGAGTTCGGCCTTCGGCTCTGATTCATATCTGATCATTATGAACCATTGGACTGCTTGACAACACCTTTTTTGCAGCCTCTTGGTAACGTCTCCTCTGGCTCCAAACTCCTGGACTGGACTCTCGAGCGATTCCAGGTTCGACAACCGGCTTCTGAGTTCGGCCTTCGGCTCTCATTCATATCTGATCATTATGAACCATTGGACTGCTTGACAACACCTTTTTTGCAGCCTCTTGGTAACGTCTCCTCTGGCTCCAAACTCCTGGACTGGACTCTTGAGCGATTCCAGTTTCGACAACCAGCTTCTGAGTTCGGCCTTCGGCTCTGATTCATATCTGATCATTATAAACCATTGGACTGCTTGACAACACCTTCGGGCAGCCTCTTGGTAACGTCTCCTCTGGCTCCAACTCCTGGACCGGACTCTCGAGCGATTCCAGTTTCGACAACCGGCTCTGAGTTCTGCCTTCGGGCTCTGATTGATATCTGATCGTTATAAACCATTGGACTGCTTGACAACACCTTTTGTGCAGCCTCTTGGTAACGTCTCCTCTGGCTCCAAACTCCTGGACTGGACTCTCGAGCGATTCCAGTTTCGACAACCAGCTTCTGAGTTCGGCCTTCGGCTCCGAACGCCTCTGAAATGTCTCTGGAATATGTCTGACCCTCAGCTGAATATGTCCCGCCGGCTGCAAATGTGTGCAATTTAAAAGATTTATATGTTGTGTCCTCCCTCATCCCCTATGAATTATTGTTAGTCCACTGTCTATGATTAACTGTAATTATCGCTCAGGGCCAGCAGTTCTGCCGGATGGGCGATTAAATAAATCGAAAGGTAACGTCTCCTCTGGCTCCAAACTCCTGGACTGGACTCTCGAGCGATTCCAGTTTCGACAACCAGCTTCTGAGTTCGGCCTTCGACTCTGATTGATATCTGATCGTTATAAACCATTGGACTGCTTGACAACACCTTTTGGGCAGCCCCTTGGTAACGTCTCCTCTGGCTCCAAACTCCTGGACTGGACTCTCGAGCGATTCCAGTTTCGACAACCAGCTTCTGAGTTCGGCCTTCGGCTCTGATTGATATCTGATCGTTATAAACCATTGGACTGCTTGACAACACCTTTTGGGCAGCCCCTTGGTAACGTCTCCTCTGGCTCCAAACTCCTGGACTGGACTCTCGAGCGATTCCAGTTTCGACAACCAGCTTCTGAGTTCGGCCTTCAGCTCTGATTCATATCTGATCATTATAAACCATTGGACTGCTTGAGAACACCTTTTGGGCAGCCTCTTGGTAACGTCTCCTCTGGCTCCAAACTCCTGGACTGGACTCTCGAGCGATTCCAGTGTCGACAACCAGCTTCTGAGTTTGGTCTTCAGCTCTGTTTCATATCTGATCATTATAAACCATTGGACTGCTTGACAACACCTTTTGGGCAGCCTCTTGGTAACGTCTCCTCTGGCCCCAAACTCCTGGACTGGACTCTTGAGCGATTCCAGTTTCGACAACCAGCTTCTGATTTTGGTCTTCAGCTCTGTTTCATATCTGATCATTATAAACCATTGGACTGCTTGACAACACCTTTTGGGCAGCCTCTTGGTAACGTCTCCTCTGGCCCCAAACTCCTGGACTGGACTCTCGAGCGATTCCAGTTTCGACAACCAGCTTCTGAGTTTGGCCTTCAGCTCTGATTCATATCTGATCATTATAAACCATTGGACTGCTTGACAACACCTTTTGGGCAGCCTCTTGGTAACGTCTCCTCTGGCTCCAAACTCCTGGACTGGACTCTTGAGCGATTCCAGTTTCGACAACCAGCTTCTGATTTTGGTCTTCAGCTCTGTTTCATATCTGATCATTATAAACCATTGGACTGCTTGACAACACCTTTTGGTCAGCCTCTTGGTAACGTCTCCTCTGGCCCCAAACTCCTGGACTGGACTCCCGAGCGATTCCAGTGTCGACAACCAGCTTCTGAGTTCGGTCTTCGGCTCTGATTGATATCTTATCATTATAAACCATTAGACTGCTTGACAACACCTTTTGGGCAGCCTCTTGGTAACGTCTCCTCTGGCTCCAAACTCCTGGACTGGACTCTCGAACGATTCCAGTGTCGACAACCGGCTTCTGAGTTTGGCCTTTGGCTCTGATTGATATCTGATCGTTATAAACCATTGGACTGCTTGACAACACCTTTTGGGCAGCCTCTTGGTAACGTCTCCTCTGGCTCCAAACTCCTGGACTGGACTCTCGAGCGATTCCAGTGTCGACAACCAGCTTCTGAGTTCGGCCTTTGGCTCTGATTGATATCTGATCGTTATAAACCATTAGACTGCTTGACAACACCTTTTGGGCAGCCCCTTGGTAACGTCGCCTCTGGCTCCAAACTCCTGGACTGGACTGGACTCTCGAGCGATTCCAGTTTCGACAACCATCTTCTGAGTTCGGCCTTCGGCTCTGATTCATATCTGATCGTTATAAACCATTAGACTGCTTGACAACACCTTTTGGGCAGCCTCTTGGTAACGACTCCTCTGGCTCCATACTCCTGGACCGGACTCTCGAGCGATTCCAGTTTCAACAACTAGCTTCTTAGTTCGGCCTTTGGCTCTGATTGATATCTGATCGTTATAAACCATCGGACTGCTTGACAAAACCTGTTGGGCAGCTTCTTGGTAACGTCTCCTCTGGCTCCAAACTCCTGGACTGGACTCTCGAGCGATTCCAGTGTCGACAACCAGCTTCTGAGTTTGGCCTTTGGCTCTGATTGATATCTGATCGTTATAAACCATTAGACTGCTTGACAACACCTTTTGGGCAGCCTCTTGGTAACGTCTCCTCTGGCCCCAAACTCCTGGACCGGACTCTCGAGCGATTCCAGTGTCGACAACCAGCTTCTGAGTTTGGCCTTTGGCTCTGATTGATATCTGATCGTTATAAACCATTAGACTGCTTGACAACACCTTTTGGGCAGCCTCTTGGTAACGTATCCTCTGGCCCCAAACTCCTGGACCGGACTCTCGAGCGATTCCAGTTTCAACAACTAGCTTCTTAGTTCGGCCTTTGGCTCTGATTGATATCTGATCGTTATAAACCATTGGACTGCTTGACAACACCTTTTGGGCAGCCCCTTGGTAACGTCTCCTCTGGCTCCAAACTCCTGGACCGGACTCTCGAGCGATTCCAGTTTCAACAACTAGCTTCTGAGTTCGGCCTTCGGCTCTGATTGATATCTGATCGTTATAAACCATTGGACTGCTTGACAACACCTTTTGGGAGCCCCTTGGTAACGTCTCCTCTGGCTCCAAACTCCTGGACTGGACTCTCGAGCGATTCCAGTTTCGACAACCATCTTCTGAGTTCGGCCTTCGGCTCTGATTCATATCTGATCGTTATAAACCATCGGACTGCTTGACAAAACCTGTTGGGCAGCTTCTTGGTAACGTCTCCTCTAGCTCCAAACTCCTGGACCAGACTCCCGAGTGTTTCCAGTTTCGACAACCAGCTTCTGAGTTCGGTCTTCGGCTCTGATTGATATCTTATCGTTATAAACCATTAGACTGCTTGACAACACCTTTTGGGCAGCCTCTTGGTAACGACTCCTCTGGCTCCATACTCCTGGACCGGACTCTCGAGCGATTCCAGTTTCAACAACTAGCTTCTTAGTTCGGCCTTTGGATCTGATTGATATCTGATCGTTATAAACCATTGGACTGCTTGACAACACCTTTTGGGCAGCCCCTTGGTAACGTCTCCTCTGGCCCCAAACTCCTGGACCGGACTCTCGAGCGATTCCAGTTTCAACAACCAGCTTCTGAGTTCGGCCTTCGGCTCTGATTGATATCTGATCGTTATAAACCATTGGACTGCTTGACAACACTTTTCGGGCAGCCTCTTGGTAACGTATCCTCTGGCCCCAAACTCCTGGACCGGACTCTCGAGCAATTCCAGTTTCGACAACCATCTTCTGAGTTCGGCCTTCGGCTCTGATTCATATCTGATCGTTATAAACCATCGGACTGCTTGACAAAACCATTTGGGAGCCCCTTGGTAACGTCGCCTCTGGCTCCAAACTCCTGGGCTGGACTCTCGAGCGATTCCAGTTTCGACAACCAGCTTCTGAGTTCAGCCTTCGGCTCTGATTTATATCTGATCATTATAAACCATTAGACTGCTTGACAACACCTTTTGGGCAGCCTCTTGGTAAAGTCTCCTCTGGCTCTAAAGTCCTGGACCGGACTCTCGAGTGTTTCCAGTTTCGACAACCAGCTTCTGAGTTCGGCCTTCAGCTCTGATTGATATCTGATCATTATAAACCATTAGACTGCTTGACAACACCTTTTGGGCAGCCACTTGGTAACGTCTCCTCTGGCCCCAAACTCCTGGACTGGACTCCCGAGCGATTCCAGTGTCGACAACCATCTTCTGAGTTCGGTCTTCGGCTCTGATTGATATCTTATCGTTATAAACCATTAGACTGCTTGACAACACCTTTTGGGCAGCCCCTTGGTAACGACTCCTCTGGCTCCATACTCCTGGACCGGACTCTCGAGCGATTCCAGTTTCAACAACTAGCTTCTTAGTTCGGCCTTTGGCTCTGATTGATATCTGATCGTTATAAACCATTAGACTGCTTGACAACACCTTTTGGGCAGCCTCTTGGTAACGTCTCCTCTGGCTCCAAACTCCTGGACCGGACTCTCGAGCGATTCCAGTGTCGACAACCAGCTTCTGAGTTTGGCGTTTGGCTCTGATTGATATCTGATCGTTATAAACCATTAGACTGCTTGACAACACCTTTTGGGCAGCCTCTTGGTAACGTCTCCTCTGGCCCCAAACTCCTGGACCGGACTCTCGAGCGATTCCAGTGTCGACAACCAGCTTCTGAGTTTGGCCTTTGGCTCTGATTGATATCTGATCGTTATAAACCATTAGACTGCTTGACAACACCTTTTGGGCAGCCTCTTGGTAACGTATCCTCTGGCCCCAAACTCCTGGACCGGACTCTCGAGCGATTCCAGTTTCAACAACTAGCTTCTTGAGTTCGGCCTTCGGCTCTGATTGATATCTGATCGTTATAAACCATTGGACTGCTTGACAACACCTTTTGGGCAGCCCCTTGGTAACGTCTCCTCTGGCCCCAAACTCCTGGACCGGACTCTCGAGCGATTCCAGTTTCAACAACCAGCTTCTGAGTTCGGCCTTCGGCTCTGATTGATATCTGATCGTTATAAACCATTGGACTGCTTGACAACACCTTTTGGGCAGCCCCTTGGTAACGTCTCCTCTGGCTCCAAACTCCTGGACTGGACTCTCGAGCGATTCCAGTTTCGACAACCATCTTCTGAGTTCGGCCTTCGGCTCTGATTCATATCTGATCGTTATAAACCATCGGACTGCTTGACAAAACCTGTTGGGCAGCTTCTTGGTAACGTCTCCTCTAGCTCCAAACTCCTGGACTGGACTCTCGAGCGATTCCAGTTTCGACAACCAGCTTCTGAGTTCGGTCTTCGGCTCTGATTGATATCTTATCATTATAAACCATTAGACTGCTTGACAACACCTTTTGGGCAGCCTCTTGGTAACGACTCCTCTGGCTCCATACTCCTGGACCGGACTCTCGAGCGATTCCAGTTTCAACAACTAGCTTCTTAGTTCGGCCTTTGGATCTGATTGATATCTGATCGTTATAAACCATTGGACTGCTTGACAACACCTTTTGGGAGCCCCTTGGTAACGTCTCCTCTGGCCCCAAACTCCTGGACCGGACTCTCGAGCGATTCCAGTTTCAACAACCAGCTTCTGAGTTCGGCCTTCGGCTCTGATTGATATCTGATCGTTATAAACCATTGGACTGCTTGACAACACTTTTCGGGCAGCCTCTTGGTAACGTATCCTCTGGCCCCAAACTCCTGGACCGGACTCTCGAGCAATTCCAGTTTCGACAACCATCTTCTGAGTTCGGCCTTCGGCTCTGATTCATATCTGATCGTTATAAACCATCGGACTGCTTGACAAAACCATTTGGGAGCCCCTTGGTAACGTCGCCTCTGGCTCCAAACTCCTGGGCTGGACTCTCGAGCGATTCCAGTTTCGACAACCAGCTTCTGAGTTCAGCCTTCGGCTCTGATTTATATCTGATCATTATAAACCATTAGACTGCTTGACAACACCTTTTGGGCAGCCTCTTGGTAAAGTCTCCTCTGGCTCTAAAGTCCTGGACCGGACTCTCGAGTGTTTCCAGTTTCGACAACCAGCTTCTGAGTTCGGCCTTCAGCTCTGATTGATATCTGATCATTATAAACCATTAGACTGCTTGACAACACCTTTTGGGCAGCCACTTGGTAACGTCTCCTCTGGCCCCAAACTCCTGGACTGGACTCCCGAGCGATTCCAGTGTCGACAACCATCTTCTGAGTTCGGTCTTCGGCTCTGATTGATATCTTATCGTTATAAACCATTAGACTGCTTGACAACACCTTTTGGGCAGCCCCTTGGTAACGTCTCCTCTGGCTCCGAACTCCTGGACTGGACTCTCGAGCGATTCCAGTGTCGACAACCAGCTTCTGAGTTTGGCCTTTGGCTCTGATTGATATCTGATCGTTATAAACCATTGGACTGCTTGACAACACCTTTTGGGCAGCCCCTTGGTAACGTCGCCTCTGGCTCCAAACTCCTGGACTGGACTGGACTCTCGAGCGATTCCAGTTTCGACAATCATCTTCTGAGTTCGGCCTTCGGCTCTGATTCATATCTGATCGTTATAAACCATCGGACTGCTTGACAAAACCTGTTGGGCAGCTTCTTGGTAACGTCTCCTCTAGCTCCAAACTCCTGGACCAGACTCCCGAGTGTTTCCAGTTTCGACAACCAGCTTCTTAGTTCGGCCTTTGGCTCTGATTGATATCTGATCGTTATAAACCATTGGACTGCTTGACAACACCTTTTGGGAGCCCCTTGGTAACGTCTCCTCTGGCCCCAAACTCCTGGACCGGACTCTCGAGCGATTCCAGTGTCGACAACCAGCTTCTGAGTTTGGCCTTTGGCTCTGATTGATATCTGATCGTTATAAACCATTAGACTGCTTGACAACACCTTTTGGGAAGCCTCTTGGTAACGTATCCTCTGGCCCCAAACTCCTGGACCGGACTCTCGAGCGATTCCAGTGTCGACAACCAGCTTCTGAGTTTGGCCTTTGGCTCTGATTGATATCTGATCGTTATAAACCATTAGACTGCTTGACAACACCTTTTTGGCAGCCTCTTGGTAACGTATCCTCTGGCCCCAAACTCCTGGACCGGACTCTCGAGCGATTCCAGTTTCAACAACTAGCTTCTTAGTTCGGCCTTTGGCTCTGATTGATATCTGATCGTTATAAACCATTGGACTGCTTGACAACACCTTTTGGGAGCCCCTTGGTAACATCTCCTCTGGCCCCAAACTCCTGGACCGGACTCTCGAGCGATTCCAGTTTCAACAACCAGCTTCTGAGTTCGGCCTTCGGCTCTGATTGATATCTGATCGTTATAAACCATTGGACTGCTTGACAACACCTTTTGGGAGCCCCTTGGTAACGTCTCCTCTGGCCCCAAACTCCTGGACTGGACTCTCGAGCGATTCCAGTTTCGACAACCATCTTCTGAGTTCGGCCTTCGGCTCTGATTCATATCTGATCGTTATAAACCATCGGACTGCTTGACAAAACCTGTTGGGCAGCTTCTTGGTAACGTCTCCTCTGGCTCCAAACTCCTGGACCAGACTCCCGAGTGTTTCCAGTTTCGACAACCAGCTTCTGAGTTCGGTCTTCGGCTCTGATTGATATCTTATCGTTATAAACCATTAGACTGCTTGACAACACCTTTTGGGCAGCCTCTTGGTAACGACTCCTCTGGCTCCATACTCCTGGACCGGACTCTCGAGCGATTCCAGTTTCAACAACTAGCTTCTTAGTTCGGCCTTTGGATCTGATTGATATCTGATCGTTATAAACCATTGGACTGCTTGACAACACCTTTTGGGAGCCCCTTGGTAACGTCTCCTCTGGCCCCAAACTCCTGGACCGGACTCTCGAGCGATTCCAGTTTCAACAACCAGCTTCTGAGTTCGGCCTTCGGCTCTGATTGATATCTGATCGTTATAAACCATTGGACTGCTTGACAACACTTTTCGGGCAGCCTCTTGGTAACGTATCCTCTGGCCCCAAACTCCTGGACCGGACTCTCGAGCAATTCCAGTTTCGACAACCATCTTCTGAGTTCGGCCTTCGGCTCTGATTCATATCTGATCGTTATAAACCATCGGACTGCTTGACAAAACCATTTGGGAGCCCCTTGGTAACGTCGCCTCTGGCTCCAAACTCCTGGGCTGGACTCTCGAGCGATTCCAGTTTCGACAACCAGCTTCTGAGTTCAGCCTTCGGCTCTGATTTATATCTGATCATTATAAACCATTAGACTGCTTGACAACACCTTTTGGGCAGCCTCTTGGTAAAGTCTCCTCTGGCTCTAAAGTCCTGGACCGGACTCTCGAGTGTTTCCAGTTTCGACAACCAGCTTCTGAGTTCGGCCTTCAGCTCTGATTGATATCTGATCATTATAAACCATTAGACTGCTTGACAACACCTTTTGGGCAGCCACTTGGTAACGTCTCCTCTGGCCCCAAACTCCTGGACTGGACTCCCGAGCGATTCCAGTGTCGACAACCATCTTCTGAGTTCGGTCTTCGGCTCTGATTGATATCTTATCGTTATAAACCATTAGACTGCTTGACAACACCTTTTGGGCAGCCCCTTGGTAACGTCTCCTCTGGCTCCGAACTCCTGGACTGGACTCTCGAGCGATTCCAGTGTCGACAACCAGCTTCTGAGTTTGGCCTTTGGCTCTGATTGATATCTGATCGTTATAAACCATTGGACTGCTTGACAACACCTTTTGGGCAGCCCCTTGGTAACGTCGCCTCTGGCTCCAAACTCCTGGACTGGACTGGACTCTCGAGCGATTCCAGTTTCGACAATCATCTTCTGAGTTCGGCCTTCGGCTCTGATTCATATCTGATCGTTATAAACCATCGGACTGCTTGACAAAACCTGTTGGGCAGCTTCTTGGTAACGTCTCCTCTAGCTCCAAACTCCTGGACCAGACTCCCGAGTGTTTCCAGTTTCGACAACCAGCTTCTTAGTTCGGCCTTTGGCTCTGATTGATATCTGATCGTTATAAACCATTGGACTGCTTGACAACACCTTTTGGGAGCCCCTTGGTAACGTCTCCTCTGGCCCCAAACTCCTGGACCGGACTCTCGAGCGATTCCAGTGTCGACAACCAGCTTCTGAGTTTGGCCTTTGGCTCTGATTGATATCTGATCGTTATAAACCATTAGACTGCTTGACAACACCTTTTGGGAAGCCTCTTGGTAACGTATCCTCTGGCCCCAAACTCCTGGACCGGACTCTCGAGCGATTCCAGTGTCGACAACCAGCTTCTGAGTTTGGCCTTTGGCTCTGATTGATATCTGATCGTTATAAACCATTAGACTGCTTGACAACACCTTTTGGCAGCCTCTTGGTAACGTATCCTCTGGCCCCAAACTCCTGGACCGGACTCTCGAGCGATTCCAGTTTCAACAACTAGCTTCTTAGTTCGGCCTTTGGCTCTGATTGATATCTGATCGTTATAAACCATTGGACTGCTTGACAACACCTTTTGGGAGCCCCTTGGTAACATCTCCTCTGGCCCCAAACTCCTGGACCGGACTCTCGAGCGATTCCAGTTTCAACAACCAGCTTCAGAGTTCGGCCTTCGGCTCTGATTGATATCTGATCGTTATAAACCATTGGACTGCTTGACAACACCTTTTGGGAGCCCCTTGGTAACGTCTCCTCTGGCCCCAAACTCCTGGACTGGACTCTCGAGCGATTCCAGTTTCGACAACCATCTTCTGAGTTCGGCCTTCGGCTCTGATTCATATCTGATCGTTATAAACCATCGGACTGCTTGACAAAACCTGTTGAGCAGCTTCTTGGTAACGTCTCCTCTAGCTCCAAACTCCTGGACCAGACTCCCGAGTGTTTCCAGTTTCGACAACCAGCTTCTGAGTTCGGTCTTCGGCTCTGATTGATATCTTATCGTTATAAACCATTAGACTGCTTGACAACACCTTTTGGGCAGCCTCTTGGTAACGTCTCCTCTGGCTCCATACTCCTGGACCGGACTCTTGAGCGATTCCAGTTTCAACAACTAGCTTCTTAGTTCGGCCTTTGGCTCTGATTGATATCTGATCGTTATAAACCATTGGACTGCTTGACAACACCTTTTGGGAGCCCCTTGGTAACGTCTCCTCTGGCCCCAAACTCCTGGACCGGACTCTCGAGCGATTCCAGTTTCAACAACCAGCTTCTGAGTTCGGCCTTCGGCTCTGATTCATATCTGATCGTTATAAACCATCGGACTGCTTGACAAAACCTTTTGGGAGCCCCTTGGTAACGTCTCCTCTGGCTCCAAACTCCTGGGCTGGACTCTCGAGCGATTCCAGTTTCGACAACCAGCTTCTGAGTTCAGCCTTCAGCTCTGATTTATATCTGATCATTATAAACCATTAGACTGCTTGACAACACCTTTTGGGCAGCATCTTGGTAACGTCTCCTCTGGCTCCAAACTCCTGGGCTGGACTCTCGAGTGCTTCCAGTTTCGACAACCAGCTTCTGAGTTCGGCCTTCGGCTCTGATTGATATCTGATCATTATAAACCATTGGACTGCTTGAGAACAGTATCAGGCAGCCACTTGGTAATGACTCCTGTGGCTCCAAAATCCTGGACCGGACTCTTGAATGCTTCCAGTTTCGGCAACCAGCTTCTGAGTTCGGCCTTTGGCTCTGCTTGACTTCTGATCATTATAAACCATTAGACTGCTTGACAACACCTTTTGGGCAGCCTCTTGGTAATGTCTCCTCTGGCTCCAAACTCCTGGACTGGACTCTCGAGCGATTCCAGTTTCGACAACCAGCTTCTGAGTTCAGCCTCTGGCTCTACTTGACTTCTGATCATTATAAACCATCGGACTGCTTGACAACACCTTTTGGGCAGCCTCTTGGTAACGTCTCCTCTGGCTCCAAACTCCTGGACTGGACTCTCGAGCGATTCCAGTTTCGACAACCAGCTTCTGAGTTCTTCCTTCGGCTCTGATTCATATCTGATCGTTATAAACCATTGGACTGCATGACAACACCTTTTTGGCAGCCCCTTGGTAACGTCTTCTCTGGCTCCAAACTCCTGGACTGGACTCTCGAGCGATTCCAGTTTCGACAACCATCTTCTGAGTTCGGCCATCGGCTCTGATTCATATCTGATCGTTATAAACCATTGGACTGCTTGACAACACCTTTTGGGCAGCCTCTTGGTAACGTCTCCTCTGGCTCCAAACTCCTGGACTGGACTCTCGAGCGATTCCAGTGTCGACAACCAGCTTCTGAGTTCGGACTTTGGCTCTGATTGATATCTGATCGTTATAAACCATTAAACTGCTTGACAACACCTTTTGGGCAGCCCCTTGGTAACGTATCCTCTGGTTCCATACTCCTGGACCGAACTCTCGAGCGATTCCAGTTTCGACAACCATCTTCTGAGTTCGGCCATCGGCTCTGATTCATATCTGATCGTTATAAACCATTGGACTGCATGACAACACCTTTTGGGCAGCCCCTTGGTAACGTCTCCTCTGGCTCCAAACTCCTGGACCGGACTCTCGAGCGATTCCAGTTTCGACAACCAGCTTCTGAGTTCGGCCGTCGGCTCTGATTCATATCTGATCGTTATAAACCATCGGACTGCTTGACAAAACCTTTTGGGAGCCCCTTGGTAACGTCTCCTCTGGCTCCAAACTCCTGGGCTGGACTCTCGAGTGCTTCCAGTTTCAACAACCAGCTTCTGAGTTCGGCCTTCGGCTCTGATTGATATCTGATCATTATAAACCATTGGACTGCTTGAGAACAGTATCAGGCAGCCACTTGGTAATGACTCCTGTGGCTCCAAAATCCTGGACCGGACTCTTGAATGCTTCAGTTTCGGCAACCAGCTTCTGAGTTCGGCCTTTGGCTCTGCTTGACTTCTGATCATTATAAACCATTAGACTGCTTGACAACACCTTTTGGGCAGCCTCTTGGTAATGTCTCCTCTGGCTCCAAAATCCTGGACCGGACTCTCGAGTGGTTCCAGTTTCGACAACCAGCTTCTGAGTTCAGCCTCTGGCTCTACTTGACTTCTGATCATTATAAACCATCGGACTGCTTGACAACACCTTTTGGGCAGCCTCTTGGTAACGTCTCCTCTGGCTCCAAACTCCTGGACCGGACTCTCGAGCGATTCCAGTTTCGACCAACCAGCTTCTGAGTTCGGTCTTCGGCTCTGATTGATATCTGATCATTATAAACCATTAGACTGCTTGACAACACCTTTTGGGCAGCCCCTTGGTAACGTACTCCTGTGGCTCCATACTCCCTGGACCGGACTCTCGAGCGATTCCAGTTTCGACAACCAGCTTCTGAGTTCCGGCCTTCTGGCTCTGATTCACTATCTGATCGTTATAAACCATCGGACTGCTTGACAAAACCTGTTGGGCAGCCTCTTGGCAATGTCTCCTCTAGCTCCAAACTCCTGGACCGAACTCTCGAGCGATTCCAGTTTCGACAACCAGCTTCTGAGTTCGGCCTTTGGCTCTGATTGATATCTGATCGTTATAAACCATTGGACTGCTTGACAACACCTTTTGGGCAGCCACTTGGTAACGACTCCTGTGGCTCCAAACTCCTGGACCGGACTCTCGAGTGGTTCCAGTTTCGACAACCAGCTTCTAAGTTCGGCCTCTGGCTCTGCTTGACTTCTGATCATTATAAACTATTGGACTGCTTGACAACACCTTTCGGGCAGCCTCTTGGTAATGTCTCCTCTGGCTCCAAACTCCTGGAGCGGACTCTCGACTCAACTTTGACAGCTCTTTGGGAAGTCATCCTCGGCTGAGCCTGACCCAGCCCCGTAGCTCATGAGTTTTTACTCAGGGGGCTCATTCTTGTAAATAATAACAAATAAATACAAGTGGTTTTTTGCTCAAAAGTTTTTCAGGTTTTTTTTTCATTATTACAGTAATAGTCTACGTGATTGGGAAGAAAATTTTTGTAAGAATGTATCCACATCGATTTGAGTTGTGACTGATTTCTCATAGCCAAGCGGCTGTAGAATGATTTTCCGGAGAGGGGACACTGTCAGCCTCTTGTGGTTGTAAAACACGAGTAAGGCAGGAGGATGCTGATTCACAAGTAGCGGCCGAGGCTCCAGAATTCGCAGCAGCTGCAAGGACTCTGTATACATTGGGGAGTGTGCCTTTATAGGAATATAGTCCAGCAAGAGCATTATGGCCACCGTTCTCTTTTTTCAGTGGTAGGTTTGTTGGTTTTCACGAGGTCTGCTTCTGTAGCAAAGTTATCCTCCTTAACATGTATTAATTGTAGGAAAAGCTTTAGTGCTTCCCCCTCTAAAAAGGAATCTGGAGTGGGAATCGTTGCGTCCAAAGCAGATAAGTAGAAGAGAAGAAGAAGAGGAGAGATTGGATTTATACCCCGCCCTTCACTCCAAGCAGTTTACAACCTCCTTCCCCTTCCCCCTCCCCACAACAGACACCTTGTGAAGGAAGGTGGGGCTGAGAGAGCTCTTTCCAGAACTGCCCTTGAGAGAACAGCTCTGACAGAACGATGGCTTGCCCGAGGTCCTTGGAGGGAGGAGTGCTGGAAATGCAACAGATATGAGCGGGTAGTCAGCAAACCCGGGCCAGCCAGCCCCACGGAGGATGACAAACTCACCTAGCTGCCTGGCAGTGACCGGAGCGGAGGAGCGGTGGGTGGGCGGAGCACAGCAAGAGTCCCCCGAGACTGCTGAAGGCAGAAGCTGGGCTGCGCTGCTGGGGATGCCGGAGGAGGAGGAGGAGCTACAGGGCTGGGCGGGCCAGGCAGAAAGGCCCAAAGGTGCTCTGCTGCAGCTTGCTGGGAGGAAAGGGGTGTGGCTTGACTTGTATCTGGCAGGTTCTGTGTCAGTCTTCCTTAGAGCCCGCCCACTGTTCCAAATGCCCCAATGAGAGGCGGGGGTAAGGCAGCCAATGGTCTGAGGTCGGGCCAAGGGCACCTCCCTGGGGAGGTTGTTCCGTCATCGTGTGGCCACCACTGAGAAGGCCTTCTCTCGTGTGCCCATTTCTTTAATTAGCGGGACAGTCAGGAGGGCTTCTTCCGGGGGTCATAATTCCCAGGAGGAGGATCAGAACCCTCCGCTGTCCCGACTGCAGAAATATGATTGAATCGAAGCGGCTGAAGCAACCCATTTCCGAGGACCGGGCTTCGTAGAGTAGCTGTTTCCTTATGAACTGAACCCTAGAATTTTATTTCATTTTGTCAGGGAGAACATTTGACAGCGTTTGGATTGTTTTGGTGGGGCCAAAGTCCTCCCGATGTCACATCTATTGCCCCCCCATCCTGCTCCTCTCCTGGCCTAGAGATGCCAGGTCTGGGTTGGAGAATACCCGGAGGCTTTGGGGGGTTGGATCTGGGAGAGGGCGGGGCTTGGGGAGGGGCCTCAGCCGGGTACAAGGCCACAGAGTCCACCCTCCAAAGCGGCCATTTTCTCCAGGGGAGCTGATCCCTGTCAGCTGGAGATCGGTTGTCGAAGTGGGAGATCCCCAGGCCCCACCTGGAGGCTGGCAACCCCAGGAGAATGTCACAGCCGAAGAAGGGTGGAGACAGGGTTGCCAGCTCAGTGAGAATGTCGAGATGGTGTGCGACTGCAATAAAAAAGGTCAACGCTATGCTGGGGATTATTAGGAAGGGAATTGAAAACAGATCCGCCAATATCATCATGCCCCTTTATAAATCAATGGTGCGACCTGATTTGGAGCACGGTGTACAGTTCTGGTCACCACACATCAAAAAGGATATTATAACATTGGGAAAAGTGCAGAAAAGGGCAACTAGAAGGATAAAAGTGTTGGAACACTTTCCGTATGAGGAAAGGTTGAGGCGCTTGGGGCTCTTTAGCCTGGAGACACGACGGCTGAGGGGTGACGTGATCGAGGTTTATAAGATTATGCCTGGGATAGAGCAGGTAGAGAAAGAGGTACTCTTCTCCCTTTCTCACAACACAAGAACTCGTGGGCACGCCATGAAATTGCTGAGCAGTCGGGTTAGAATGGATAAAAGGAAGTCCTTCTTCACCCAAAGAGAGATTAACACGTGGAATTCACTGCCACAGGAGGTGGTGGCAGCTACAAGCATAGATGGCTTCAAGAGGGAATTGGATAAACATTTGGAGCAGAGGTCCATCAGTGGCTATTAGCCACAAGGTATAGATAGGAGCATTCTTTGCGCCTCGGCGTCTAGTCATGCCGGCCACATGATGACGGAGAAGTCTTTGGACAGCGCTGGCTCTTCGGCTTGGAAACAGAGATGAGCACCACATCCCTAGAGTCGGATTCGACTGGCTTTCGAGCAAGGGAAACCCTACAGCAGGTATGTCCAACAGGTAGATTGCGATCTACCAGTAGATCGCGGAGGGGTCACAGGTAGATCACCAGCCCTACTTGGACTCCTGGTTTGCTGGACAGGTGTTTGGGGTTTTTTTTGATGATTGTTTGGTGGTATTTGATTATTGGTGCCAGTATGGTGAATTCTTATTTTTACTTTTAGAACTGCATGTGTGGTTTTGGCATCATCCAGAGGTCTTCAGTTCCTGTTGATCTATAATACTGTGGGACAGTGACAGTTTTGGACCAGATTCAGCCAGTGTTTGTACTAACCTAGCACCCCAGTGCTTAAGGTGCATTATAAATGGGGGGGGGAGTGGAACCCAACTTTAGTGGGTTAGAATCTAATTTGAAACCAATTTGAGACTTTATTTTCATGGTGGTAGATCACCGGCACTTTTAGCTGAAAAAAATAGATCACTACCTGTTCCAAGTTGGACGTGCCTGCCCCATAGATAGGAACTCTTGGTCTAGGGCAAGTGAGGCTCTGTATTCTTGGTGCTTGGGTGGGTCAACAGTGGAAGGGCTTCTAGTGTCCTGGCCCCACTGGTGGACCTCCTGATGGCACCTGGTATTATTTGGCCACTGTGTGACGACAGAGTGTTGGGCTGGATGGGCCACTGGCCTGACCCAACATTGGCTGCTCTTATGTTCTTATGTGGTAAGAAAATATGCAACACTGTGCCAACAAATATTCTGTTTTATACAATACAGTCTTACTATTTAAACAGTGTATTGTAATAGTCTAATAATAATATTACAAATCACACATAAGGCACAATGAGCTTATCGACAAGCGTAAATTCTCACGCAAAATCCTTAAATCTCCAGGAATTTCCTCAGTTGGATACGGCAATGCTCCTTTGCAGCGCCCCTTGAGATCTGTTCTCCGCTGGCTAGGACATGTAGGAGGTGACCCGTGTTTCTTCACTGGTAGAGGAAGGAAGAGAAGAAGAAGAGACTGGGGCTTATTTCCTACTACAGCTGCCTCGGGGTTGCGCCGCTGTTTGCCCCGGTACTATTAGTCAATTTCACACCGGAAGCCACGGGGCTGCATTTTGATCCGCGGCATCGCCCGATTTCCCCGCAGTTTCGTGATCCTGTTTTTTGAGGATTACGAAACTGCGGGTGAAATTGGGCGAAGCTGCGGGTCAAAATGCAGCCCCGCGGCTTCCGGTGTGAAATTGACAAATAGTATCGGGGCAAACAGCGGCGCAACCCCGAGGCAGCTGTAGTGGGAAATCAGCCTGGATTTATACCCCACCCTTCACTAACTGAAAGAGTCTCAGAGTGGTCTACAATCTCCTTTCCCTTCCCCTCCCCACAATAGACGCCCTCAGAGATAGGTGGGGCTGAGAGAGCTCTCTCGAGGACTGCTCCTGAGAGAACAGCTCTGAGAGAACTTGTGACTGACCCAAGGTCACATCAGCTGGCTGCGTGTGGAGGAGTGGGGGAATCAAACCCAGTTCTCCCAGATCAGCGTCCGCGCTCCTAGCCACTACACCAAACTAGCTCTCGTTCTGCACATGGTCTAAGGCACTCTCTTCCCCGGTCTGCCGAAAAAGCATAAATGTGGCACACAGTGAACAAATCAGGGGCAGAGGAGCCAAGGTGAGCCAGTTTGGTGTAGTGGTGAGGAGCGTGGACTCTAATGTGGGAGAACTGGGTCTGATTCCTCACTCCTCCACGTGCAGCTGCTGGCGTGACCCTGGGTCAGTCACAAGTTCTCTCAGAGCTGTTCTCTCAAGGACAGTCCTCGAAAGAGCTCTCTCAGCCCCACCTCCCTCACAGGGTGTCGATTGTGGGGAGGGGAAGGGGAAGGAGATTGTCAGCCGCTCTGAGACTCCTTTGGGTAGTGAAGGCGGGGTATAAATCCAATCTCCTCCTCCTCCTTCCTTTTTTTTTATTAAAAAGAAATACCAAATACAAATAAACCAGTACATTCAAAAATATAGTAAATCCTTATAATAAACATTGTCTGGTATTATATCCATTTCCGTCAAATATTCCACCACAGGGGGGGCGGGGCGTCGGCGCGATTCATGGCGGGCGCCATTTGAGAGTTCTCCGGAATCCCCTCTCAACTCTTTGTGAATAAACTGGATTAACATGCACTCTGGTGATATTTAAGGCATGGGAAAAACGGGCAAGAGTAAGACACACACTGCAATCACTCCGAAGACGCAGCAGAAGCTCATTTTCCAAACCGAAAAATCGAGTGATCGCACAGGGAGGCCTGAGTCGGTGAGTGATAAAATGGCGTCGGGCTCCTCCCAAACCCTTAATGACCAAGCGCCCTTTACAAAAACAGATCTGCTGGACATTTTAAAATCGTTTAAAGCTGAAATCTTAGAAAACATAAATGATATTATAAAACCTCTGTCAGACAAAATAGAAGATCTGCAAACCTCAATGCAACAAATCGCACAGGCTGCTGATACGGCCATGGAGGCATCGGCCTCTAATCAGGAAGACATCCGATCTCTTCAAGAGTCAGAAAGCTGGGCTAAGGAACGCATTCTCCTTCTGGAGCACAGATCGAGGGAAAAATTTCTAAAATTTCGGGGCTTTTCTGAGCATGCTGAAGGCTCCACCGAACTTACCTTGTTCCTAACAAACTGGCTAACAACTGTTATGCCCTTTGACGATGACTCGGCGCCCATGCTAATTCGTGCATATCGCCTTGGCCCCCGTATCACTGACAAACGTCGTAACCCAAGAGACATTTTGGTGGAGTTCTTAGACCTACGGATTAAACATAAAGTATTGCAAGAAATTAAGAAAGCTGGATGCTTCAAATTTAATGATGAAGAAATTCTCATCTTCCCTGATGTTCCTCCTGAAGCGCTCCAGATAAGACGAAATCTTAAACCCGTAACCTCTCGCCTTACAGAGGAGGGCATAAAGTACCGCTGGGCCACGACTGGTTATCTTCAAGTTCGAAATCAAGGCACCCTACATCAAGCCAACGATCTCGAGTCGGGGACAGCATTGTTAGAAACGCTTGGAATCCAATCTACAGGCAACATGGAGACAGAATCTGCTTCTTTCCGCAAACGCAAACGACCCGAGCAATCCACTCCCCATCGCTGGAGCAGAATCCCAACGCGCAGGAGGATGAACTTTTAAATGTTCTATCCGATCTCCAGGTTCTAATTTTCCTTGACGGTTTAATCTTTGTGGTTCACTCTAGCCCTTGCCTTATTTCTGATTGTTTCTGATCAAATTGATTTAAAATGTTAGTCATAACAATGTCTTTATATACTCGCCATGAGAATTAATAAGCATGAGAGTTTGAGAGGGGGAATCTTGTTTCTTGGTTTACTCTCTTAGTTCCCCCTATGTTCCTAACAAAAGTACTCCGGTGTTATTTTATGGTTTTGATAATCCCTACAGTTGAGCTTATAAAGTTCAGTGGGATAGCTAGCTACCCACACTGGGATTATGGTGGGAGGGGGGAGGGGGGGAAGGTTATAAATGTGTGGGTTTTCCTTTTTGTAAATAGAAGGTTTTGTTGGACAATTCTGGTATTCAATAGAGTCAATTCTCAAAATCTGTTTAATATGTATGGTATTGTTGGGCTTATACAATTTAATAGTTCTAAAGGTGTGATTAACCTTTTTTCTAGCATGGTGTTTCTTTTACTTAACCAAAACTCATTCAGAATTTTTCCTAATATGCTCTTTTTCTTAATGTTTAAATGGGAGACCTAAAAATTATTACCCTGAATTGTCGGGGTCTGAACAATTGTATTAAGGCCAAACGTATAGCAAGACACTTACAGCAGCAGAGAGTTAATATTGCCTTTTTGCAAGAGACATATATTAAATCAGGAAATAAGGTCCTTCCTTCATCTTGGTTCACTTCACAATTCTTAGCCTTTGGCTCATCTAAATCGCGTGGTGTGGCAATTGTAATCTCCAAAGACACAAACTTTAAAGTAGACAAATCCTTTGTTGACAAAGATGGCAGATTTTTATTTTTAAATGGCCTTTTTAATGAAGAGAAAATAACCTTGGCCACGGTCTACGCCCCTAATACAAACCAACTTCACTTCCTGTCCGAAACTTTAAGAAGTCTAAAAGAATTCTCTTCTGATCCTATCATTTTAGGAGGCGATCTTAATTATTTAATGAACCCAGCACTTGATAAATCATCCACGAATGCAGCTTTCAAAAAAGCTTTCCTTAAAAATAACTGTGTGACCCCTCTACAACAATTAATCCAAAAATATAACCTTCTGGATGTGTGGAGACTACTTCATAATAACGAAAGAGATTACACATATTACTCTCACCGATTTAAAGTACACACTAGGCTGGACTATATGTTACTTTCCAACTCTATAGTAAATAAAGTTGTATCGGCTGACATCGGCATTCAGCAATGGTCTGACCATGCCCCTGTTCAATGCATAGTGCGTAAAGGCCAAAGAGAACCATTTAGACACAACTGGAAATTTAATAAGATACTCTTGCATGAACCAGAAGCCAAAAATATTTTACAACAACTTCTTCAAGAATTCTTTTTATTTAACACATCCGATGAGATTTCTTCTTCGACATTATGGGAATCTTCAAAGGCTTACATCAGAGGGCACTGCATCTCGTTAATAGCATCCTGTAAAAAAGAAAAAAGAGCAATCAAAAACAAACTCACTAACAAAATACAAGAACTTGAACTTAGACACAAGCACTCTTGTTGCTCTAAAATATATAAACAATTACAAGAAGCCCGCAAACAATTGGAGATGATGGAAACATGTGCAATTCATAAAAATAATTTCAATTACTTTAAAAATAACACTTCCAACACTTCTAAGAGACTAAGGTTTCTTTCCTGGAGACTTAAAAAACGGCAATCAGAACGTATCATCACCGGTCTCAAAGACAAACACAATCAAACAAGGCACACTACTAAAGATATCCTACAAATTCTCGAGGCTTTTTATAATCAGCTGTATACTTCCACTAATCCTAATCATTCAGCTATAAAAGATTTTTTGAATTCCTTAGAACACCTACAAAAATTATCTGAAGAGCATCGTGAGATACTAGAATCCCCCTTTTCTGCTTCGGAGTTGGAGTCTGCAGTGAAATCCTTGAAGCCCAACAAAGCACCCGGCCCCGACGGATTCACAACCGAATTTTATAAAGCCTTTCTTCCATCTTTGAGCACTGCATTACTAAACACTTGCAATTCCATCATGCAAACCGGACTTTTACCAGAATCTTGGAAGTTAGCAAATGTAATTTTAATACCTAAAAAAGACAAGGACAACAATGATCCTGCCTCATTTCGTCCTATATCCTTATTAAACATCGACTATAAGATCTTCACTGGAATGATTGCGGCAAGACTCAAAAACATTATTGGCCACTATGTAAATCCAGACCAATCTGGCTTTATTTCCTCAAGAGACATTTCTGATAATATTAGAAAGACTCTTAATATTATTCATTACAGCAAAAATAATAATCTCCAGAACTCTTTACTTTTTTCTGTAGATATTCAAAAAGCCTTTGATTCATTGGAAACTTCTTATTTGGAATCTCTTCTTCAGCATTTACAGTTTGGACCCTTCTTCTGTAAAACTATACAAGCAATTTACAAAAATCCTAAGATGTGTATTCTAACCAACGGTGCGACCTCCAACATTATTTCTCTTCATCGGGGTACAAGACAAGGATGTCCACTGTCCCCTCTTCTCTTTATACTAGCCATCGAACCGTTAGCATGTGCATTACGAGCAAACACCAACTTCAAAGGTATCTTTATCCAAGACAAAGAATTCAAACTAAGTTTGTTTGCAGACGACGTAATACTTTATGTTTCTTCCCCTAATCATTCACTAAAAGCTATAACTTCTACTCTAGATAACTTTGGTCATATAGCTGGACTCAAAATTAATGTCTCTAAATCCCTGATTTATCCGATTAACATCGCCTCGGATCTCAAAGCTGATCTCTCCACTAATTATAAATTTCACTGGGTGGACAAATTCTTACCTTATTTAGGAGTCAAAATACCTATAGCATGGTCAGATATTATTAAACTTAATTATCAAAAAACACACACAGAAATAATGGTTAAACTAAATACCTGGAACTCAAACTCATTCTCTTGGTTAGATCGTGTCAGCATTTTGCGCACATTTGCATTACCCAAATATATGTATCTTTTTCGAACCATACCTTTACATATTCCTAACAACCTGATTAGAAAATGGCAAAAAGATATTAACAAATTCCTATGGAAATTCAAGACACCTCGTGTTCGTTTTAACACTTTAAGGAGAGCCAAACGAAACGGAGGTCTGGCAGTACCTGATCTTCTCCTGTATCGGCAAGCAACCTCCCTAGCGGCGCTTGTCAGACAATATCACACAGAAACCGTACTGGACTGGAAATGGATTGAGGAAGTAACTACTGAAGACCACTCTTTTCAAGAATTATTGTGGATGTCTCTAAACACTAAATTTAAATCTAAGTCTTTTTCTCCCTTTTTACAATCTACTCTTAAAATATGGCATCTGACTAAGAAAAAATTAATTACACCTTTTTCTAAAGTGAGCACCTTTTGTGGTCAATCTTGGTTTTTACCGGCCAAAGATCCCTCACAATTTTTATCTTGGAAACAATCTGGAATAACAAGAATAATAGACGTACTTCATAAGAATAAGGTGCTTGAGAAAACTGATTTGGAAAACAAATATAATACTAAGATAAAATGGTTTGAATATCTACAACTCCGCCACATGCTGAATTCATCTAAGTTTACCTCTGCATTATCATCTCCGCTTACTGTTTATGAACAACTACTAACGAAATCTTACAATAAAAGAGGCCTTATCTCCAAAATATATCAATTATTAATTAAGTCTAAGGATTTCCTAAAGTTAGGTTATCCGCAAGCATGGGCAAAAGATCTTCAATGCAAGCTTTCAGAACAACAATGGAATCTAATTTGGAAAACACAAAGTAAAATGTCTCACTCGCTATACATTTACGAAGCCAACATGAAAGTCTTAATGCGTTGGTATCTCACACCTGTCAAGCTGACTCATATGGTCCCGCAGCTCTCTCCATTATGTTGGAAAAAATGTGGAGAGAAAGCCTCATTCTTCCACAACTGGTGGTCATGTGTCCACATTAACAAATTTTGGGTCCAAGTTAGACAACAAATAAAAAAATTCACTGATTACCACTTACCTTTAGATCCTTCTTTAATGCTCCTTAATCTTTGGCCCGATGATGGTCCTCCCGATTCTGTAAGAAAATTAATAAATTTTTTACTCACTGCTGCCAAGATTATGATAGCTAGATATTGGAAAGATAAGAATCCCCCAAATATACAACAATGGCTATACAAAGTATGGGATCTGTTTATGTTAGAGAATTTTAATGTACACTTTACTGTTTATCAAATGGAATGTGAGCTAACTAATCCGCTTAACATTTGGTACCCTATTTTAGAAAAAATTAGTATTGATAAGTTTGACTGGAACTCAATCAGCAATGCGAAACTTAAACTTTTATTATATAGTTAATTTTGTATTTTAGAACTTACCTTTCAATGCTAATGTTAAATGCATTTGCAGTTAATTATTGCTGTATATATGTAGAATGGTTGTTTTAATATCCTTGTATCTTGATGCTTTTTATTTTATATTTTTCGTTACTCTACCCAGCATGTTTTTCAAATTCATGAGTTATGATTGTAACTGATGTCCAACCTTTCCTTCTGTTGTAAACTGTTCTATTCAAAATAAAAAATTTTTGTTTAAAAAAAAAAAAAAAAAAAAAATATTCCACCACAGGAAACCACATAGCCTGAAATATCTTTTTGAGTATTTTTGGCATAAGGCATGGGGTGAAACTTAATTTTACTAAGTATAAAGGATTCCCACAGGTTATTCTGCCACATATGTAATGAAGGGCCAGATATCTCTCTCCATTTCTTCACTATAACCCAGTGTTTTCCAACCACTGTGCCGTGGCACACTAGTGTGCCGTGAGATATTGTCTGGTGTGCCGTGGGAAAAATTCCAATTTCATCCGTAACATATGAACAATTATAAAATAAAGTATTATTATTTCATAATAAAGTAATTATAAAATAATTTCTTTGTGTTTATTTGATTCCTATTCAAGAGAATTACTTTATATATAGTCAATATAGGCACAGAGTTAATTTTTTTTAACATTTTCTAATGGTGGTGTGCCTCGTGATTTTTTTCATGAAAAAACTGTGCCTTTGCACAAAAAGGTTGAAAAACACTGCTATAACCAACCTGGCCGATGTTAGTAAAAAGGATATTAGTTTCGCTTTAATCGAACTGGCTTTATTGTTGAGACCTAGGGACAGAAGAACTACCTCGGGTTGTGCTGGTAATTGTATATCGGTTATGATTGTAATGTGCTCCAAAATTAAAGTCCAAAATGTATTTATTATTGGGCAGTACCACCAGCAGTGCAAATAGTCACCAATATTTCCACATTCTTTCCAACATCTAGGGGCTGATGTTGGGCTCTTCCTCCTTCCTAATACATACTTTTGTCAGTCTCCCTTCTTCAGAGGCGTATGAAGCAGATAATCTTTTTACACAGACTTTCACGATCCAGAGCACAGGAAGTGCGTATGCGCAGGGAGAATTATAGCAGGCAGAGATCTGTTCTAAATCTTGGGATTCCAGCGGTGGGAATCTTCAGTTCTCCGGTCTGGACAGCAGGGGGCACTCTGAGACAACACACAAGCTAGTCCCAGGGCTGGTTTTGCGGAGGGGAAACTGAGCCTCCGGCACCCCGGGGGCCTTCCCCCGAAGTTCCACAGGCTGTGGAGGTTCCCTTTCCCCCCTCTTTCTGCCCACATCCTAAAAAAACAAAAAAATGCTAGAGAGTGCCTGGCCCAGAAGCACCCTTCCGCCACCCCCCACCGTTCCTCTCAACAAGCCTGGCCCGTCCCAACCCCCGGAGTTCAGGAATGCGGGCCTGGAGCTGAGTCACCTTGGCTCAGTGTAAACACAGCCCCAAAGTGGAGTGGCTGCCTTATAGGGGAGCGTTTCCAGCACCCTCCCTCCCTCCCCTCCTCCGCCAGCCAGCGACAGGCCTCCGGAGCCCTGGCGGCCTTCCCACCCTGTTCCTGTCCCGGCAGTGTCCCCTGATCCTATCCAAAAGTCGAGAAGGCCTCGCTCCAGGCCTCGGAGACGAAGCACCAGATAGATACACGCCCGGCCTGCGTGTGGACGGAGAGTCCCCGAAGGGAGCTGCGAGCGAACGCCCGTGGCCCCGTGAACAGCCGTGGCGACAGATCGGGATGGGTGGCCACGTCAGTCTGTCTGTAAGCAGTAGGAAGGAGCAAGAGGCGGCCCGTGGCACCTGAAAGACTAACAAGATTTGCAGCAGGGCAGGAGCATTTGTGAGTCATAGAATCACAGAAAGTTAGAGTCGGAAGGGACCTTGCAGGTCATCCAGTCCAACCCCCTGCACTCTGCAGGAGCATAGCCGAAAGATAGCCCTACATACCTACATAGAACCATAGAATGTTAGAGTTGGAAGGGACCTTGCAGGTCATCCAGTCCAACCCCCTGCACTCTGCAGGAGCACAGCCGGAAGATAGCCCTACATACCTACGTAGAATCGTAGAATGTTAGAGTTGGAAGGGACTTTGCAGGTCATCCAGTCCAACCCCCTGCACTCTGCAGGAGCACAGCCGGAAGATAGCCCTACATACCTACATAGAACCATAGAATGTTAGAGTTGGAAGGGACCTTGCAGGTCATCCAGTCCAACCCCCTGCACTCTGCAGGAGCACAGCCGGAAGATAGCCCTACATACCTACGTAGAATCGTAGAATGTTAGAGTTGGAAGGGACTTTGCAGGTCATCCAGTCCAACCCCCTGCACTCTGCAGGAGCACAGTCGAAAGGTAGCCCTACATACAGACCCAAAAGATGGTCGTCCAGCCTCCGCTTGAAAACGTCCAGCGTAGGAGCATCCACCACCTCCCAAGGCAGACTGTTCCACTGCTCAACCACCTCTTACAGTCAGGAAGTCTCTCCTGATATTTAGCTGGTAAAGGTAAAGGTAAAGGTTCCCTTGCTCGAAAGCCAGTCGAATCCGACTCTAGGGTTGTGGTGCTCATCTCCGTTTCAAAGCCGAAGAGCCAGCGCTGTCCAAAGACGTTTCCGTGGTCATGTGGCCGGCATGACTAAACACCAAGGCGCACGGAACGCTGTTACCTTCCCACTGAAGTGGTACCTATTTATCTACTTGCAATTTCTTGCTTTCGAACTGCTAGGCTGGCAGGAGCTGGAACTAGAGACGGGAGCTCACCCCGTCATGCGGCACTCACGGGTCTTGAACTGCTGAACTACTGACCTTCCACAGCCTGCAGTTCAGCGTCTTAACCACTTGAGCCACCACAGCTCCTATTTAGCTGGTATCAACTCCCATTTTACTTTCCACCCATTAGATCTAGTCTTGCAATCCGGAGCGAGAGAGAATCGATCTGCTCCATCGTCTACATGGCAGTCCTTCCAGTACCTGAAGACTGCCATCATGTCCCCTCTAAGCCTTCTCTTTCCCAGGCTAAACAGACCCAACTCTCTCAGCCTTTCCTCATAAGACTTGGACTCCAACCCTCTCACCATCCCGGTCGCCCTCTTCTGGACACGCTCCAGCTTGTCGACATCCTTCCTAAAATGTGGTGCCCAAAACTGGACACGGGACTCCAGGTGAGGCCTGACCAGAGCAGAATAGAGCGGAACGACCACCTCCCATGATCTGGATACAGATGCTTCTGTTAAGGCATCCTAAGATTGCATCCTAAGAGCCATTGCATCAAATCTTCCAGCAGTAGAAAAGAGCCAGGGTCCAGGATTACCTTAAGGACTAACAAGGGAGGAACTTCCGGGAGTCCTCGCTCACGTCCCCAGATACGGAAGAAGCAAGCCGTGATTCAGGAAAGCTCCCACCCCGTCACAGACGTTGTTAGTTTTTGAGGTGCTAACTGGGCCCTTCCTCTTCTCTGCTTGAACAGCCAGGGCCACAAAAACTCCGGGTAGCCTTAGGGCACCTTGTCGCTGCTCTTCCGCTTCCTCTTCTTCCTCTTCTTCCTCTTCCTCCTCTTCTTCGTCCTCTTCTTGTAGTTGTGCCGGGCGTGTGAGGATTTGAAAGGTGCCCGCAGGCTCAGAAAGGTTAACTGCCAGCAGCTCCCGAAGTAGAATCTCTACTCACCAGACTCCGCAGCTTAGAGGGAGCATGGCCGCTGTTCCCTCTGAGCTGAGTTGGTGTGAGCCAGCTCACAGTTCTTTCGCCTCCGGCTCACACGTTTTCGTCTTCGCTCAGGGAGGAGGGCCCCGGAGCAAACTGACTTGATGCAGCAGCCAAACCGCTCGCTCACCACTTGAATGCCAGGAGCTCGCAAAGTAGAATTTTTGCTCACAAGACTCCGCAGCTTAGAGGGAGCACTGCCACTAAGCTGAATCAGTGTGAGCCAGCTCACAGTTTTCTAGCCTCCAGCTCACAGATTTTTGTCTCCGCTCGGGAAGGAGGGCTCCAGAGGCAAACTACTTGATGCAGCGGCCAAATCGCCCGCTCACCACTTTACTGCCGGTAGCTCACCAAGTAGAATTTTTGCTCACAAGACTCCGCAGCTTAGAGGGAGCAGACTCGGAAGGTGCGACTTCCTCAGAAGGGTCTGGGTTCGAACTAGAGCGCGCGGCTCCCGATCCCTCTCCCGCAACCCTGCAGTGTGTCCCTCCCGGCCTGTTGGCAACCAGAGACGATCCGGGCCTCCCTCTGCTTTCCCAACACCCCCCCCCGCCTTCCTTTCTTCTCAGAGCCAGAAATGCCGCCTTCCGGCCTCTCTTCAAAACAAGCCCCCCCACCCCCAGCGAGAGGAAGAAGAATCCGGCACCTCGGCCTTCCAGCGTCTTTTCTCTCCTTTCACCCGCTCAGCCCTCCCTGTCCTCCCCACGGCTGGGCTCCTGGATTGGGGGTGTGGGGGGACACACACAAACACTCTTCCTTGGCCTGTCATGAGAGCGAATCTAGGCATCCTGGCTCTTTGTGACCCCCCTTCCTTCCCTTTCCAAGCCAGGAGGCATGACCTCCCCACCCAGCCGGATTTCTCAATCCCTGGCTCTCCCCCCACCCCTTCCATCCTTGCATGGCCAGATTCCTGAGGGGCTGAGGTAATGGGGCTGGGTGGGAGGCGGGCGAGGGGGCGGGCCTCTCTGCCCCGCTCACTCCCCCTGCCCCAGGCGCTTGCTATCATCCTCGAGTAGGGAGCCAGGCCTTGGTAGCAAGCATCCGGCCGGCCAGGCCCGGGTTCCACTGGGCGTCTCAGCCAGAGCCAGTGCCCAAGGCCCCTGGGAGTTCCACGCAGGCCTTCTTGCGCTCGAGCGGTGTTCCCTCTAAGCCGAGTTGGTGTGAGCGAGCTTGCAGTCTTTTAGCCTCCGGCTCACACATTTTTTCGTCTCCGCTCAGGAAGGGGAGGGCTCCACAGCAAACCAATTTAGGCAGGAGCCAAATCGCCCGCCCACAGCTTCAATGCCAGCAGCTCGGAAAGAGGAAATTTTCCTCACCAGACTCCACAGCTTAGAGGGAGCGTTGCTCCCAAGTAGAACGCCTGCTCCTGGGGTAGGGCGGCCAGCATCCCATGGGGATGGGGGGGGGGCTCTGCTCTGCACACACGTCCATCAAGCCCTCGGCTTTCCCCGAAGGTCAACAAAGCACCCTTCCCCCTCCCAAAAAATGACTTCTGCCCATTTCCGGCCGGCGTCTTCAGAAACACACATCTGACTTCTGGTTTCGAGCCTTGTTTTCCCCTTTTCTCCATCCACCGGGCCTGTTTTAGTCCCGAGCGGCTTTCGCAGGCCCCTGCCCAGATGACTCATGCAAGCAAGCCAAGCCGCACCAGGTGCCAAGTCCCTTTTCTAAAAAAAACCCCACGCCTTCACGTTTCAACGTGCTGTCATCAAACGATTAAAGGGCAACGATGGCGTCATGGCTGCACTGTCCAGGAACGGCGTCATCCTTCTGGCAAGAGTTGTCTAGTTTCCCCTGGCCTCCCCTGTGCTGGTCTCGAGGCAGAGCTTGCCAACTTCCAGGTGGGACCCAGAGATCTCCCGGAATTACCACTGATCTGCAGAGTGCAGAGATCAGTTTTCCTGGAGAAAATGGCAACAGTGGAGGGTGGACTGTGTGGTGCCACACCCCTGCTGACATTCCTCCATTCCCCAAACCCTTTCTTCCCCAGGCTCTGCCCCCAAACGTCCAGGAATCTCCCATCCTGGAGATGGCAACCCCACGGCCCTTTAACATATGGGGAAATCCTTGGTGGGCCACGGTCTTTGTGGCTGCGGGCCAGGCTGCAGCAGCTGCTTAACTCACTCTAGGCAGGGTTGCCAACAACCTGGAGAAGAAAATGTCCCGCCCCTGTAATGGAGGCTCCAGGTGTGGAAGTGGGGAGGTGAATCCAGTTTGGTGTAGTGGTTAGGAGCGTGGACTCTAAGCTGGGAGAACCGGGTTCGATTCCCCATTCCTCCACATGCAGCTGCTGGGATAACCTCAGGTCAGTCACAAGTTCCCTCCGAGCTGTTCTCTCAAGAGCAGTCCTTGAAAGAGCTCTCTCAGCCCCGCCTACCTCACAGGGTGTCTGTTGTGGGGAGGGGGAGGGAAAGGAGATTGTCAGCCGCTCTGAGACTCCTTCAGGTAGTGCAGGGCAGTGCATAAATCCAATCCAATCCAATCCAATCCAATCCAATCCAATCCAATCCAATCCAATCTCTTCTCTTCTTCTTCTTTTCCAATTGGTACAGAATGCTGAGAGCCAGTTTGGTGCAGTGGTTAAGTGCACGGACTCTAATCTGGGAGAACCGGGTTTGATTCCCCACTCCTCCTCCACATGCAGCTGCTGGAATGACCTTGGGTCAGTCATAAGTTCTCCCAGAGCTGTTTTCTCGAGGACAGTCCTCGAAAGAGCTGTCTCAGCCCCACGTACCTCACAGGGTGTCCATTGTGGGGAGGGGGAGGGAAAGGAGTTTGTAAGCCGCTCTGAGACTCCCTTGGGTAGTGAAGGGCGGGGTAGAAATCCAACCTCTCCTTCTTCATGGCCTGGAGGTCAACAAAATCCCTTGCTACAGAACATCCCATAAACTTTTATTAAGAAGGCAGGACCCTTTCGCCCCCTCCAAGTTGCTGGCAGCTCTAACTCTTCCAGGGCTGCTTTAATATCGCAGTCTGCCCTATGGATGCCAACCTCCCGGTGGGACCTGCCCCCTCCCCAGAAATATACCTCATCTCCAGACTACAGAGATCAGTTCCCCTGGAGAAAATGGCTGCTTTGGAGGGGGGACTCTGTGGCCTTGTGCCCCACTGCGGTCCAGGGATGCCAGCCTCCAGGTGGGGCCTGGGGATCCCCTAGAATTCCAGCTTATCTCCAGGCTACAGAGGTCAGTTCCCCTGGAGAAAATGGCTGCTTTGGAGGGGGGACTCTGTGGCCTTGTGCCCCGCTGAGGTCCAGGGATGCCAGCCTCCAGGTGGGACCTGGGGATCCCCTAGAATTCCAGCTTATCTCCAGGCTACAGAGATCAGTTCCCCTGGAGAAAATGGCTGCCTTGGAGGGGGGACTCTGTGGCCTTGTGCCCCACTGAGGTTCAGGGATGCCAGCCTCCAGGTGGGGCCTGGAGATCCCCTGGAATTCCAGCTCATCTCCAGGCTACAGAGATCAGTTCCCCTGGAGGAAACGGCTGCTTTGGAGGGGGGACTCTCTGCACTGGACCCCCGCTGAGGTCCCTGTTCCCCCCAGGCTCCCCCATGAAATCTCCAGGAGTTTCCCAACCTGGAGCTGGCAACCCCACCCCCCCTCCCTGCCGGTGGCAACCCCAGACCCTGTCCCCATCTCAACTACCCTGACACTAGCCTGAACTCGCCGCCTTTGGAGCCGGCGATGCTGTATCCTCCTCTTCGCCCCCTTTCCCAGGGACGATCCCGCTACTGAAATATGCAAACCCAAAATCCCTATTTGGCCTTTTTTGGAAGTCTTTTTTTTAAAAAAACTAGGTGGGTTGGCTTTCCTTCCGCCGTGCCAGGAACTAAACAGTGCAATCCTCGCCCGAATTATACCCTTTTAAGCCTACCGGTCTGACAAGGGCATAAATCCGCTTCGGGCGGGACTCTAATCGTGAAAGGAAACTGACGACCCGCCTGCAAAAATGCACTACCGCAGAAGCCAGGGGCAGGCCGGGCTACTCTGGAGTAAACGGACGCAATTAGGACCTGCCAACTTCTCAGCCGGCCCGTGAGACTGTGCCTTTGACCTTTGCGTGGGCCGCAGCAGTAGTCAGTATCGGACCGCACCTCCCCCTAGTGTTGCCAACCTCCAGGTAGCGCCTGGGGAAATCCCAGAATTACAACTGCTCTCCGGTTTACAGAGCTCAGTTCCCCTGGAGGAAATGGCCTCCTCTGGAGGGTGGACGCTGTGGCCTTATGTTTGCAAACCTCCGTATGGGGGCCGGAGATCTCCCGGAATTGCAACGGATCTCTAGAAGACATAAAACACATATTTATTTATTCGAAACATTGATTCCCCTTCTCTGGGAGAAAACGGCTGCTTTGGAAGGTAGACTGCGTGGCATTGTACCCTACCGAGGTCCCTCCCCTGCCTAAACCCCAGTCTCCCACCCTTAAATCTCCAGGTATTTCCACACCCGGAGTTGGCAACCCTATATGCTCTGACTTCTTGGTGCTTGGGGGGGGGCAACAGTGGGAGTGCTTCTGGAGTTCTGGCCCTACTGGGGGACCTCCTGAGGGCACCTGGTATTCTTGGCCATTGTGTGACACGGAACGTTGGACGGGATGGGCCATTGGCCCGATCCAACATTGGCTTCTCTTACGTTCTTATGTCTGGGGCAGTGATGCTCTGTCTTCTTGGTGCTTGGGGGGCAACAGTGGGAGGGCTTCTGGGGTTCTGGCCCTGCTGGGGGACCTCCTGATGGCCCCTGGGTTTTGGCCACTGTGTGACACAGAGTGTTGGACTGGATGGGCCACTGGCCCGATCCAACATGGCTTCTCTTATGTTCTTATGTCTGGGGCAGAGATGCTCTGCCTTCTTGGTGCTTGGGGGGTGTAACAGTGGGAGGGCTTCTGGAGTTCTGGTCCCACTGGTGGACCTCCTGATGGCCCCTGGGTTTTGGCCACTGTGTGACACAGAGTGTTGGACTGGGTGGGCCACTGGCCGGATCCAACCCTGGCTTCTCTTATGTTCTTCTGTCTGGGACAGTGATGCTCTGTCTTGGTGCTTGGGGGGCAACAGTGGGAGGGGCTTTTAGTGTCCTGGCCCCACTGCTGGACCTCCTGAGGGCACCTGGTATTTTTGGCCACTGTGTGTTGGACTGGATGGGCCACTGGCCTGATCCAACCCTGGCTTCTCTTTTTCGTTCTTATTAAACGGCATCATACCCTGCTACGCCTTCCTGTCCCAAACCCTCCCCTCCCCTCCCTGCCCCCCCCAATCTCCTGGAATCCCCCAACCCAGAGTTGGCACCTGTACTTTTCCTGTCGCAGATTTAAAGGCACCGGCCGCGAGGGCCAACGGGAAAGTTGGCAGGACCCGGCCTGCAGAAGGAAGAGAGAAGCCCTCGGCGGCTGGTAACAGAGGCAGGATTATGTGTGACCCCTGAGATCTTCAGTGCAAACAGGGGTGTGAAAAGCATGCATAAGGGTGCTTCTTGATCTCCCAAATGGGGATGGGGGGTGCCCTGCTCTGGGCCTTCCACCCCCTTTGTCTTCCCTTCCTGCCGTGCACCCCCGGCAGGCCAAGGCCCCTCCCGCCTATCAATATGGCCATTGAAGCCAGGTCCCCACGGCCGTTCGTTCAGCTTCCACTTGTTCCTTTCTTTCTGTGTCAGTGACTTTGACATCCTGTCCGGACGTGGGAGGCAGGCGGCTCTGGTGCGCCCTGCCCTGTGGTTAGATGTGTGCTCCAGAAGGTGGGGTGTCGGCAGTGGGGGGGGGGGGGAGAAACACACAGGCCTCCAAAGGCCAGAACCCAGGAAAGGAGGAAGTGGGTGTGTGTGTTGGGGGGAATCGCCCTGCTGATGTTTGCGACATTTTTGAAACCTGGCTGAAACCCAACTGCCTGAGTGCTGTATTCTGGAAGAAGGAGGAGGAGGAGGAGGAGAAGAAGGAGGAGGAGGAGAAGGAGGAGAAGAAGAAGAAGGAGAAGGAGAAGAAGAAGAAGAAAGAGGAGGAGAAGAAGAAGAAGGAGAAGGAGGAGAAGAAGAAGAAGGAGAAGGAGAAGAAGAAGAAGAAGAAGAGGAGGAGAAGAAGGAGAAAGGAGGAGGAGGAGAAGAAGGAGGAGAAGGAGGAGAAGAAGGAGAAGAAGAAGAAGGAGAAGAAGAAGAAGAGAGAAGGAGAATAAGGAGAAAGGAGGAGGAGGAGGAGAAGGAGAAGGAGAAGAAGAAGAAGGAGAAGAAGGAGGAGGAGAAGGAGGAGAAGGAGAAGGAGAAGAAGAAGGAGAAGGAGAAAGGAGGAGGAGGAGAAGGAGGAGAAGGAGGAGAAGAAGGAGAAGAAGGAGAAGGAGAAGGAGAAGAAGAACGAGAAGGAGAAGGAGAAGAAGGAGAAGGAGAAAGGAGGAGGAGGAGGAGAAGGAGGAGAAGAAGGAGAAGGAGAAGAAGAAGAAGAAGAAGAAAGAGAAGGAGAAGAAGGAGAAAGGAGGAGGAGGAGGAGGAGAAGAAGGAGGAGAAGGAGAAGGAGAAGAAGAAGAAGGAGAAGAAGAAGAAAGAGAAGGAGAAGAAGGAGAAAGGAGGAGGAGGAGAAGAAGGAGAAGAAGGAGAAGAAGAAGGAGGAGGAGGAGGAGAAGAAGGAGGAGAAGGAGAAGAAGAAGAAGAAGGAGAAGGAGAAGAAGGAGAAAGGAGGAGGAGGAGGAGGAGATTGGATTCCTACCCCGACCTTCACTCGGTAGTCTCAGAGTGGCTTACAAACTCCCTTCCCTTCCCCTCCCCACAACAGACACCCTGTGAGGCGGGTGGGGCTGAGAGAGCTCTGACAGAAACTGCTCTTTTTCAAGGACAGCTCTTGTCAGAACTATGGCTTGACCAAGGTCATCCAGCCAGGTGCAAGTGGAGGAGTGGGGGAATCAAACCTGGTTCTCCCAGATCAGAGTCCGCGCACTTAACCACTAGACCAAACTGGCTCTCTAGAAGCACGCTTACAACTTTCAGACCTTTTTTAATTCAACAAAAAACAAGAACTTTGAGACTGTAGCCAGCGGCTTGGAGGAGCTGCACTTGCTGGCCCTGAATTAAGGGTTGCAAATGTCCAGGTGTGACCCGGGGAGCTCCTGCAATCACAGTTGATCCCCAGGTGAGTCCTAAGGTAGCCAACCTCCAGGTGGAGCCCGGAGATCTGCCGGTATTTCAACTGAACTCTGGGCAATAGAGGTCAGCTTCCCTGAAGAGAATGGCTGCTTGGGAGGGTGGGCTCTATGGCACTGAGAGCCAGTTTGGTGTCGTGGTTACGTGCGTGGGTTCTAATCTGGGAGAACCGGGTTTGATTCCCCACTCCTCCACTTGCACCTGCTGGATGACCCTGGGTCAGTCACAGTTCTCTCAGAGCTGTTCTTGAAAAAGAGCAGTTTCTGTCAGAACTCTCTCAGCTCCACCTCCCTCACAGGGTGTCTGTTGTGGGGAGGGGAAGGGAAAAGGGATTGTAAGCTGCTCTGAGACTCCTTCGTGAAATGAAGGGCGGGGTATAAATCCAATCTCCTCCTCTTCTTTGCCAGTTTGGTGTAGGGCTTAAGTGTGCGGTCTCTAATCTGGGAGAACTGGGTTTGGTTCCCGGCTCCTCCACATGCAGCTGCTGGTGTGACTTTGGGTCAGTCACAAGTTCTCTCGGAGCTGTTCTCTCACAAGCACTTCTTGAAAGAGCTCTCTCAGCCCCACCTACCTCGCAGGGTGTCTGTTGTGGGGAGGGGAAGGGAAGGGAGTTTGTAAGCCGCTCTGAGACTCCGAGTGAAGGGCGGGGTATAGATCCAATCTCCTCCTCCTCCTCCTCCTCCTCCTCCTCCTCCTCTTCTCCTCCTCCTCCTCCTCCTCCTCCTCCTCTTCTTCTTCTTCTTCTTCTTCTTCTTCTTCTTCTTCTTCTTCTTCTTCTTCTTCTTCTTCTTCTTCTCCTCCTCCTCCTCCTCCTCCTCCTCCTCCTCCTCCTTCTCCTTCTCCTCCTCCTCCTCCTCCTCCTCCTCACCCTGCTAAGGTCCCTCCCCTCCCCAAACCACCCAGGCGCCACCCTCAAAATCTCCAGGAATTTCTCTACCCAGAGCTGGCAAGAGTGGAGTTCTCCTCAGGGTCGCCAGCTCTAGTTTGGCAAATACCCGGAGATTTTGAGGGCTGAGCCTGAGGAAGGCGGGGTTTGAGAAAGGGCGTGACTTCAGTGGGGTACAATGCCACAGAGCAGTGGTGTGAAACACACGGCCCGGGGGCCAGATCAGGACCCCAGAGGGGCTGCTGTCAGGCCTGTGTGGGACTGGCCGTCTCCTGCTTCCAGTTCCGCTGCTGCTGCTGCTGCTGCTGCATCCTAGCTCGCTTCGCCAGACTCTCTCAATCGCTCAGCCGTTTCACGTTTTCCCCTGGGTCCTAGACTCAGCCCTCTGAGCGTGAGATTTCTGTGGTGAATGTCAATAAATCAAAAGTAGGTTTGCGGCTTACGGAGCTCATGTTTCGAGCCCGTTTTTATTTTAAGTAAAGAAGAAGAAGAATCTTTTGTGTCTGCGTCCTTTATAAAGTTCATATCTCCGCGACCTGGCATTACATCTTATGACCGGCCCAACAAGGTCTCATTTATGTCAGATCCAGTCCTCAGAACAAATGAGTTTGACACCCCTGCTGTAGAGTCCGGTTTCCAAAATGGCCGTTTTCTCCAGGGGAACTGATCGCTGTCACCTGGAAATCAGTTGTCATAGTGGGAGGTCTCCAAGGGACATCTGGAAGAGGGAAAACGGCAGCTTTGGGGGGTGGTCTCTGTGGCACTGCGTCCCTCCCTTCCCCGTACCTTGACCCCTCCAAGCTCCAACTCCAAATCTCCAGGAATCTCCCTCCCCGGAGTTGGCAATCCTAGGCTGTACTTTTTTATGGCTGTTCGGTTTGTGCAAAATCTCCACCCTTCTCTTCACCTATCACACTTAGGAGGATGGATTTGGCTTCCCGGATAGGTCTTTGTCATCTTGTTATTATTGTCCGGGAATTAGCCCGGCTCACGAGCGAAAACCTGGACGAAACTCCCTGCGGCTCTGGTCAGGTCTTTGGCCGCTGAGACTTCGCAGGTAGCCAAGAGAGACCGGACTTACAAGATCTGACTTCATCTGCTTGGAAGGCACTTAGAGTGAAGGAACTCCAGACGCCAGACGGTGGGAATGAAGGTTCCATGTGGCCCAGTTTAATGTGGAGGGATTAGAAACTTCCCTTTAAATTCATGCTTTGAAGCAGCGGCCTTTGACCCTTCAAGCAACACTTTCCCTATGAAGAAAGGTTAAAGCGCTCGGGGCTCTTTAGCTTGATCGAGGTTCACAAGATTATGCAGGTCGGGAAAAAAAGTCCTTTTCTCCCTTTCTCACAACACAAGAACTCGTGGGCACTCCATGAAATTGCTGAGCAGTCGGGCTAGAACAGATAAAAGGAAATACTTCTTCACCCAAAGAGGGATTGACACATGGAATTCACTGCCACAGGAGGTGGTGGTGGCTACAAGCACGGATGGTTTCAAGAGGGAATTGGATAAACATATGGAGCAGAAGTCCATCAGTGGCTCTTAGCCACAAGGTATAGGTAGGAACTCTCGGTCTGGGGCAAGTGATGCTCTGTCTTCTTGGTGCTTGGGGGGGGGGGCAGCAGTGGGAGGGGCTTCTAGTGCCCTGGCCCCACTGCTGGACCTCCTGATGGCCCCTGGTATTTTTGGCCACTGTGTGACACAGAGTGTTGGACTGGATGGGCCGTTGGCCTGACCCAACATTGGCTTCTCTTATGTTCTTATGTACGGGTCAGAACAAGGAAAGCCAGCCTCCAGGTGGTATAACAAGTATGTGTAGCAGTGTTCCCTCTAAGCTGAGTTAGTGTGAGCTAGCTCACTGTTTCTTAGCCTCCGGCTCACACATTTTGTACTTCGCTCAGGAGGGATGGCTCCAGAACAAATTAATTTATGCAATAGCCAAATCACCTGCTCACAGCTTTAATACCAGTAGCTCACAAAATAGAATTTTTGCTCACAAAACTCCACAGCTTAAAGGGAACATTGATGTGTAGTATACTAAATCTGAAAAACACTGTAAAGAAGGAGTACACAAAAAATCCTGTTTGAAATGACAAAAAAAAAACCCTCTTATTGACTATTCTTTAAAGACACAGTACAAGTTGAATTCAAACGTATGACGCTAAACCATAGGTCAACATGAGGTCAACCACCTAGTATTAACCACGGCAATGGATGTCCCAGGTAAATCTCCGTTTCGACCTTTCATCAGGCCGTAACCATATGGTAAAGAGCCAGTTTGGTGTAGTGGTTAAGTTCAGGGACTCTAATCTGGGAGAACTGGGTTTGATGCCCTACTCCTCCACGCGCAGCTGCTGGATGACCTTGGGCAAGCCATAGTTCTGGCACAGCTGTTCCGGGAAAAGGGCAGTTTCTGTCAGAGCTCTCTCAGCCCCACCTGCCTCACAGGGTGTCTGTTGTGGGGAGGGGAAGGGAAAGGAGAGCAGGGGTGTCGAACTCATTTGTTACGAGGGCCGAATCTGCCATCAATGAGACCTCGTCGGGCCGGGCCATGTGTGCCATAAAATGGAATGCCAGGTAGCGGAGATACAAACTTTGTAAAGGACACAAGCACAAAGGGGTGTTTTTTTTTTACTTAAAACAAAAACAAGCCGCTGCTAAAAGATTGCCAGTGAGGGGGAGCCCACCACCTCCCTAGGCAGCCGATTCCACTGTTGCAGAACTCTTACTCAGAAATTTTTTTTTCCAGATATCCAGCCGGGACCTTCCCGCCCTCAATTGAAATCCATTCTGTTGCGAGTCCTCTCCTCTGCTGCCGACAGGAACGGCAGATCTCTCCAAGCCTTTTCGTTTGGGAGACTGTGTGGCTTTCACTTCCTCTTTGTCCACCCATCTTATTCTGCCCTTGAAGTCAACCAGGAAATGTCGCTTTGGGGGGGTGTGCTGTTGGAGTCAGAGACTGAGCATGCCCGGACACTGGTGTGTGTGTGTGTGCTACATCACTCTAAGGGTGTATAGGTGTTATCTCCTTAAATAGGATGCCTCCCTTTGTCTTAGCTTGGGAGCAGCCCTGTGACCATCCCCTCTCTCCCTGTGTCCTCTCCCTCTCTCAACATGGCCTTCCATGGAGACACATATCTCTGCAGTCTCTTCTGTAGAGACAGTGCCCTCATACTCCCACACACATGATGCTGGATGAGCTGGCCGTTTGTGACCGGGAAAGCCCTCTTTCGATTAGGCATCTCTTCCTCTTCTTTCGATTGCAACCCGAACGGGAACTGGATCGACTTGAATAAATTTAAGTTTACCTTTTTTTGCAATATACTTCCCGGGAGATTTATCGACTGCTCTTCGTATCATGCTTCTATGACCAGGCAAGACTCTGCTATATTAACGGAATATCCCGATCTGAAGTGCCGTAACTTTCAACTTATGGCGACCCGATGACTTCATGACCTCCAGAACATCCTATGGTTGACATCTTTGCTCAAGTCTTGCACGGCTAAGGCCGTGGCTTCCTGGATTGAGTCAATCCATCTCTGGTTGGATCTTCTAGAGAGCCAGTTTGGTGTAGTGGTTAAGAGCATGGACTCTAATCTGGGAAAGCCGCGTTTGATTCCCCCACTCCTCCACATGCAGCCAGCTGGGGGACCTGGGGTCAGTCACAAGTTCTCTCAGAACTGTTCTCTCAAGGGCAGTTTCTCTCAGAGTTCTCTCAGCCCCACCGACTCCACAGGCAGCGTTCCCTCTAAGCTGAGTTAGTGTGAGCTAGCTCACAGTTTTTTAGCCTCCGGCTCACACATTTTTGTCTCCGCTCAGGAAGGGATGGCTCCAGAGCAAACTAATTTATGCAGTAGCCAAATTGCTCACTCACAGCTTTAACGCCAGGACCTAAGAAAGTAGAACTTTTGCTCAAAAGACTCCACAGCTTAGAGGGAGCATTGCCCATAGGGTGTCTATTGTGTGTGGGGCGGAAGGAGACTGTAGGCCGCTCTGAGACTCCTGAGTGAAGGGCGGGGTATAAATCCAATCTCTTCTTCCTCCTCTTTTCCCGCGGCCTTCCTCTTTTCCTGGCATTATTTCTTTTTCTTCGCATCGTGTGACCAAAGTACGATAGCCCCAGTTTGTCGTTTTGGCTTCGAGGGAGAGTTCAGGCTTGATTCGATCTCGAACCCACTGACTTGTCTTTTAGGCTGGGAGACAGTAAAAAAGAACCTGTCAGCTTCGAGACAATTCTGTTTGCCTTCCACAACCGAACAGGGATTTGGAACAGCCCTGGGGTACTTGCGACCCTGAGCAGCTGATACATGAGCAAGGGGGGGTTGGAAGTTTGCACATGCTGATTTGCTAATCCGCGGGGCTTCTTCAGTCTGAGGCTCAGACGTGTGTCGCCACACCTGACCTGCCTCACCCCGGTCCCCCAGTGCTATGCTATCGAATTCGATTGCCCCAACACCATAGAAAGCTTATCATAATCCTGCAGCAGACATCTCTTGAACCCGCCGACGGACACGTCAGCCTCCTACGAGGCATTTCCTTCTCTGCTCTTAGGAAACATCCACAAGTCTACCAGTGATTGTGTAACCAACCGGGTGCTGGTGGGAAGGGAGACCAAGTCACAGCCAGTGTTCCCTCTAAGCTGAGTTAGTGTGAGCTAGCTCGCAGTTTCTTAGCCTCCGGCTCACAGATTTTCGTCGAAGCTCAGGAAGGAGGGCTCCAGAGCAAACCGATTTATGCAGGCAGCCAAATCCACTCGCTCATGACTTTTAACGCCAGCTGCTCACAAAGTGGAATTTTTGGTCACAAGACTCCTCGGCTGAGAGGGAGCACCGGGCAAAATCCACTTGCAAACTAGCATTAAAGTGTATTGAATGTGGCTTGGAAGTGCATTATATTAGACTCAGGGCACGTTTGTGCGTGGCGAATAATGCACTTTCAATGCCCTTTGCAACTAGTTTTTACTGTGTGAAAGGGCAAAATCCACCCGCAAAGTCGCCAAAGTACATTGAAAGTAGACAGGAAGTGCATTATTTAGGCAGACTCAGGTCATGTTCACACACACTGATTAATGCACTTTCGAGCCGCTTTTAATCCTCTTTGCAACTGGATTTTACTGTGTGAAATAGCCAAGTCCGCCTTGCAAATGATCACTAAAGTGCATTTTCAATCCACGGTTATTGCATTTTGCAACTGGACTTTAGAAGAAGAGATTGGATTTATACCCCGTCCTTCATCATCCGAAGGAGTCTCAGAGCGGCTTGCAATCTCCTTTCCCTCCCCCTCCCCACAACAGGCACCCTGTGAGGTAGGTGGGGCTAAGAGAACTCTTCCAAGGACTGCTCTTGAGAAAACAGCTCTGTAAGAACTTGTGACTGACCCAAGGTCGCACCAGCTGGCTGCATGTGGAGGAGTGGGGAATCAAACCTGGCTCTCCCGGATTAGAGTCTGCGCTCCTTACCACTATGCCAAACTGGCTCTCTACTTGCAAACGATCACAAAAGTGCATGGAAAGTGGATTGAAAGTACATTAGTGTGTGTGTGAAAGCATGATTTAAGAATGTGGCAGAAAGGGTGTCTGACTGTACACAACCCGGAGGTTCTTGAGGAAACCCAGTGCTCCCTGCTAGTGAAGATCTGGGAGATGAACCTGAACCATAGAATCGGATGGGGGCCTTAGAGGGCACCTAATCCAACCCCCGCCTCCATACAGAAAACCCAAAGCTAGAGGAGCCCATTCCTTGATGGATGAGAGTCCGCAGTGTCCCCTCTAAGCTGAGTCAGTGTGAGCTAGCCCACAGTTCTTTAGCCTCTGGCTCACACACCTTTTTGTCTTCACTCAGGAAGGAGGGCTCCAGAGCAAACTAATTGATGCAGGAAGCCCAATCGCTCGCTCACAACTTTAATGCCAGTAGCTCACAAAGTAGAATTTTAGAGGGAGCGTTGGTGTCCAGCTGCTGCGTGAAGACCCCTAGAAAGGGAGAGTATAATAGTATGGTGTAGTGCAGGGGCAGCCAAACTCGCTCAGCGTAAGAGCCACATAGAATAACAGTCAGATATCTGAGAGCCGCAAGACAGGGGCAAATATCACACACACTTTTTTATTTTTTTAAATATGCAAATTTGCTTTTTTATTCACATTAAATGAGACTGCCAAAAATAAAAACAAGAGGGTAAAAACAGATATTGATAATGATATTGATTTGTTGGCTAATGATATCGATTTGTCTGAGAGAGAGAGAAAAAGAGAGAGAGGTGGAAAGAAAGGATGAAAGAGGTGGAAAGAAAGAGAGAGAGAAACAAAGAAAGCAAGCAGATGGGAGGGAGGGAAGGAAGGAAGGAGGAAAGAAGGAAACAGAGAAAGAGAGAGAGAGACGGAAGGATGGAAGGAAAGAAGGAAAGAAGGAAGGAGAGAGAGAAAGAGAGAGAGAGACGGAAGGATGGAAGGAAGGAAGGAGAGAGAGAAAGAGAGAGAGAGACGGAAGGACGGAAGGAAGGAAGGAAGGAGAGAGAGAAAGAGAGAGAGAAGGACGGAAGGAAGGAGAGAGAGAAAGAGAGAGAGAGACGGAAGGATGGAAGGAAGGAAGGAAGCAGAGAGAGAGAAAGAGAGAGAGAGACAGAAGGACGGAAGGAAGGAAGGAAGCAGAGAGAGAGAAGAGAGAGAGAGAGACAGAAGGACGGAAGGAAGGAAGGAAGGAGAGAAAGAGAGAGAGAGAGACGGAAGGAAGGAAGGAAGGAAGGAAGGAAGGAAGGAAGGAAGGAAGGAAGGAAGGAAGGAAGGAAGGAAGGAAGGAAGGAGAAAAAGTATGCCTCCCCTTCGCTTCTCCAGCTGCCCTACCGGGAGCCACACATTATGTGTGAAAGAGCCGCATGTGGCTCCCGAGTAGTGTAGCGGTTAAGAATGGCGGACTAGTGTCTGGAAGACCGAGTTTCTTCACATGGCATCTGTGTCACCCACAATGAACGATCCTTTTTAAAAAAAGAGCTGCAGCTGGCCTCCCAAGTCCTTATCAGCCGGGCCAGCCACTCTGTGGCTGCAGATGTGGCGATGCCCACCAGCCACTTATCGGGCCCCCAAACCAAAGCCTGCCCTTCCATCTTTCATGCCACTTCCTGGCCTCCCGGCCTCGGCCATCTTCCCCCACAGCCCCGGCTCGCCGGCCCCCTTTCCTGCCACACCCATGATTCACCCTCCATCCCAGGCTGACGGGCAGAGCGTGGCACCCTGAGTCAGATGACGGGGACGTGGGTCAACAGCCCGCCAAAGAGGAACAAGCAAACAGCTGCTCCATCTAGAAGGTCGGACCCGAACCAACAGGTTGAAATTAAATCCGAAGAGTTTTCGGCTAAACGTTAGGAAGAACTTCCTGACAGTTAGAATGGTTCCTCAGTGGAAGAGGCTTCCTCGGGAGGTGGTGGACTCTCCTCCTTGGGGGGTTTTCAAACAGAGGCTAGGTGGCCACCTGAGAGTAATGCTGATTCTGTGAATTAGGCAGATTGTGAGAAGAAGGGCAGGATGGGTTGCCTCAGTGCTTAGTTCTCGGGCCCTTTCTTACACGCCCAGGGAAATTCCAATCACCACTTTGGAGTCAGGATAACAGTGTTCCCTCTAAGCTGAGTGAGTGTGAGCTAGCTCACAGTTTTTTAGCCTCTGGCTCACACACTTTTGTCTCCGCTCAGGAAGGGGATGGCTCCAGAGCAAACTAATCTATGCAGCAGCCAAAATCGCTCTCTCACAACTTTAACGCCAGTAGCTCACAAAGCAGAATTTTTGCTCACAGGACTCCACAGCTTAGAGGGAGCATTGTTCTGGAAGCAATTTTTCTCCAGGCCAGTTTGGCCGGGGATTATGGAGGGTTTCTCTTTCATCTGAATTTCCTGCATCGCGCAGGGGGTTGGACTAGATGACCCCTGGAGGTCCCTTCCAAGTCTATGATTCTATGATTCATCCTGTCCCCACATCTCTGGCTTAAGGGAACTTGCGGGCTTCTCACAGTGTAGAGACCTCCAAGATCCATCCATCCATCCATCCATCCATCCATCCTTCCTTCCTCCCTCCCAGTGTAGACCCAAAGTGGCTGACGTCATTCTCCAGTCCTCCATTTTACCCTGTGAGGTAGGTCAGCCTGAGCGTGTGTGTGTGACGGGCCCAAGATGGCCCAGCGAGCTTCCACCCGGACCTCAGCCTGTCACCCTGGAGAGCCACTGCCAGTCTGGGCAGACAATATTGAACTTAACGGGCCCAGGGTCTGATTCGGTAAAAGGCAGCTTCCCGCGTGTGTTCCTGTGTGATTCGAACCTGGGTCCCACGCTGCCTATCTACCCATGCATCCCTGATTAGTTCAATAGTCAGGTACTACATTTACAGCCCATTCTTCTTCCCTGTGGGGACCCGGAGTGGCGGACAACGTTCTCCCTTTCCTCCATTTTATCCTCACAAACGGCCCTGCGAGGTAGGTTAGGCCGGAGGCAGGCTTAGGGCCGAGTGACTAGCCCAAGGTCACCCAGTGAGCTTCCGTGACAGAGTGAGGATTCGCACCTGGGTCTTCCAGATCTGTGGCTAGCCCTGCAAGGATGACAACCCACTGGCTGCCTTAAAGACCTGACCTATCAGCAGGGAAAGGGATCTAGATGAAACTAAAGAAGCCTTGGTTCTGGAGACGGGAAATCCAAGAACTCCGTCCCTGCCTAAACTGGGGACAAAGTTCTCCCAGGCATGTCTCATTGTGCATCAGGGGACACGTGCCCTCCCCTTTCGTTCCAATGGAACGACCCCTGGGTGCTTCCAAGGGTGGTCACCAGTGCCTACTGCCTAGACATAGGGGTGCCAGCGGCGTATTTTTGAGGGGTTTTTCATTTTTTTTGTCTGAGGGGGCAGCACTCATCGGAGGGGGGCATTGCCCCCAAATGCCCCCCCATGGCTACGGCCCTGGATAAAGTGCCCCAGACCTCCTACTCCAGGTGCTGAAAACAGCCACTCTGGCAGTCAGGACACACTCCCCCTTTTTATCCTGAGAGAGTGAAAGCGCTACTTCGACAAGGCCTCCACTCTCAGGGTTCATTCCAGGGTGCACCTCTGTTTGAGTCAGTGATTCCAGACACAGCTTGAAGTACGGATCAAATTTATTAGCTTAAGGGGTGTGGCAAAGCATAAATCGCTCTGTCTCTGGCAAAAGGCATAAAACATATAAGCCTCACTATTGCTATCTAAACTCTGCCTATCTGAAAACTTTAGGCCTTAGGACCTTCAGACATCATTGAACGGCATTCCTCGGTCATCCATCTTACCCATCTGCTAGAGTACAGACCCTCTTCATGCTTAGCTGCTAGAGCACGGAGATATCCTGAAGTGGAGGAAGAAGAGGATGAAGAGGGAGGAGGAGGATTCATAACCCGCCCTTCACTCAGAATCTCAGAGTGGCTTGCGATCTCCTTTCCCTTCCCCCTCCCCACGACAGACACCCTGGGAGGCAGGTGGGGCTGAGAGAGCTCTCTCGAGGACTGCTCTTGAGAGAATAGCCCTGAGAGAACTTGTGACGGACCCAACGTCACCCCAGCTGGTTGCATGTGGAGGAGTGGGAAATCAAACCCAGTTCTCCCAGATTAGGGTCCGCGCTCTTCACCACTACACCAAACTGGCTCTCTAGAAGACCCAACAGGAGATGGATTGACCCGATGCAGGAAGCTGCAGCCTTAATCACACCAAAATTGGCTATCGAAAAGGTAAAGAGTAGCTGTCCTGTACACATTTGGAAACCATCCTTTCTTAGTAATCAGTGCATTACCCAGCAACGCAATGGCCAGTCAGGGGCAACCAGTTAGTTAGCGGCTGTACTGTGAGAAGAAGAGAAGAAGAAGAAGAAGAGATTGGATTTATACCCCGCCCTTCACTCGGAGTCTCAGAGTGGCTTACAACCTCCCTTCCCTTCCCCTGCCCTTCCCACAACAGACACCCTGTGAGGTAGGCGGGGCTGAGAGAACTCTAACACAAACTGCTCTTTCAGGAACAGCTGTGCCAGAGCTTGTGACTGACCCAAGGTCATCCAGCAGCTGCATGTGGAGGAGTGGGAAATCAAACCCGGTTCTCCCAGATTGGAGTCCGCGCATTTAACCACTACACCAAACTGGCTCCATTGGAACGAAGCGGGAGGGGGAACAGAGACCTTGTAAGACCGTCTCCCAAGGTCGAACCTTCAAGGACCGGAAACTGCCCACAGGTGTGTGTCACTAACGGAGGGAGCGTTTCTAAACAGGCCTGAATCCCAACAACACTTAGCGCGCCGAAGGAAGGTCCCAGTCACCTTTTGAAAACCTGCACCTCGTAAATTACGAACTACAACAGCAATATAGCTTAAAAATACCCCGGCCTATATGATACTTAACTCGACTAGGTGCATAAAAGAACGGGACCGGGTAGGTAAAAAACCCTAATCGTTACAATGGGTATAAGCTCCTGTTTTGTGTCGTCATGTCTTCTGACCTGTGTCGTCTGTCTGTCTCCTTCTGTAGAAAATCAATAAATCAATAAAAATCTATTTTAAAAAAATAGAACTATCAAGTTGGGAACAATGCTCCCTCTAAGCTGTGGAGTCTTGTGAGCAAAAATTCCACTTTGTGAGCTCCTGGCATTAAAGTTGTGAGCGAGCCATTTGGCTACTGCATATATTGGTTTGCTCCGGAGCCCTCCTTCCCGGGCGAAGGCAAAAATGTGTGAGCCAGAGGCTAAAAAACGGTGAGCTAACTCACACTAACTCGGCTTAGAGGGAACACTGGTTGGGAACTTCCCGGAGATTTGGGGGCGGAGCCTGGGGAGGAGGGACCTCAGCGGGGTACAATGCCCGAGAGCCCGCCCACCAAAGCAGCCATTTTCTTCCCTGGGAACTGATTTCTGTCATCTGGAGAACAGCCGTCATTCCAGGAGACAATAGAATCACAGAGTCGGAAGGGACCTCCAGGGTCATCTAGCCCAACCCCCTGCGCAATGCAGGAAATTCACAAATGCCTCTCCTCCCGAAAAACTGCTTCCTGACCTGACATGGAGCTTGGCAATTCTAGCCTGGAGATGATCCCTGGCCTTGCCTGTCACCCCCCGCCCCCAATCCATTCCAGCCACAAGCAGACACTGGGTGACCTTGGGGCCATTCCTACCCTGTCAGCCATCAAATCAGAAGGGGGCCTCAGAGGGCATCTAGTCCACCCCTCCCGGGCTCCTTGCAGCAGATCCAAAACTAGCGGGTTCCTGATGGATGAGCGTCCAGCCTCCACCTGAAGACCCTTAGAATGTGATAGTGTGTTGCATGTGTTTAAGAATGCCGGACTCCTATCTGAGAGCCTCAGGTTCGAATCCCCAGTCGTCCCATGGAAACTCGCTGGGTGACCTCGGGCCAGTCACGCTCTCTCGGCCTAACCTCCCTCTCAAGGTCATTGTGAGGACAAAAACATGGGAGAATGCTGTAAGCTGCTAACCCCTTGGGGACGGCTCCCCTTGAATTCCTGTCTGCCCTCCCCTCCAACGAGCCAGCATGGTGTCATGGTTACAGTGTCGGACTAGCATCGAGGAGACCCAGGTTCGAATCCCCCGGCTTGGGCCACGGAAGAAGAAGAAGAAGAAAAGAAGAAGAAGAGACTGGATTTATACCCCGCCCTTCACTCGGAGTCTCAGAGCGGCTTACAAAACTGCTTTCCCTTCCCCTCCCCACAACAGAAACCCTGGGAGGTAGGTGGCCTGAGAGAACTCTTTCCACAACTTCCCTTTCAAGGACAGCTCTTGTCAGAACTACCGCTTGCCCAAGGTCATCCAGCAGCTGCACGTGGAGGAGTGGGGAATCAAACCCGGGTTCTCCCAGTTTAGAGTCGCACACACTTAACCACTACACCAAACTGGCTTGCTGGGCGACCTGGTACCAGTCACACTCTCTCTCCCCCTGGCCTACCTGGCAGGGTTGTGGTGAGGATCACCACGGAGGAGAGGCCAAGGCCTCTTGGGGAAAAAGCCCGGGTGCAAAGGAAGGGGATACAAATCTTAGAGCGGGGGGGGGGAAGGAGCCCCCCCCCAGCCCGGCGGCCTGCTCCCACTTGGCCGCTGGCGCCCCTGGAGGGCAAGAGCGCCCCGGCCGGCTCCTTCCCGACCCGGGGCCGAGCCGGCAGGAGGGGGAGAGGGAGGGGGAGAGGGGGGGGGCCCGGGCTCTACCCCGGGGTGCGCTGGCGCTGAGCTCATCCCGGGGGCGGCGTCTGGCCCCTCCTCCCCCCGCCTCCCCCGCCGCTGCTGCCGCCACCACCGTCCGTCCGTCCGCCCCGTCCACCCCCCCCCCCGCGCCGCGCCGCGCCTTCCCTCCCCCTCGGCTCCGCGCTTTTACCAATTAAGGCGTGCTCAGCCGCCCGCCCGCCCGGTGTCCTCCCGCCGCCCCCCGCCGCCCGGCCAGTCCGTGCCCAGCTCCGGCCGGAGACGCAGCGCTCCCCTCCCAGCGCCTCGCCGCCCCCTCCGGCAGCCCTTCCGCCCGTCCGGCCAGCCCGGTGCCCGACGACCATCCGGCCTCCCCCCTCGCCCGCCCGCTTGCCCGCCGCTCGGGAGAGGTGAGCCGGGTGCGGGCGGAGGAGGAGGCGGCAGGAGGAGAAGAAGCAGGGGAGGGCCGGGGCGGGGGTGCGGCGGGGCATGCCGGGGAGAGGGAAGGCAGCGGGGGAAGCGGGGAGGTTGGGGAGGACGGGGGGGGGGGGTGCAGCGGGGAAGGGAGCGAGGAGAGGGAAAGCAGGGGCTCCGCTGGGGGAAGGAGCCGGGAGGGGAGCCGCCGCCACCCCCCCCCCCCGCTGGGGAGAACGCTGGTGGGTGAGAGGCTGGCAGCCGAGCGGGAGGAGAGGGGGGCAAGGACCGGGAGGGGAGGAGACAGGGTTGCCAACTCTCGGTCGGGAGATTCCTGGACATGATGGGTGGTGGGTCCAGCTGGGAGGGGCAGAGCTGGGGAGGGGGTTTCCCTGGGGTATAATGCCTGAGAGCTTCGCCCTCCGCGTTCACCAAGGGAGGGAGCGCCACAGAGTCCGCCCTCCGAAGGTGCCATTTCCACCCGGGGAGCTGATCTCTGTTGCTAGATCTCTGTTTGCCAGATCTCTGTTGGCTGGAGGTAGGTTGTGATTCCGGGAGATCTCCAGGGCCCGCCTGGAGGTTGGCACCCCCTGGAAGGCAAGGGCCCTGGAAGGAATAAGCGGGGGCAGTTTGTGCGAGTGGAGTGGGGTGGGGGCCGCTTCAGGGAATGAGGAGGGGGCAGTGCCAGTCCAGTGTGGAGGCTGATGGCTCCCACCCCCACCCTTCTTGCGGTTACATTTTGATCTCAACCTTCCTGCCTCCCCCGTTCCCCTCCCTGTCACCCTCAGGACAGCCCTGTGAGGTAGGTTTCACTGATGGAGCAAGGGGAGGAAGCACGCTCAAAGCCGCCCGGGCGAGCTGTAGGAGTGAGCCGGGATTCGAACCCAGGCCTGGTTTGACATTCTAACCACAGCCCGGCAGTAGTTTTCGCTGGACAGGCACTGGGTGCTCCTGAGGAGATCAGAAGAAGGTCTCTGCAAAGGTTGCTCAGTCCTACCGTCTTGGGAAGGGGGAATTTGCCACCTCGTCTCTGTCCCTAAAATCCTGGAGCCCCTGTGGCTGGGCTCTCGCCTTGGGGGGGAGGGGGTCGTCTGTGTCATTCTGCCTGCTTAGAGGGAACACTGCCTCCAGGGGTCTCCGGGGGTGGGGGGAAGGCGTAGTTTTTCTTGCAATGATCCTGCAAAGTAGGTTACTGGGGGGGGAGAGAGAGAGAGAGAGAGAGAGAGAGAGTCGACTTCAAAGGCCCCCGGGGAGTTTCAGGGCTCTCGACCGCGGGTTCGGATTCGAACCCAGCTCTGGAGTAGACAGCAGACCGCTCAATTGGGAAGGGTGTTTTCCCTTCCAGCCGGGCACCTCGCCTTTCCTGCAGGAGGCACTGAGTCAGGATGTGGTCATCCCCTCGATGGATTAGCGGCAAGTGTATGCAGGGCACGATACGAGCAGATGGCTTCCGCTTTGCCGTCCATTTGGCCGCAAGGTCACGGCTGTTACAAGAGAGCTCATTTTCTCCTCCCGCGGGCTTTTTCTTTCTGGGCGTGCTGCTGGCATGCCGGGCTCGGCCTCAAACCAGGTGGAATGCGGTGCCCATCCCTGAGCCCCTTTCGCACGCGCAGTCCTTAAGGGCACCTAGTGAGACCAGTGTTCCCTCTAAGCTGAGTCGGTGTGAGCTCGCTCACCGTTTTTAAGCCTCCAGCTCCACACATTTTTTGTCTCAGCTCAGGAAGGGGGTGGCTCCATCCAGAGCGAACTCATTGACGCAGCAGCCCAAACCGCTCCGTCGCAACTTGAATGCCGGGAGCTCACACAGTAGGATTTTTGCTCACGGGACTCCACAGCAGTGTTCCCTCTAAGCTGAGTGAGTGTGAGCGAGCTCGCAGTTTTTTAGCCTCCGGCTCACACGTTTTTGTCTCCGCTCAGAAAGGAGGGCTCCAGAGCAAACTAATTTATGCAGCCGCCAAGTCTCTTGCTCACAACTTTTATGCCAGGAGCTCACCATTTTTGCTCACAAGGCTTCACGGCTTTGAGGGAACCTTGCTCCACAGCTTAGACGGAGCGTTGCGTGTGACCGGTGAATTGTTCTGGCTCTCCTGGACGAATTAAGCCGGCGTGAGTTAAGCCCGTAGCTGGACGGCCCAGGTTAGCCTGAGCTTTGCCAGATCTCAGAAGTTAAGCAGGGTTCCTCACGGTTAGTACTTGGAGGGGAAACCACCAAGGAAGCCCCGGGCTGCCTTGTAGAGGGAGGGAACGCCAACTCACCTCTCTTTGCCTCTGCTCTGACTTGGAGAGCCCAGACTAGCCCTACTGCATCAGAAGCGAAGCAAGGTAAGCCTCGGTTAGTCCTTGGACGGGAGACCGTCGAGGAAGGCCGGGGTTGCTACGCAATGGCCAACCACCTCTGTCCTTCTCTTGCCCTCACCTGGATGGCTCAGGCTAGCTTGGCCTTGTCAGATCTCGGAAGCTAAGCAGGGTCGGCCCGGGTCAGTCTTTGGATGGGAGACCAGCGGGGAAGTCCAGGGTTGCTCCGCAGAGGCAGGCAAGGGCAGAACCGCCCCCGAACCTGCCCCGAGAACCCCACGGGGGCGGCCGTACGTGATCTGCGACTTTCAGGTGTTCCACCACCGCCGAATGGGTGTGGTCTCATCCCGGATCATTCCAGAATTTCAGAACGTGCCTTGGAACAGTTGCGTTTAGAGTCGGCGAAGCGTCATCTTTTGCGTGTGCCTTTTAGAAGCATCCGGGTTCAGAAAGGGGCAGAGGCGCTGGTGTCCACGCAGGGCTCAAGAAGCTTGTCTGTCAGGCCCCAAATGCTCGGGAGACGTACCTAGGATGCCTCCCTGCGTCCACTGTGCACCGTGGTGAAGGAGATGCCTTAAACGCCTTTGCTGATGTCACCTTCCACTGTTTGGCGAATCCTGGCCAGGTTCCCTTGGTGACGTCTTCTGGGTGTGGCCTGTCGGCCATGACTCCCCTCACATTCTTTTATGGGCTTTACTGAAAAAGGGCTGTGCTTTGGGGCACACGAGCCCCCGGGGGAAAGGACTCCAGTTTAATTACTCTGCCCTAACCCACAACTTAGCCTGCGTTCTGCCACACACAGGTGAACACACGAAGCTGCCTTCTACTGAATTCCTTCCCTTGGTCACTCTTGTCTACTCAGACTGGTAGCGGCTCTCCGGGGTCTCAGGTCAAAGTCTTTCCTGACACCTCCTGCCTGGTCCTTTTAACTGGAGATGCCGGGGATTGAACCTGGGACCTTCTGCATGCCCAGCAGAGGCTCTGCCACTGAGCCAGGGTCTCAGGTGAAGGTCTTTCCCATCACCACCTGCCTGGTCCTTTTAACTGGAGATGCCGGGGATTGAACCTGGGACCTTCCGCATGCCAAGCAGAGGCTCTGCCACTGAGCCAGGGTCTCAGGTCAAGGTCTTTCCCATCACCACCTGCCTGGTCCTTTTAACTGGAGATGCCGGGGATTGAACCTGGGACCTTCTGCATGCCAAGCAGAGGCTCTGCCACTGAGCCAGGGTCTCGGGTCAAGGTCTTTCCCATCCCCTACTGCTTGGTCCTTTTAACTGAAGATGCCGGGGATTGAAACTGGGACCTTCCGCATGCCAAGCAGAGGCTCTGCCACTGAGCCAGGGTCTCAGGTCAAGGTCTTTCCCATCACCTCCTGCCTGGTCCTTTTAACTGGAGATGTCGGGGACTGAACCTGAGACCTTCTGCAGGCCAAGCAGAGGCTCTGCCACTGAGCCAGGGTCTCAGGTCAAGGTCTTTCTCATCCCCTCCTGCCTGGTCCTCTTAACTGGTGATGCCGGGGATTGAACCTGGGACCTTCTGCACGCCAAGCAGAGGCTCTGCCAGTGACAATCGTTCTCCCCATCCCAGCCACCGTTGCCTTACCATGAGCTCCTCCAGGGCCTGATGGGGCTTCCATTGCACTGCAGATAGTTCATTGCACTGCAGATAGTTAGAGTAGACTAGGATCTGGAAGGCCCAGGTTCGAATCCCCATTCTGCCCTAGAAGCACGCTGGGTAACCTTGGGTAACCAAGGTCACAGTCTCTCTCAACCTCATCTCCCTTGCAGGGTTGTTGTGTGAATAAAATGGGGAAGGAAAAATGAGTTCCTGGGGTGGGGTGGGGAATGGTGAAAATGTACTAGACTGATAGGTGTGCAGGGCTGGTTCGTATGGAGAATGAGGAACTGGGTTTCCTGACCTCCCCCAAACTAGCCCGCTAGCCTCGATTTGACCCCTTTGGGCTGACGGGCCCCCCCCTTCCCCGAGACTCAACCCGGTGAGGCCGCCCCTCCCCAGTAACTTCCATCTTCCTCTCCCACCCCAGGGCAAGCCCTGCCTCTCTCCGATGCTTCTCCGTCCCGACCCGACAGAGTCCCCATCCCCCAGGGCTCTGGGGAGGGTCGGCCGGGTTATTTTAAAAACCCAAAGAAATGCAGCTCTCCAAATATGGGGAAAATATGAAGCGGAGGTCCCTGGGCTGAGGCTTGGAGGGAAGGGGGTGTGGAAGGCGGGAGGAGGGGGAAGGAGCGCCACCTACTGGTATAACCTCCGAACTCCACGGCATGTCTTTCCCCAGCCCCCAAAGGCTCTTTTTTTGGCATAGAGGTGTGGTTGCCAACTCCGGGTTGGGGGAAATTCCAGTAGATTTCGGATTGGATCCGGGGGGAGGCAGCGTTTGGGGACCGGAGGCCAGTCTGGTGTCGTGGCTAGGAACGCGGACTCTGATCTGGGAGAACTGGGTTTGGTTCCCCCATTCCTCCACTTGCACCTGCTGGATGACCTTGGGCAAGCCATAGTTCTGTCAGAGTTGTCCTTGAAAGGGAAGTTCTGGAAAGAGCTCTCCCAGCCCCACCTGCCTCCCAGGGTGTCTGTTGTGGGGAGGGGAAGGGGAAGGAGTTTGTAAGTCGCTCTGAGACTCCGAGTGAAGGGCGGGGTATAGATCCAATCTCTCTTCTTCTCCTCCTCCTCCTCCTCCTCCTATGCACTAGAGTCCACCCTCCAAAGCAGCCATTGGCTCCAGGGGGACTGATCTCTGCTGTCTGGGAGATCCCCAGGCCCCAGCTGGAGGTTGGCAGCCCTCCACAGAGGGGGCTGACGACTCAGCTTCTCTCCATGAGCTCAGAGTGGAAGAGAAGATGCTCTTTTGCATCGCTTTTCTGGGACAGGTTATTTCCGATCAAAAGCCAAGGGCTCCAAGTTCTGATAGGTCGGTGGCGGCAACTTTGGGCTTTGGAGGGGAGGGGGGCCAAAAAAGACTCACAGGGGGACATGGCCCATTCAAGCTGTCGACAAGGGGCCCTGTTTTTGTGCGGAAGTGGGTTTTGGCATGCTGAGCCCCCTGATTATTTTGGAGGATCAATCCATTGGGGCAGATGGCCGTGGTGCCTAAAAAGGAACCTCCCCATCTGGAGGCAGTCGATCTCTGAATTGCAGGGCTACAAGACAGCATCAGGGGAAGGCCTCGGCCTCTCTGCCCTGCTGTTGGCCCTCCAGAGGAACTGGCTGGCCCCTGTGTGAGATGGGAGGCTGGACTAGATGGACCCTCACTGGTCTGACCCAGCAGGGCTCTTCTGGTGTTCTTATCAGGGGAAGGCCTCTGCCTCTCTGCCCTGTTGCTGGCCCTCCAGAGGAACTATCTGACCACCAAGTGAGACAGGATGCTGGACTAGATGCTTGGCATGCTTGGCTTGCGGAAGGTCCCAGGTTCAATCCCCGGCATCTCCAGTTAAAAGGACTAGGCAGGAGGGGATGGAAAAGACCTTGACCTGAGACCCTGGCTCAGGGGCAGAGCCTCTACTTGGCACGCAGAAGGTCCCAGGTTCAGTCCCCGGCATCTCCAGTTAAAAAGGACCAAGCAGGAGGTGATGGGAAAGACCTTGACCTGAGACCCTGGCTCAGTGGCAGAGCCTCTGCTTGGCATGCAGAAGGTCCCAGGTTCAGTCCCCGGCCTCTCCAGTTAAAAAGAACCAGGCAGGAGGTGATGGGAAAGACCTTGACCTGAGACCCTGGCTCAGGGGCAGAGCCTCTACTTGGCACGCAGAAGGTCCCAGGTTCAGTCCCCGGCATCTCCAGTTAAAAAGGACCAAGCAGGAGGTGATGGGAAAGACCTTGACCTGAGACCCTGGCTCAGTGGCAGAGCCTCTGCTTGGCACGCAGAAGGTCCCAGGTTCAGTCCCCGGCCTCTCCAGTTGAAAGGACCAGGCGGGAGGTGATGAGAAAGACCTTGACTTGAGACCCTGGCTCAGTGGCAGAGCCTCTGCCTGGCATGCAGAAGGTCCCAGGTTCAGTCCCCGGCATCTCCAGTTGAAAGGACCAGGCGGGAGGTGATGAGAAAGACCTTGACCTGAGACCCTGGCTCAGTGGCAGAGCCTCTGCTTGGCGTATAGAAGTTCCCAGGTTCAGTCCCCGGCATCTCCAGTTGAAAGGACCAGGCGGGAGGTGATGAGAAAGACCTTGACCTGAGACCCTGGCTCAGTGGCAAAGCCTCTGCCTGGCATGCAGAAGGTCCCAGGTTCAATCCCCGGCATCTCCAGTTAAAAAGGACCGGGCAGTAGGTGATGGGAAAGACCTCGACTCGAGACCCTGGAGAGCGGCTGCCAGTCTGAGTAGGCAATACTGACCTTGATGGACTGAGGGTCTGATTCGCTAGAAGGCAACTGCATGTGTTCATGCCCTGCGCACCTCCCCAGGGGTTCTTACACCATCCTGGCCTTCCTTTCATCTGTCATAGCGATGAGCGCTTTTTGGGCTGACCATGGAAGCAGCGTTCTGTGGGCCTGCGGGTTGGACGATGCCATGGAGTGTTTGAGGCAGGAGATGAACAGAGGTTGTTTGCCACTGCCTGCTTCTGTGTAGCAAGCCTGCACTTCCTTGGTGGTCTCCCATCCGTGCACTAACCCTGCTTAGCTTCCGATAGCTGATGATGACCTGATGATGGCTTCTAGTGTCCTCCTGGCCCCACTGCTGGACCTCCTGAGGGCACCTGGTATGTTTGGCCCCTGTGTGACACAGAGTGTTGGACTGGAGGGGCCATTGATCTGATCCAACGTTGGCTTCTCTTATGTTCCAATGTTCTTAAGAGATCTGGCTAGCCTGAGCCATTCGGGTGAAGGCAAGAGTTGTTCAAAGGTGGTTTGCCACCCTCTGCCTCTGCAATAGCAATCCAGGACATCCTTGCTGGTCTCCCATCCAAATACTAACCAGGGCCGACCCTGCTTAGCTTCTGAGATCTGACATGATCAGACTAGTCTAGGCCATTCAGGACAAGGCAAGAGATGGCTGGCCCTTGCCTGCCTCTGCGTAGCAACCCTGGGCTTCCTTCGTGGTCTCCCATCCAGGTACCAACCAGGGCCGAGCCTGCTTAGATTCCAAAAGCTGACCAGACAGGGCTAGCATGGACTATCCGGGTAAAGCCAGACTTCTGCTGACAAGTTTCAATGGACTTACAGCAGCCCCCCTAGGGTCTTCAAGGCAGGAGGCGAACAGAGGTTGTGTGCCGTTGCCCTGCCTCTGCGTGACAACCCTGGGCGAGAAAACTTTACAGCAGATAGAATCGTGGAATCCCAGAGTCGGAAGGGGCCCTAGAGGCCATCTAGTCCAACCCCCTGCCCAGTGCCGGATCAGCTTAGAGCATCCCTGACACGGGTTTGTCCAGCCGCTGCTGAAAGACTGCCAGGGAGGGGGAGCTCAACACCTCCCCAGGCAGCCGATTCCACCGCTGAACGACTCTCAACTGTAAAATTTTTTTCCCCTAATATCCAGCTGCTATCTTCCTGCCCTTAATTTAAACCCATTCTTGCAAGTATCATCTCCTCTGCTGCCCACAGGAACAGCCCCCTCCCCTCCTCTAAGTGAGTTCTTCATCTGGGTAAAAAGGTCCCCAACCTTTTTGACCCTGGGAGCATCTTTAAAATTCGACATAGTGCGGTGGGCACAGTCACAAAATAGCTGAGATTGTTCCCCCTAAGCTGAGTTAGTGTGAGCTAGCTCACAGTTTTTTAGCCTCCGGCTCACACATTTTTGTCTTAGCTCGGGAAGGACGGCTCCAGAGGAAACTAATTGATGCAGTCGCAAAATCACTCACAACTTTGATGCCAGTAGCTCTCAAAGTAGAATTTTTGCTCACAAGACTCCACAGTTTAGAAGAAGAAGAGAAAGAGGAGGAGGAGGAGGAGGAGGAGATTGGATTTATACTCCGCCCTTCACTTGGAGTCTCAGAGCGTCTTAAAAACTCCTTTCCCTTCCCCTCCCCACAACAGACCCCCTGTGAAGTCGGCGGGGCTGAGAGAGCTCTGACAGAAACGGCCCTTGAGAGAACAGCTCTGACAGAACTATGGCTTGCCCAAGGTCATCCAGCAGCTGCAAGTGGAAGAGTGGGGAATCAAACCCGGTTCTCCCAGATTAGAGTCCGTGCTCCTAACCACTGTACCAAACTGGCTCTTAGAGGGAGCATCGGTTGGGAGGTGGCGCCACACTCAGACACGGAAAGTCCAAATGCGGGGATGAACAGGAGTAATTTAAACTAGATGCCGGGAAAGGGGAGCGAGAGGCAGAACAAAACCGGCAGTGCGGTGATGCCAGCAAAGCAACGTTATTTCAACCTGCACAAACCATCAGATCTTCAGTGGCCAATCAGAACCTGTGCCGGGCAAGATCCCCACCCTCTTCCTGGAAACACTCGGTGGGCAGCAGATAAGGTGTTGGGGAGAAACACAGTGCCCACGGGCACCAGGTTGGGGACGCCTGCCCTACGAGGTCTCCAGAAGTCGGCCTTGACTGGATGACCCCTTTCCGCTGAGGATGACTGAGCCTCTCATCTTTGCCAGCTCCTGTTCTGCCCACCTTGAGCCCCATTCCCCCCGTGGAGCACTAATACTGGGCCAGTGTAACTGACAAAAGGAAACGAGGAAGCAGGCGATGGAAGGGCAATGCCTTAGCAATAAGGGGCAGGGCCATTTTTGGGTCGGTGGGTGTGGCTCTCAGTCTCACGCCTCCCTTTGGAAGTTTAAGCCAGTTTGGAGTAGTGGTTGAGAGCAGCGGACTCTAACCTAGAGAACCGGGTTCGATTCCCCGCGCCTCCACATGCAGCCAGTTGGATGACCTTGGGGCCAGTCACAAGTTCTCTCGGAGCTGTTCTCTCAAGGGCAGTCCTCGAAAGAGCTCTTTCAGCCCCACCTGCCTCACAGAGGGTCTGTTATGGGGAGAGGAAGGGAAAGGAGGTTGTAAGCCGCTCTGAGACTCCGAGCGAAGGGTGGGATATAAATCCAACTCTTCTTCTTCTTCTCGGTATGCATTTGAAGCTCTGCATGTGGATTTCAGGAGCTGCGGTGGCTCAAGTGGTTAAGATGCTGAACTGCAGGCTGTGGAAGGTCAGTAGTTCAGCAGTTCAAGACCCAGGTGCCGCAAGACGGAGTGAGCTCCCGTCTCTAGTTCCAGCTCCTGCCAACCTAGCAGTTCGAAAGCAAGAAATGGCAAGTACCACTTTGGTGGGAAGGGAACAGCGTTCCGTGCGCCTTGGTGTTTAGTCACGCCGGCCACATGACCACGGAAACGTCTTTGGACAGCGCTGGCTCTTCGGGTTGGAAACGGAGATGAGCACTGCAACCCAAGAGTAGGATTCGACTGGCTTTTGAGCAAGGGAACCTTTACCTTTACCTATGTGGATTTCAAGTCCCAGGCTGGCCTGTTAAAGACATGGCTGTGCCCCTGGGAGAGTGAACAGATCAGAAAGCGATGGCAATGCTTGAGTTGGGCCAGCAGGGGGCGCACAAGCCTTCATTTCCCCACCCGAGGTTACTCCCTTTCATTCTGGTGGGAAACGGACGGACGGAAATGGAGGAAGTGATTCATTCGTGCAACATTTTCGAGACTCCTAGCCCAGGGCTCCTTACAAGAATCCTGCACCGCATTATCTCCTCGTGTTGCAGAAAAGAGGAGGGGGCAAACCCGAAGGGGGTGGGGAGGGGCCAAGCTTGTTTAGCTTAAGGAACAATGCCGGAGACGGTCTCTTGCAGAGGAAAGGAAATAATAAAGAGGAGTCTTGTGGAAGCTTGCCGGGAGATTAGATTTTATTCCCGAGTCAAGTCAGAGCTCTGGTCCCCGAGAGGTTTGTGCTGGCATAGAACCCCGCGACTGCGGTCACACACGCTAAATAAATCAATGCTCCCTCTGAGCCCTGGAGTCTTGTGAGCAAAAATTCTGCTTTGGGAGCGACTGGCATTAAAAGTTGCGAGCCAGCGATTTGCCCTGGAGCCATCCCTTCCTGAGCCAAGGGAAAAATCTGTTGAGCTGGAGGGGATTTTAAGAGCCAGTTTGGTGTAGTGGCTCAAGTGGTTAAGACACTGAACTGCAGGCTGTGGAAGGTCAGTAGTTCAGCAGTTCGAGACCCGGGTGCCGCAAGACGGAGTGAGCTCCCGTCTCTAGTTCCAGCTCCTGCCAGCCTAGCAGTTCGAAAGCAAGAAATTGCAAGTAGATAAATAGGTACCACTTCGGTGGGAAGGGAACTGCGTTCCGTGCGCCTCGGTGTTTAGTCATGCTGGCCACATGACCACGGAAACGTCTTCGGACAGCGCTGGCTCTTCGGCTTGGAAATGGAGATGAGCACTGCAACCCTAGAGTCGGATCCCACTGGCTTTCGAGCAAGGGAACCTTTTACCTTTACCTTTACTTGGTGTAGTGGTTAAGAAAAAGCAGCAGACTCTAATCTGGAGAACCGGGTTTGATTCCTCACTCCTCCTCCCCATGAAGCCAGCTGGGTGACGTTGGGCCACGTTCTTCTTCCTCCTCCAACTCCAGCCTGAGGGATTCCTGGATGTTTGGAAGTGGTACCCATGGAGGGGGAAGTCTGGGGAGGGACTTCACCTAGAGTCTATGGTCTACCATAGAGTCCGCCTTCCAAGCAGCCCTTCTTTCCAGGGAAACTAGACCGGAGATGGGTAGTGATTCTGGGAGAACTCAAAGCCAGGCTGGGAGCCAGTTCGATGTAGTGCTTAAGACAGCAGACTCTAATATGGAGAACCAGGTTTGATACCCCGCTCCTCCACATTCAGCTGCTGGGGTGACCTTGGGTCAGTCACAAGTTCTCTCGGAGCAGTTCTCGAAAGAGCTCCCTCAGCCCCACCTACCTCCCAAGGTGTCTATTATGGAGAGGGGAAGGGAAAGGAGTTTGTAAACCGCTCTGAAACCAAGTGAAGGGCGGGGTATAAATCCAATCTCCTCTTCCTCCTCTTCTTCTTCCCTGTTTCCTGAACTAGAGGTTTCCACAATCATGATTTCTGTGCGACGCTATTTTAACAACGGATAGTGACTAAAGGAGTGGGAAGAAGGCGGACGGACTGCATCCTAACCTTCCGTTTCCTCTGCTTTTACCTTACTACTCTCCCCTGGCCTGAATTTCCAGGCGGGGCCTGGTGCTCTCTCGGAATTATAGCTGACCCCCAGACCAAAAGAGATCAAGTTTCCCCTGGAGAAAACGGCCACTTTGGAGGGTGGTCTCAATGGCATTCTGTCCTGCTGAGGCTCCTCCCCTCCTCAACCCCCAAGCTCCACCCCCCCCCGAAATCCCCAGTAATTTCTCAACCTGGAGTTAGCAACTCACATCAAACCACAGGTACCTCTCAAGAACCGGTCTCACCCAGCCCAACTGGGAAACAACTTTCTGGTTCCCCATTTCCCCCTCCTCTGTTTCTTTTTCTTTCTTTCTCTTTGAGAGCCAGTTTGGTGTCGTGGTTAAGAGAGAGCGGACTCTAATCTGGGAGAATCGGGTTTGGTTCCCCGCTCCTCCACGTGCAGCTGCTGGTGTGACCTTGGGTCAGTCACAAGCTCTCTCAGAGCTGTTCTCTCGGGAGCAGTTCCCGAGAGAGCTCTCTCGGCCCCACCGACCTCCCAGGGTGTCTGTTGTGGGGAGGGGAAGGGAAAGGAGATTGTAAGCTGCTCTGAGACTCCTTTGTGGTGAAGGGTGGGGTATAACTCCAATCTCTTCTTCTTCTTGGTGAGTATTTTGTGTGTGTGTGTGTGCTTGGTGGCGACCCCTAGTGGGGCTAGGACATTTCAGAGCGGTAGCTTGATATAACCTGCCTCTGCGTCCCTGCCCTGGTATTCCTTGGAGGTCGCCCTTCCAAGTCCTTGCTAGGGTTGGCCTCGCTTAGCTTTTGAGATCTGACAAGGCCTGCCCTTCTCCATTTCTTGAAATGACAGTAAAGCATCTCTGATCATGTACAGAGTCCCTTCCGTTACAGCAGAGCCCCCACCCCCAACTTCAGCTATTTGGAAGCAATCCAAAGGCTGGAGGCGACTGTTCCCGAGCTCCCGGGCACCCTCCAAAGAGCAGATCTGAGCACGTCCTCCCATGATTTCCGCCTCCCCCCACCTGGCCGTGGCACATGCCGCTTGGCCTGGCTCCGCCTTCGCCCTTCCTCCTTCCGTTGGGACGGGGGAAGTCCCAGGGTGGGGTGCCCAGGAGGTGACGAAGAAGGAGAAATTTCAAAACTGCTTGCAGGAAGCCTGGGTGGGGTTTGGTGTTGCTGCAGATGTTGGGACCACCGCAAGTCTGCTGAATCATGGCCACGTGGGGGACAGATAGAACAAGGGTATGGGATACCAATAGCGCGCTCTCTCTCTCTCTCTCTCTCTCTCTCTCTCTCTCTCTCTCTCTCTCTCTCTCTCTCTCTCTCTCTCTCTGTATGAACACAATAAGCTGAATCAGAGCCTTGGTCCAACAAGGTTGATCTTGCCTTCTCAGACTGGCAGTGGCTCTCCAGGGAGTCCTGCTCATCACCCCCCTGCCTGGTCCTTTTAAAACTGGAGACGCCAGGGATTGAACCTGGGACCTTCTGCATGCTGAGCAGAGGCTCTGCCACTGAGCCAGGGTCTCAGGTCAAGGTCTTTCCCATCACCTCCTGCCTGGTCCTTTTAACTGGAGATGCCAGGGATTGAACCTGGGACCTTCTGCATGCCGAGCAGAGGCTCTGCCACTGAGCCAGGGTCTCAGGTCAAGGCCTTTCCCATCACCTCCTGCCTGGTCCTTTTAACTGGAGATGCCGGGGATTGAACCTGGGACCTTCTGCATGCCGAGCAGAGGCTCTGCCACTGAGCCAGGGTCTCAGGTCAAGGTCTTTCCCATCACCTCCTGCCTCGTCCTATTAACTAGAGATGCCGGGGATTGGACCTGGGACATTCTGCATGCCAAGCAGATATACTACCACTGAGCCAGGGTCTCAGGTCAAGGCCTTTCCATCACCTCCTGCCTCGTCCTATTAACTAGAGATGCCGGGGATTGGACCTGGGACATTCTGCATGCCAAGCAGATATACTACCACTGAGCCAGGGTCTCAGGTCAAGGTCTTTCCCATGACCTCCTGCCCGGTCCTTTTCACTGGAGATGCCAGGGATTGAACCTGGGACCTCCTGCCACAGCCTGTATCCTGCACAGATACACTCCTCTTAAGCATATGCTGCTCCTTCACTGGGGGGCACTTGCATTCTATCTCCTCGGTGGTCTGTGGTCCATCAAACCCCGTGCCAGTAACAACCATAGCAGAGCAATAAATCATGTCCCTGCCTCAGTTCTGAGGACATCATATTTGCATAGTATCGCCAACCTCCAGATAGTGGCTGGAAATCCCCCAGAATTACAACCAGGCCCGTAGCTACAGCGGGGCTTTGGGGGGCTCTGCCCCCTTTCTTAAAGACACAGCCCCACGAAAATTTCTCCTGTAAATGTTTTTTTCCCCCAATCCTTTTTTTAGGCGTGTGCTCCTTTAAGCAAAGTGGGCTGCTGTAGTTGACTGATTCCCGCATGGCGCAAGGGGGTTGGAGTAGGTGACCTCTAGGGTCCCTCCTAACTCTGTGTCCAGAAACTGGTCTCCTTTAAGAGAGTCTTCCTGCCTACGTGCTAGCATTCCTGACTCTAGAAGTCATCACCCCCACCTGCTGGCTAGTTCTCCAAATTGTCGCTTAGGCTGGCAGAAGTAATTAACTTGCAACACCTGGGAACTCTCCTCTCCCAGTGGCTGACCGCTTGCAATTTAGAGATCTCTCCTGGCAACAGCTTTTCTTTTGGCTAAGTGGCTTTTCTCTCTGCACTGAGAACTTCCGCCCCGCCAGAAACACAACATTTGCCCCGCAAGTCTGGCTACGGGCCGGGTTACGACTCCACTTGTGGCAACAGAGATCAGTCCCCCTGGAGAACATTAGCTACTCTGGAAGATTAAATATGGCATCATCCCTCCCCTCCACACACACACCCTCCCAAATCTCCAGGTATTTCTCAATCCAGAGCAGGCAACCCTATATCTGCATCGTATTGGCCTGGAGTTCTCCCCCCCCCCGCCGGTGTTCCGTACCTGCAAGGAATGTATGAGCCCCCCCGCCACGCCCCGCCCCGTATAGAACCTGTTCCACTTTAAGAGTCATGATGAGAAATCCTTCAGTCACTGGTCTGCCACCAGCACAATCCACACGGCACAGACTACACATCCCTTGGTATTTGCCACAAGGCTGAGAAGCAAACGGGCCCCTGGGGTTGCCAGCTCTGGGTCGGGGAATTCCTGGAGATTTGGGGGGGGTGGAGCCCGCAGAAGGCGGGGTTTGGGAGGTGAGGGCCCTCGCCAGAGTAAAATGCCCCGGAGTCCATTTTCTTTCCCCTGGGAAATCGATCTTGGTCTTCTAGAAATCAGTTGTAATAGCGGGAGATCACCCGGCGCTGCCTGGAGGTTGGCAACTCTTGACGGGTCCCACTGAACTGAGCAGCCACTGCGCAACAAGCCGAGTCGGTGCGTTTTGTGCGCGCCCACATCCGTTTTAATGGAAAACTTCATTTGGAGTGGGTTCAGAGGAAACAGGAGTGTTGGGTTTCCTGTTCCGTGTTCCAGCACTGGCTTTTGGGGACTAGAGAGCCAGTTTGGTGTAGTGGTTTAGAAGCGCAGATTCTAATCTGGGAGAACCGGGTTTGATTCCCCACTCTTCCTCCACATGCAGCTGCTGGTGTGACCTTAGGTCAGCCACAAGTTCTCTCGGAGCTGTTCTCTCAAGAGTAGTTCTCGAAAGAGCTCTCTCAGCTCCACCTGCCTCACAGGGTGTCTGTTGTGGGGAGGGGAAGGGAAAGGAGATTGTAAACTGCTCTGAGACTCCTTCCGGTAGTGAAGGGCGGGGTATAAATCCAATCTCTTCTTTAGATGCGAAGAGTAGACCCTCAGTAGGCAAGTTATTGCTGGAGATATGAAAAGAGACAAATCCCAGGGCCAAGGGGCTATGGAGGAAGCATAGGGCTGAGACATCATCATGCAAATTCAGGTCTTACCAGGAAAAGGACTGAGGCAGTTCACGAGCTATTTGGAACCAGCTCCCGCCTGGAATGGATGGAGCGTCCCAGGTTTGGCCAAGTTTTATAGTACCAGCAATGACTAAGAAATTCCAGATCTTTGTTCAAGCAGGTGGTGGTGGTGGGAAGCAGGGTGAAACCTCTGAATGCATTCCCAATTCTGCAAATTTCACATTGGACTCCCCCCTTGCAGTTCTTTCGTTGACAAATTGTGACTTGGGAGATCGGAGACGGAGCAACCAAAGGGAGACAGAACTCTCCTCCCGCTGGTTTCCGGATATTGCAGTTTCTCCTCCTCTGGAATTACTTCCAGCGGACTGGGTCTCCGTGCATCTCCCATAAATAAATACATACAAACATGCGCTTCCCTGCCTAAATTCCCCAAACTCTGCCCTCTTGGGATTGCTGCGTCCTTTCCCTTGTGGCAAGTCCATCTCTGATGAAACCACAGAGGAGCTCAAAAAGCCTAAGTGGTCTAACAACAGGCATGTGCAGGGGTGGGGTGGGGGGCAGGAAGGCCCCCTCCAATGTCCTCTGGCCAGGCCAGAATCAGTGCACAACATTCTTTTCAATGCAGGGAAGGCCCAAGTTTCCTCATTAGGGCCAGTTTGGCGTAGTGGTGAAGTGCGCTGACTCTAATCTGGGAGGACCGGGTTTGATTCCCCACTCCTCTGTTTGCAGCTGCTGGATGACCTTGGGCAAGCCATAGTTCTGGCACAGCTGTCCTTGAAAAAGAGCCGTTTCTGTCAGAGCTCTCTCAGCCCCACCTACCTCCCAGGGTGTCTGTTGTGGGGAAGAAGAAGAAGAAGAAGAGATTGGATTTATACCCCACCCTTCACTGCCCAAAGGCGTCTCAGAGCAGCTGACAAACTCCCTTCCCTTCCCCTCCCCACCACAGACACCCTGTGAGGTCGGTGGGGCTGAGAGAACTTCTGACAGAAACTGTCCTTGAGAGAACAGCTGCGCCAGAGCTTGTGACTGACCCAAAGTCACATCAGCAGGTACAAGTGGAGGAGTGGGGAATCAAGCCCGGGTCTCCCAGATAAGAGTCCGTGCACTTAACCACTACACCAAACTGGCTCTCCTACACCAAACTGGGAGGGGAAGGGAAAGGGGTTTGTAAGCTGCTCTGAGACTCCGAGTGAAGGGTGGGGTATAAATCCAACCTCCTCCTCCTCTTCTTGCCAGAAGAAAGATCCCAGGCACCCAATTTCTTTTCTTTTTACTTTTACAAATGCAATCCCTGGAGTTGCTTTATTAGGAAAGACAGCAGTGTGTGTGTGTGTGTGGGGGGGTTAACTCTTTCCTTCCCAGTTGTTAACTCACAGGGAAAGGAAAACAAAACCTATCCCCCAAATAAGAACATAAGAGAAGCCAAGGTTGGATGAGACCAGTGGCCCCTCCTGTTCAACACTCTGTGTCACACAGTGCCCAAAAAATACCAGGTGCCATCAGGAGGTCCAGCAGTGGGGCCAGGACACTAGAAGCCCTCCCACTGTTGACCCCATCCCCCAGGCACCAAGAATACAGAGCATCCCTTGCCCCAGACTGAGAGTTTCTATCTATACCCTGTGGCTAATAGCCACTGATGGACTTCTGCTCCATATGTTTATCTAATTCCCTCTTGAAACTGTCCACGCTTGTAGCTGCCACCACCTCCTGTGGCAGTGAATTCCACGTGTTAATCACTCTTTGGGTGAAGAAGGACTTCCTTTTATCCGTTCTAACCCGACTGCTCAGCGATTTCATGGAGTGCCCACGAGTTCTTATATGTTTCTCTTCCTGCTGGGGAAACAGATGAGGGGTGCCTGGGAAGTTTCCCTCCCATCAGAGGTGAAAGCCACTTGGAGGTGGCTTTTCCCAGTGAGAAAAGCAGGAGAAGGAAAGGGGAGCAGTCTCCCTGCTCACCTTTCTCCATTTTAACGAAGTCACCTCGGTGCCTGCGTTTGCAAATAAAATAAAAGGCAGAAGGAATCTTAACATGGGGGCCCGAGTCCTCCCTAGACTGCAGGTCAGATCCTGTAAGAACCCATCAAAATAGAGGCCTCCTGCTTTAAGGGGACCCGGGTTCGAATCCCCACATAGACCATGGAAGTTTGGGCCAGTCACACTCTCTCACCCAAAACCTACCTCCAAGGGTTGTTGTGAGGGTAAAATGGAGAGGAGGAGGAGGATGTAAGCTGCTTTGGGTTCTCACTGGGGAGAAAGTTGGGGTACAAATGAATTTATTATTATTATTAATAATACTAATAATAGATTGGATTTATACCTCATGCTTCAGTACCTGAAGGAGCCTCAGAGGGTACTTTCCCTTTCCCTTTCCCTTTCCCTTCCCCTTCCCCTTCCCATAACAGACACCCTGTGAGGCAGATGGGGCTGAGAGAGCTCTCCCCAAGGACTGCCCTTGAGAAAACAGCTGAGAGAACTTGTGACTGACCCACGGTCACACCAGCAGCTGCATGTGGAGGAGTGGGGAATCAAACCTGGTTCTCCCTGATGAGAGTCCGCACTTCTCACCACTACACCGAACTGGCTGAAGACCACATGCAGCCAGTTGGGTCACCTTGGGTCAGTCACAAGTTCTCTCAGAGCTCTCTCAGCCCCACCTATCTCACAGGGTGTCTGTCCTGGGGAGGGGAAGGGAATTTGTAAGCTGCTCTGAGACTCCAAGTGAAGGGCGGGGTATAAATCCAACTCTTCTCCTCCTCCTCCTCCTTCTCTTCCTACTTCCTGCCAACCAGTTACCCTGGAGGGCTAGCAAGCAGGGCACAGAGGGCCAGGCCTTCCCCTAACGTTGCCTCCCACCCACGGATAGGTACTACTCCTGGAGGTGGAGGCTCTCTCTTTGTCTTTCTTAAATCTAGTTCCTTTCTTTGTTTCTGCTAAGAAAGCTTGTTGGGATTTGTGACTTTTGTCCTAATAGAGAGTGTGTGTGGGGCAGTGGTTAGCGTATAGATCTGGGAGACCCGGGTTCGAATGCTTGCTCCGCCATGGAACCCCGCGGGGTGACTTTGGGATAGGGTTGCCACCCTCCAGGTGGGGCCTGGAGATCTCCCGCTGTTAGGACTGATTCCCAGATGGCAGAAATCAGCTCCCCTGCAGGAAATGGCTGCTTTGGAGGGTGGACTCTCTCTGGCACTAGAACTCTTGAGTTCTCCTCCTCCTCAAACTCCAGTCCCCTGCTGTGGGTTGGGAAATGCCTGGGGATTGAGGGGGTGGACTCTAAGGAGGGCGGGGTTTGGGGAAGGGAGGGGCCTCAGTGGGGTACACCACCATAGACGTCACACACCAGAGCCCCCATTTACCTGCAGGGGGATCGGAGCTCTATTGCCTGGGGATACGGTTGCCATCCTCCAGGTGGCGACTGGAGATCACTATTAACAGCTGCTCTCCAGAGGACGGAGACCAGTCCCCCGGCAGAAAATGTCTGCTTTGGAAGGTGGCCTCTCTGGCACCGCGCCCCATCGAAGTCCCTCCCCTCCCCAAGCCCCGCCCTCCTCAAACTCCACCCCTAAAGTCTCCAGGCCTTCCCCAACCGGGAGCTGGGAACCAGTGTCCCCTCGAAGCCGAGTTCGCGTGAGCCAGCTCACAGTTTCTTAGCCTCCGGCTGGCCCCTTTTTTGCCTTAGCCCAGGAAGGCTGGCTCCAGAGCCAAACTGAATTTACGCAGCAGCCCAACGGCTCGCTCGCAACTTTAATGCCGGCGGCTCACAAAAGCAGGATTCCGACTCACGAGACTCCGCAGCTTAGAGGGAGCATTGCAGTGGCGACCCTGCCGGGAGATCGCTTGTAAGGACGGGGGGGAGATCTCCAGGGCCCCCCTGGAGGTTGGAAACCGCATCCCAAACATCCCCCCCACCGCAAAGCTCCAGGAATCCCCCAACGTGGATCTGGCACCCTCCAGAGCTGCAGTTGCTCCTAGCCAGAGGAGGCAGCCGGATCGGGCCCAGCCCGGGCGAAAGCCACACCCGGAGTGGAGTTTCCACCGCCCGGGGCGACGGGGCTGGGCCGGGCCGGGGTGGGGAGGCGGAGGGGGGGCCCTCATCGCGCAGGAATCCGGGCGGCGTGCGCCTACTGGCCCGGCGGCGTCTTCTTCCAGGTCGGTGCTGGGCCCGGGGGGGGGGGAACCGATCCGCCCCCAGCGCCCCCCTCAACCGTCGGGACCCTCCCGTCTGCCTTCCCGGCCGGGCAAGTTTCCTTTCCCCCTCTCGACCTGTATGTTGCACGGGTGTCTTTGGGTGTGTGGATGCGTGCGCACGTGTACAGTCTCTCTCTCTCTCTTTTTTTTGCGCGAATGAGTAAGGGGATCGGTGGGGCCAGGCCCCCCACCCCCCAGTTCAGCTTCCCGAATCCTCACCTCGGAAAGGGGATCCATCCGGGAGGGCAAAGGCAATTCAGGCAACGGTGCCCCCCCCATTCATTCCCCTCCCCTAGACGTGCCTTGTCTGCCCCAGATGGGGGGGGCGCCAGCACGTCGGGCTGCTGGAACGGCCTGATCTCTCCCCGCCGCCGCCGCCGCCGCCGCCTTTGGTTCTTTCCCTCTCATTGTTCCAAGGAAGGGGTTAAAATTGCAAACTTGACCCCCCCCCCCCGGAGTTCCGTGTTCGGAAGGCCTGGCGAGTTTCCCAACCCAGCTGGAACGAATACGGTTGCCAGGTGCGCCACCCCCGGCGGGGGTGGGGTCGGGTTGCCAGCAGTGCTCCCTCTAAGCTGAGTCGGCGTGAGCCAGCTCACAGTTTTCTAGCCTCCGGCTCACACATTTGTGCCTTCGCTCAGGAAGGAGGGCTCCAGGGCAAACCAATTTATGCAGTAACCAAATCGCTCGCTCACAACTTGAATGTCAGTAGCTCACAAAAGTAGAATTTTTGCTGACATGACTCCGCAGCTTAGCATTGGTTGCCAGCCCCAGGTTGAGAAATTCCTGGGGATTTGGGGTGGTTCCTGGGGAGGCGAGGGACCTCGCAGTGGGCTACAGTGCCCTCCAGACCACCCTCCAGGGAAGGGTGCATTTTCGCCAGGGGGACTGATCCCTGTAGTCTGGGGAGGGGGTTGCAATTCCGGGATATCTCCGGGGCCCACCTGGAGTTTGGCAACTCGAGCAGGGGTCCCAGGCCGAGGGCGTGAGGCGGACAGGGACCTCTCAGTGGGGTACAAATGCCCTAGAGTCCACCCCTCCAAAGCGTACATTTTCTCTGGGAGGGGGGGAGGTAACTTGCAATCAGTGCTCCCTCTAAGCCGTGGAGTCTTGTGAGCAAAAATTCTACTTTGTGAGCCGCTGGCATTAAAAGTTGCGAGCGAGCGATTTGGCTGCTGCGTAAATTAGCTTGCTCTGGAGCCGTCCTTCCTGAGCCAGGGCAAAAATGTGTGAGCCAGAGGCTAAAAAACCCCTGTGAGCTAGCTCCCGCTAACTCAGCTTCGAGGGAACACTGGTTGCGATTCCGGGAGAACTCCAGGTCCCACCTGGAGTTTGGCAACCCGAGCAGGGGAGGGGGTTCCCGCCGCCCCAGGCCGCTTGCTTCGCAGCACGCGCGGCCTCACCCTCCTCCTCTCTTTTCTCTCTCTGCAGCTGCAGGCTCCTGCGCCTTTAACCGCCGGCCCAGCCCAGCCCAACCCGCGCCGCGGTCCCTCCCACCACCGCCGCCCCCCCGCCCGGCCGTTATAATGAGCGCCTCCCAAGCGCGGCTCCACCAGGCCGCAGGAGCGGGCGGCGGAGGAGGCGGTGGGAGCAGCGCGCAGGGTGTCGTGGGTGGAGGCGGCGGCGAGACGGCGGCCGAGATGCCGGCCACGGAGAAGGACCTGGCGGAGGACGCGCCCTGGAAGAAGATCCAGCAGAACACCTTCACCCGCTGGTGCAACGAGCACCTCAAGTGCGTCAACAAGCGCATCGGCAACCTGCAGACCGACCTGGGCGACGGGCTGCGCCTCATCGCCCTGCTGGAGGTGCTCAGCCAGAAGAAGATGGGCCGCAAGTACAACGCCCGGCCCACCTTCCGCCAGATGCAGCTGGAGAACGTCTCGGTGGCGCTCGAGTTCCTGGAGCGGGAGAGCATCAAGCTGGTCTCCATCGGTGAGTGAGCGAGGGAGGAAGGGAGGGCGGCTCCTGCCCGGGGGAAACGGGAGGAGGGGCAGTGTGCAATCTCCCCGCGAAGTTTGGGAGGCTGGGTTGCTGACCCTCCCCCCCTCTCGGTGGGCCCTGGAGCGCGCTTGGAATTGCAGCTGCGCTCCAGACTTATGGAGAGCAGTTCCCTTGGAGAAAAGGGCTGCTGTGGAGGGTGGCTTGTCCTCTGCTGAGGTCCCTTCCCAAACCCCCCATCTCCCCGCCCCTAAATCTCCAGGAATTCCTCAGCCTGCAGTTGGCAGCCTTTACCTGGGCCAGCCACTGGAGACAATGGCTTCTTCGGAGGCTGGCTCGTCCTCTGCTGGAGTCCCTCCCCAAGCCCCCACTTCTTCGCCTCGAAATCTCCAGGAATTTCCCAAATTGGGGTTGGCAACCGTCAGTCGGGCCAGCGCTGGGAGAAAATGGCCGCTTTGGAGGGGGGCGGGACGGGACGCTCTGGAAGTTCGAATCCCCTGCTCCGAAGCCACCCTCCAAATCTCCAGGAATTATCCAAGCTGGAGTTGGCGACTTTCGGAGAGTGGAGAAGGGACCGGGGAGATGCGCCGCTCCGGAGCTGGGGGGTGGGTGGGGCGGGCGGGAGAAGCATCGAGGGCAGGGCAGGCACGCCGGCGACGGTCGGCCTGGGGAAGGCGCCGCGCTCGGCTCGGGACTGGGGCGGGGGGCGAAGAAATGCGCCCGGGCGCGCTTTGGAGCCGCCGCTGGAATGCGTAAAAGCGCACGGGGGGTGGGGTGGGTGCGCGCTGGGCTCGGCGCTGCGGTGCGTGGAGGGCGCGGCCATGTGTGTGTGGGGAGCATGGCGGGGGCCCCCAGCGTGGGGCGTCTGGTGGAGCAAGTGTGTGTGGGGGGAGAGGGTTCAGCGGCCGGGGCCTCCTGGAGGGGCGGAGCCGGAGCCAGACGCCGAAGCTTGGGGAGGGGTGGCGGCCGGGGCGGCTCCGGTTTCAGGCCTCTTTTCCTTTTTTTTGTCTGGAGTCTGCAAAAAAAAAAGAGCGCTCCCTCGCTCCGGCCTCCTCTGTTCGCGGTCAGGCTGCTGCCGGCCCCTCCCCGCCAGGCCGCGCTCACTTCGGCGCGCTCCGCTTGGGGGAAAGGCCCGTTAGCTTCCTCCCAGGGGAGGCCGCCGGGCGCCCGGTTAGGGAACGGCCTACTTGGATGCCCGTGAAGCCAGCGCTTCCCTCCCGTGGCCCTCCATCCCCTCGGGGACTGGATACAGCCCGGCCCCACCTCCTCGTTGTCCTGTTCCTTCGCCCACCCTCCCGCCCCCACCCACGGCTCTCTGCCGGTTGCCAGTTAGAGAGGCAGCCCCCCCCCCGAGGCCCTTTGTGGGCGCCTCTGCCGTACGGGTCCCTTTGTCTAGGTGCCTCTGGCCGTTGTTGAACTGAGCGGTCCAAGATTTGAGGGAGGGGTTGTCTGTAGGGGGACTCGAGCTTGCCTCTGTTAACTCTTGTGTGTTGTGTGCAGATTTTACTGCTGTCGGCAAGTCTTAAAAACCACTCCAGTCCAATCTCGGCTATACGCATGGCCCAGTTACTTACTAGCCTTGGTGGTAGCTCTCCCCCCCCAGTTGCATGAGGAAATGGGTTTCACTGTATCCAAAAGACTGTGCGTGCACACAAAAGCTTTTATACCCAGAATGAAACTTTATTGGTTTTAAAGGTACCACTGGACTTAAACTTGTCTTCTGTTGCTTCAGACCAACGCGGCCACCCACCTGACTCTCTCTACCTCTATGTAAGGCCGGAGGAATTCTGTCTTCAGTGTCTCTGGAGAAGTGCGCATGCGCACCAAAGCTTTATCCCCAGGATCGGTGTTCCCTCTAAACTGAGTTAGTGTGAGCTAGTTCACAGGGTTTTTTTTAAAGCTTCCGGCTCACACATTTTTGTCTTGGCTCAGGAAGGATGTGGCTCCAGAGCAAACTCATTTAGGCAGGAGCCGAATCGCTTGCTCACAACTTGAACGCCAGGGGCTCACAAAGCAGAATTTTTGCTCACAGGACTCCACAGCTTAGAGGGGGCGTTGCCCAGAATGAAACTTAGTTGGTCTTAAAGGGGCCACTGGGCTCGGACTTGGTTCTCCGGTGCCGCCTTACATTCCCTCCTGCACGTGGGATCCTTACTTTGGGTATCGATGGGGTCTGCATGTTCCCAAGGAGATCAGCTGGGGCTGTCTGCTTCCTTTGCCAACTAGTTGTGCCAGTTGGGAAGCTCAGAAACTGATGCCCACAATGGGGGGGAGGGGCAGAGTCCTTAAAAGCTTCTCTTTATGCCTCCCGTATCGAAGGTATCAAGAGGAAAGGCGCGATTGACTCAAAAGCAGTGTTCCCTCTAAGCTGAGTTAGTGTGAGCTAGCTCGCAGTTTTTTAGCCTCCGGCTCACACATTTTTTTTGTCTTAGGAAGGATGGCTCTGGAGCAGACTAATCCATATGCAGCAGCCAAATCGCTCTCTCACAACTTTTTAATGCATGGACTCTAATCTGGGAGAACTGGGTTTGATTCCCCATGCCTGTACTTGCAGCTGCTGGATGACCTTGGACAAGCCATAGTTCTGTCAGAGCTCTTCTCTCAAGGCCAGTTCTGGAAAGAGCTCTCTCAGCCCCAGTTTGGCGTAGTGGTTAAGTGTGCGGACTCTAATCTGGGAGAACCAGGTTTGATTCCCCCACTCCTCAACTTGCAGCTGCTGGATGACCTTGGGGAAGCCATAGTTCTGGCACAGCTGTTCTTGAAAAAGAGCAGTTTCTGTCAGAGCTCTCTCAGCCCTGCCTACCTCCCAGGGTGTCTGTTGTGGGGAGGGGAAGGGAAAGGAGCTTGTAAGCTGCTCTGAGACTCCGAATGAAGGGCAGGTTATAAATCCAATCTCCCTCTTCTCCTTCTTCTAATGCCAGTAGCTCAGAAAGTAGAACTTTTGCTCACAAGACTTCACAGCTTGGAGGAAGCATTGCTCGAAAGTGCTTAGCTTCCCGCGTTCTGCCAGACCATGTGGACGCCATTACCAGACGTGGTTTTCTTTTGCATGAACCCAGATAATAATCGAATCCATTAAAAACCACACTGACAGTTAGTTTCCCTTTAAGGACTGCTGTAATTTGCAGAGAGGGCTGGCTCCCTCTGGATTTTCTGACCCGCAGGGGTCTAGTGGGTGGGGTTATGGTCTCGGCAGAAGAGGGAGCCCAGGCGTCCAGGCCATTTAGATTCCGGGGTGGTGGAGGAGGAAGACAATGGCAAACCACCTCTGCTTATCCAGGGAGGTGCCGTGGCTCAGTGGTAGAGAGTTTATTTGGCTTGCAGAAAGCCCCAGGTTCAATCCCGGGCATCTCCAGCTCAAAAGACCCGGTTGATGGTGATAAGGAAGTCCTCTGCCTGGAGCTCTGGAGAGCCGCTGCCAGTCTGAGTAGACAGTACTGACCTTGATGGACCGATGGTCTGATGCAGTAGAAGGCCGGCTTCAGGTTCGATTCCCCACTCCTCCACGAGACGCCTGCTGGGTGACCTTGGGCCAGTCACCATTCTCTCAGAACTCTCTCCGCCCCACCTGCCTCACAAGGTGCCTGTTTGCGGGGAAAGGAAGGGAAGGCGATTGTAAGCCACTCTGCGACTCCACAAGGTAGAGAAAGGCAGGGTGTGACAACCATCTCTTCTTCTTTAGAGGAGGGGTTGTGGCTTGAGGTAAGAGTGTCTGCCAGGCAAGCAGAAGGTCCCAGGTTCAGTCCCTGGCAACTCCAGCTAAAAGGACCAGGCAGGAGGTGATGAGGAAGACCTTGACCTGAGACCCTGGCTCAGTGGCAGAGCCTCTACTTGGCAGGCAGAAGGTCCCAGGTTCAATCCCTGGCATCTGCAGCGAAAAGGACCAGGCAGGAGGTGATGGGAAAGACCATGACCTGAGACCCTGGCTCAGTGGCAGAGCCTCTGCTTGCCATGCAGAAAGTCCCAGGTTCAATCCCCAGCATCTCTAGTTAAAAGGACCAGGCAGGAGGTGATGGGAAAGACCATGACCTGAGACCCTGGCTCAGTGGCAGAGCCTCTGCTTGCCATGCAGAAAGTCCCAGGTTCAATCCCCAGCATCTCTAGTTAAAAGGACCAGGCAGGAGGTGATGGGAAAGACCTTGACCTGAGACCCTGGCTCAGTGGCAGAGCCTCTACTTGGCAGGCAGAAGGTCCCAGGTTCAATCCCTGGCATCTGCAGCGAAAAGGACCAGGCAGGAGGTGATGGGAAAGACCATGACCTGAGACCCTGGCTCAGTGGCAGAGCCTCTGCTTGGCATGCAGAAAGTCCCAGGTTCAATCCCCAGCATCTCTAGTTAAAAGGACCAGGCAGGAGGTGATGGGAAAGACCTTGACCTGAGACCCTGGCTCAGTGGCAGAGCCTCTACTTGGCAGGCAGAAGGTCCCAGGTTCAATCCCTGGCATCTGCAGCGAAAAGGACCAGGCAGGAGGTGATGGGAAAGACCATGACCTGAGACCCTGGCTCAGTGGCAGAGCCTCTGCTTGGCAGGCAGAAGGTCCCAGGTTCAGTCCCTGGCATCTCCAGCTAAAAGGACCAGGCAGGAGGTGATGAGGAAGACCTTGACCTGAGACCCTGGCTCAGTGGCAGAGCCTCTGCTTGGCATGTAGAAGGTCCCAGGTTCAATCCCCGGCATCTCCAGTTAAAAGGACCAGGCAGGGGGTGATGAGAAAGACCTTGACCTGAGACACTGGCTCAGTGGCAGAGCCTCTGCTTGGCATGCAGAAGGTCCCAGGCTCAATCCCCAGCATCTCCAGTTCAAAGGAACAGGCAGGAGGTGATGGGAAAGCCCTTGACCTGAGACCCTGGCTCAGTGGCAGAGCCTCTGCTTGGCATGCAGAAGGTCCCAGGTTCAGTCCCCGGCATCTCCAGTTAAAAGGACCAGGCAGGATGTGATGGGAAAGACCTTGACCTGAGACCCTGGCTCAGTGGCAGAGCCTCTGCTTGGCATGCAGGAGGTCCCAGGTTCAATCCTTGGCATCTCCAGTTAAAAGGACCAGGCAGGAGGTGATGGGAAAGACCATGACCTGAGACCCTGGCTCAGTGGCAGAGCCTCTGCTTGGCAGGCAGAAGGTCCCAGGTTCAGTCCCTGGCATCTCCAGCTAAAAGGACCAGGCAGGAGGTGATGAGGAAGACCTTGACCTGAGACCCTGGCTCAGTGGCAGAGCCTCTGCTTGGCATGTAGAAGGTCCCAGGTTCAATCCCCGGCATCTCCAGTTAAAAGGACCAGGCAGGGGGTGATGAGAAAGACCTTGACCTGAGACCCTGGCTCAGTGGCAGAGCCTCTGCTTGGCATGCAGAAGGTCCCAGGTTCAGTCCCCGGCATCTCCAGTTAAAAGGACCAGGCAGGATGTGATGGGAAAGACCTTGACCTGAGACCCTGGCTCAGTGGCAGAGCCTCTGCTTGGCATGCAGGAGGTCCCAGGTTCAATCCTTGGCATCTCCAGTTAAAAGGACCAGGCAGGAGGTGATGGGAAAGCCCTTGACCTGAGACCCTGGCTCATTGGCAGAGCCTCTGCTTGGCATGCAGAAGGTCCCAGGTTCAATCCCCGGCATCTCCAGTTAAAAGGACCAGGCAGGAGGTGATGAGAAAGACTCTGCCACTGAGCAGTCTGCCAGTCTGAGCAGACAAATAACTGCCTTCGATGGACCGATCGTGATTCCATATAAGGTTCTTGCTAGCCAGATGCCATGTGGACGAGGCGTGTCTCTCTGTGGCTTGTGGTATTAGCCTCGTTCTTGGGATAAGAGACGGCTTTTTTTATCTTTTCGTGCGGCTGAAGGAAGTCCTTGCTTCCTAGAATATTGCCTGCCTTTAAGGTTGTTCCGGGTATTCGATATGCCCTCTGGCTTTTTCTGCGGGCCTGCCTCACTTTGCCAAGCCAGACTGGCCAGATCCGTCCGTGCTAATCGGGTGCGGCAGTGGTACATCATCAGTTCCCAGTGCATTCCTTGATGTGTGAGATCGTGCTAGGGTTGCCAACTTTGGGCTTGGAAATTCCTGGGGATTTGGGCGTGGATCTTAGAAAGAAGAAGACGACCCTGCCCTTCACAGAGTCTCAGAGCGGCTTACAAACTCCTTTTCCTTCCCCTCCCCGCAACCGACACCCTGTGAGGTAGATGGCGCTGAGAGAGCTCTTTTGAGAGCAGCTCTGAGAGAACTGTGGATTGCCCAAGGTCATCGGGCAGCTGCAAATGGAGGAGTGGGGAAATCCGACTCGGTTCTCCCAGATTGGTGTCCGCGTGCTTAACCGCTACACCAGGTTGGCTGAGGGAGGGACCTTAGTAGGGTATAATGCCACGGAGTCCCCCATGGCATTTTCTCCCAGGGAAACTGATCTCTGTAGTCTGGAGATGAGCTGGAATTCCAGGGGATCCCCGGGTCCTACCTGGAGGCTGGGAACTGTAGATGGTGCCATGGGTATTCTCTTTTGGGGGTGGGGGGGGTCACTGGGCACCTCTGCACATAAGGAAAGAATGTATCTCATAAGCAAGTAGTGGTTTTGCTTGTTCTATGGGGAAGAGGGTTACGGAGCTTGCCATTCCCAGATGGCACGGTGGGTAGGTATCTTGGCACGGCACCTCAGCCAGCGTGGGGGGAAGCACAGGCAGCCTAGCTTCTTGGTGGGTGGGATTTGCTCGGATCATAGCTTATCGACCCCTTGGATCATAGCGTATCGAGCGTCCAAGGCGGAAATTACAACCGGCTGTTGCTCTTAGGGCCATAATGGATGCACCCCACTCTCTGGGGTTCTGAGCTGTGGAGTCTTGTGGGCAAGAATTCTACTTTGGGAGCTGCCGGCATTAAAAGCTGTGAGTGAGCGATTTGGCTACTGCATAAATCAGTTTGCTCTGGGGCCCTCCTTCCTGAGCTCAGACAAAAGTGTGTGAGCCGGAGGCTAGAAAAACCGTGAGCTGGCTCACACTAATTCAGCTGAGAGGGAACACTGGTCCTCACCCGTTTCCCAATATACCATGAATACACGAAGCTTTCTTATACTGAACCAGACCCTGGGTCCATTAAAGTCAGCGTTGTCTTTTCAGACTGACAGCGGCTCTCCTGGGTCTCCCGCTACCTGGTCCTGTTTAACTGCGGACGAGACCCCGTAGGCAGAGTTTTGTTGCTTGTGGGATAATTTTTTTTCCTCTAGCGGGGCCAAAGTTCTCAGTGCAGAAAGGAAATGCATTCAGCCAATAGAAAGCTTGTGACCAGGATAGATCTCTAAATTGCATGCTGGCTGTTAGATGACAGTTCTCAGCTGCTGCAAGTTAATCACTTCTGCCAGCCTAAGTAGCAGTTCTGACGTCAAGGCGGCAGGTGGGGGGTGATGACTTCTGTAGTCAAGAAAGCTAACACTTTGGCAGAAAGACTCTCTTAAAGGAGACCAGTTTCTCAACACAGAGTTAGAAGGGACCCTAGAGGTCACCTACTCCAACCCCCTTGCTCAGTGCTGGACTTAGTCCATGACAGCACCCCACTCTGCTTAAAGGAGCACATGCCTTTTTTTAAAAAATGTTTTTAAATAGTTGAAAAAAAGCCTTTCCAGGAGAAATTCTTGTGGGGCTGTGCCTTTACAAAAGGGGGCGGAGCCCCCCAAATCCCCATGGAAGCCACAGGCCTGACTGCAGATGCTGAGGATTGATCCTGGGACCTTCTGTGTGCTGAGCAGATGCTCTATCAGTAGGCCGCAGCCCCTCCCCTAAAGGGCTACCGGGCCTGTGTCTTCTTGGGGTTCTTGGAAACCCAGCACAGGGTCCTTCTCCTGGCTAGGATCGGGGCTGTTCAGAGTTGTGACCCTGCAAGCCAAAGGTCTCCTCAACTGCCTGCCAAACCCTCTTCCCACATTTGCCCCTTGCTTACATAAGAGCATAACATAACATTACATAACAGCGTTCTGTGCACCTTGGTGTTTAGTCATGCCGGCCACATGACCACGGAAACGTCTTCGGACAGCGCTAGCTCTTCGGCTTGGAAACAGAGATGAGCACCGCAACCCTAGAATCGGATTCGACTGGCTTTCGAGCAAGGGAACCTTTACCTTTACATAAGAGAAGCCAATGCTGGATCAGGGCACTCTGTCGCACAGTGGCCAAAAACACCAAATGCCATCAGGAGGTCCAGCAATGGGGCCAGGACACTAGAAGCCCTCCCACTGTTGCCCCCTCCCCACGCACCAAGAATACAGAGCATCACTTGCCCCAGACTGAGAGTTACTATCTATACCTTGTGGCTAATAGCCACCAATGGACCTCTGCTCCATATGTTTATCCAATTCCCTCTTGAAGCCGTCCATGCTTGTGGCCGCCGCTACCTCCTGTGGCAGTGAATTCCATGCGTTAATCACTCTTTGGGTGAAGAACGACTTCCTCGTAGACGTAAGCAGGGTGGTTGCAGTGTTCCCTCTAAGCTGAGTTGGTGTGAGCTAGCTCACAGATTTTCAGCCTCCAGCTCACACATTTTTGTCTTAGCTCAGGAAGGATGGTTCCAAAGTAAACTCATTTATGCAGTAGCCAAATTGCTTGCTCAAACTTTAATGCCAGTAGCTCACAAAGTAGAATTTTTGCTCACAAGATGCCACAGCTTAGAGGGAACAGGTGTGCCCTTGGCATTGTCCGGGTGTCTGACCTGGCGGGCTGGGCGTTCAGGTAGGCCTGTGCTGCGCGCAGCCCCTGGAAAAGCTGAGCGTTGGATGCTTTGCAGCCTGCGCCAGAATGCAGAAGCGTGCATCGGGGTTAGCCCCTGTGGTTGCCGAGGCTTGGTTTTCCCACGCGCTCAGTGCGCTGGGGGAAGCGACCGCTCCGGTAACTGGCGAAGGAAGGTGAAATCCCCACCCTTCATGTGGCATGCATCTGTTATTTCCGGGCATTGCACGCCCCTGAAAATGCACTCGGATGGCCCCGGCTGAATGTCTTCTGTTCCTTTGAGATGACTAGAAGGCAGCATGGGTTAGGTTGGCCTTGGGTGCTCTCAGTCCTTGGTGTCCAGATTGCAGGGTGGCAGTGGTGAAAGGGTGGGGCTTTGGGGCAGGCGCTGAGTCGATGTCCCCCTCCCCCAGTTCTAGGGGGAGGGTTTCAGAGGGAACACATGAGGATGCCTTGTATGGAGTCACCATCGGTCCATCAAAGGCAGTTATTTGTCTGCTCAGACTGGCAGTGGATCTCCAGGGTCTCAGGCAGAGGTCTTTCTTATCACATACTGCCTGGTCCTTTTAACTGGAGATGCCAGGGTTTGAACCTGGGACCTTCTGTACACCAAGCAGAGGCTCTGCCACTGAGCCAGGGTCTCAGGTGGAGATCTTTCCCATCACCTCCTGCCTGGTCCTTTTTAACTGGAGATGCTGGGGATTGAACCTGGGACCTTCTGCTTGCCAAGCAGAGGCTCTGCCACTGAGCCACGGCCCTTCCACGGGCAACTGCGTCAGTCTGCAGTAGACCAGCTAGATTGGAGTGAGCTTTGGAGAGTCAGAGCTCCATTCGTCAGGTAGAAGTCAGAATAGAGATCTCGGATTCCTTATTTCCCAGTCAGAAGCTGGGAGGGGTGTGGGCGAAGAAGGGGGACCCGGGATGCGAAGGTACCACGCACGTTGTAATTTCTTCCTCGGCTCTGCTCAAGCCGATTCCATTTTGCATTGCACCTTTGCGCCCCGGCTCCTTTCTTTTCAACCCCCATCCCACCTTCAGCCTGGGAGGTAGAGACATGGTGGTGTCCCTTCCGGCTTGTATCTGATGAAGAGGGCTTTGCCTCCTGGAAGCTCACACCCCGGGGAACCTGGCCGGTCTCTTATGAACTCCTGGGCTCGAATGGACCTGGCGGAAGGGTGGGGACTTCCTTACAGGCTCTGAGCTGATGTCCCTTCCAATGTGCCCTCGAAGCTGTGGAGTCTTGTGAGTAAAAATTCTTGCTTTGTGAGTTCCTGGCCTTTAAAGTGGTGAGCGAGCGATTTGGCTGCTGCATAAATCACCTTGCTCCGGAGCCCTTCTCCCTGAGCTGAGACAAAGATGTGTGAGCCGGCGGCTAAAGGACTGCGAGCTAGCTCACACTCACTCCGCTTAGCGGGAACACTTGTCCCTTCCCCCCCCCCGCCCTCCCCAAATCATGCACAGAGCATGAGAAGGAATTTACAGGAGATCGGGGCGAGACTGGAATCCAGCGCCCGTCTCCGGCGCGGTGAGTCACTGGGCCACAGACGCTGACTCAGGCCGACCCAGACTGGCAGCAGGCGCTGAGGAGTGGAAGCCCTCCCCCCCCATTCCCCGCCCCATCCATGCCCGCAGGCTAAGGGGATAAGTAGGTGGGGGAAGGGGGGGCGCAGTAGGTAGTGTGCGAGGATGCCGCGAACGGCTTGGGAAGTGGGAAGAGGTCTCCCCCGCCCGTCCTTGCTTTCCCTGCCGTGTTTCCTTTTTCGCAGCTCACAGTACGAGGATGTTCTGGCAAGGCCTCCTTTCCCAGGAAGGCAGGATGTGGGGGTGGGAGGGAGGGACCCGGGCCTTCGCCTGCGAGGGATGTTCTCTCCCCTCCCCCTGGAAGGAGGTTCCTGTTGGGATAGAGGAGCCACAGCCGGGCCGGTCACTCCATATAAGGCTAAAAAATGCTGGCGCGGCTCTGCAGCGGGGGTGGGCGGTGCCGGCGGCTGGCTGGCTGGCTGGCTGGGGAGGCGGCTGGGATGTCCTGTCTCTCTTCCCTCCCTTCCCCCCCTCCCCGCCAGCGGTGGTGGCAGCGGAGGGATGGAAGACTTATCCCGGGACTTCAGCCGAAACAAAAGGCCAAGGGCGCCCGTCCTGGGCCGACGGGCCGGTCTCTGGCAGACAGGGATGCAGCGCCCTGCATTAGGCCAACCAGGGGCTGGGGGGGCGGGGGGGGCTCAGGATCAGTGTTCCCTCTAAGCTGAGTGAGCGTGAGGTAGCTCGCAGTGTTTTTAGCCTCCAGCTCACGCCTTTTTGCCTTAGCTCAGGAAGGGGATGGCTCCGGAGCAAACTGGTTTATGCAGCCACATCGCTCGCTCGCAGCTTTAATGCCGGGAGCCCACCAAGTAGAATCTTTGCTCACGAGACTCCACGGCTTAGAGGGAGCATGGCTTAGGACGCCCGTTAGTTACGGGTGGAGCGTAACAGCAGGGGCTCGGTTAACTGCGCTCTGCATTCCACAATTCAGAAGAGGGTGCCTTTACACATCAGTTTCCCATTCTGATAAGTTTGTTTTGTTTTTCTATGTCCCTCGTCGTCCCCCCCGGCTGGAAATCGAATCCAAACCGATGGTGACCACGTACTCTTAAGCTCATGGTTCCCGTTTGGACTTTGCATTGGTTAAACGTTTTCATTCTGTTGTATGCTAATTTGCCACTCAGGTAAAGGTAAAGGTTCCCTTGCTCGAAAGCCAGTCGAATCCGACTCTAGGGTTGCGGGCGGTGCTCATCTCCGTTCCAAAGCCGAAGAGCCAGCGCTGTCCGAAGACGTTTCCGTGGTCATGTGGCCGTCATGACTAAACACCAAGGCGCACGGAACGCTGTTACCTTCCCACCGAAGTGGTACCTATTTATCTACTTGCAATTTCTTGCTTTCGAATTGCTAGGTTGGCAGGAGCTGGAACTAGAGACGGGAGCTCACTCTGTCTTGCAGCACCCGGGTCTTGAACTGCTGAACTACTGACCTTCCACAGCCTGCAGTTCAGCATCTTAACCACTTGAGCCACCGCAGCTCCTCTACCTATATGTATGGACTGGCAATGTCCATTTCAATGTACCTAAAGAAGTGGGCCTGCACACCAACGCTTATGCCCGGAATTAAGCTTGGTTGGTCTTAAAGGCGACGCTGGAGTCAAACTCCGTTCTCCTTCTTCAGATCAACACGGCCTGAATTCATCTTTGCCTTAAGCAGTGGCGGATTCACCATTAAGCAGACTTAAGCACGTGCTTAGGGCACCGGGGCCAAAGGGGGCACCACAAAATTGGGAAAAGGGTGAGAAAATGTAGAGAAACGCCTTTCAGGTCATGTATATTGGGACTTTGATACGTTTAACTTGTGAAATACTAAAATAGATGTTGCATTGCATTTTTGTAGAACTGCAGTGGCTCAAGTGGTTAAGACACTGAACTGCAGACTGTGGAAGGTCAGTAGTTCAGCAGTTCGAGACCCGGGTGCTGCATGACGGGGTGAGCTCCCGTCTCTAGTTCCAGCTCCTGCCAACCTAGCAGTTTGAAAGCAAGAAATTGCAAGTAGATAAACAGGTACCACTTCGGTGGGAAGGTAACAGCGTTCCGTGCGCCTTGGTGTTTAGTCATGCCGGCTCTTCAGCTTGGAAACGGAGATGAGCACCGTCCGCAACCCTAGAGTCGGATTCGACTGGCTTTCGAGCAAGGGAACCTTTACCTTTACCTTTTATGGAGCCAAAGCTTGGCTTAGTTTGTACAGTATATTGTGTTACCATATGAATAAGTTTTTGTATTGCTGCAACCTGCCTTGTATATCTGGTCAGAGAGGTCAACCACTAAAATGGACTGGGGGTCAGTGTGGAAGGAAGGGGGGGCACCCAGATTGGTCAGTGTTTAGGGCACCAGTGAGCCTTAATCCGCCCCTGGCCTTAAGGCCCTGTGACAGGCATAGTTGGCTCTTGAAGGGGATTTCATGGAGGAGAGGTCTGTCAGTGGTTACCGGCCATAGTGGCAGAAGGGAAACTCCATGTTCAGAGGCACTAATCCCCTTGGTCTGATCCAGGAGGGCTCTTCTTATGTTCTTACCCTGTCCCACACAATGGCCAAACAGTTCTTCTGGAGAGCCAACAACAGGGCATACACGAGGCCCTCATGAGAACATCAGAAGAGTCCTGCTGGATCAGACCAGGGAGGGTCCATCCAGTCCAGCATCCTGTCTCACACAGGGGCCAGCCAGTTCCTCTGGAGGGCCAACAACAGGGCAGAGAGGCCGAGGCCTTCCCCTGATAAGAACATCAGAAGAGAGCCCTGCTGGATCAGACCAGGGAGGGTCCATCTAGTCAGGCATCCCGTCTCACACGGGCCAGCCAGTTCCTCTGGAGGGCCAGCAATAGGGCAGAGAGGCCAAGGCCTTCCCCTGATAAGAACCTCAGAAGAGCCCTGCTGGGTCAGACCAGTGAGAGTCCCTCTAGTCCAGCATCCTGTCTAACAGTGGCCAAACAATTCTTCTGGAGGGCCAACAACAGGGCTTAGAGGCCAAGGCCTTCATGAGAACATCAGAAGAGCCCTGCTGGATCAAACCGGAGATTCCTGTAGTCCAGCATCCTGTCTCACACAGTGGCCAGCCAGTTCTCTGGATGGCCAACAGTAGAGCAGAGAGGCTGAGGCCTTCATAAGAACATCAGAAGAGCCCTGCTGGGTCAGACCAGGGAGGGTCCATCCAGTCCAGCCTCCCGTCTCACACGGTGGCCAACCAGTTCCTCTGGAGGGCCAGCAACAGGGCAGAGAGGCTGAGGCTTTCCCCTGATGAGAACATCAGAAGAGCCCTGCTGGGTCAGACCAGTGAGGGTCCACCTACTCTAGCGTCCTGTCTCACACAGGGGCCAGCCAGTTCCTCCGGAGGGCCAGCAACAGGGCAGAGAGGCCGAGGCCTTCCCCTGCCATAGCCTCCTGGCTCTGGAGTTCAGAGCCTTAGTGCCTCTGAATGTGGAGGTTCCCCTCAGTCACCGTGGCTAGTAGCCATTGATAGACATCCTCCATGAATCTGTCTAATCCCTTTTGCCCACTGTGTGAGACAGGATGCTGGACTAAATGGACCACTGGTCTGATCCAGCAGGGCTCTTACATTCTTATGATGATGTTATGGCGGAGTTCAAGAGCCCCGCTGAGCACTTCGCCCTGGCTTGGTGTCTGGCCATGGGTAGGCCCTGGAATCTGTGTAGGTGTGCTGAGGGACGTCTGCTTCCTGGGATATTTGGCTTTGTATGACATCCTCCCCGTTGTAACCCCACATGGAATTTCCTACTGCTGGACAAGGGCTGTTTCTGTGTACTTTCTCTACAGGAGACTATTATGTGAAGAGGGGCTGTGGTTTAGCGGCAGAGCCTCTGCTTTTGCGTGCAGAAGGTTCTGGGTTCGATCCCTGGCATCTCCAGTTAAAAAGGATCAGGCCAGGAGAGGCTGGGAAAGACCTCCACCTGAGACCCTGGCTCAGTGGCAGAGCCTCTGCTTGGCATGCAGGAGGTCCCAGGTTCAATCCCCGGCATCTCCAGTTCAAAGGACCAGGCAGTAGGTGATGAGAAAGACCTTGGCCTGAGACCCTGGCTCAGTGGCAGAGCCTCTGCTTGGCAGGCGGAAGGTCCCAGGTTCAATTCCCCCCACCATATCCAGTTAAAAGGACCAGGTGGGGGTTGATGTGGAAGACCTCCGCCTGAGACCCTGGAGAGCAGCTTCCAGTCTGAGTAGACAATATCTTGACAGACCAGTGTTCTGGTTCAGAATAAAAGAACTTTTATGTGAAACCATTTGTGTGGAGTCTGGCATTAACACCTCATGTCAGAGCCTCCATCATGTGCATTCACATGCTGTGAAGCTGAAGCGCATGAAGCTGAATGCACACGGACATTCCTGAAGCAGCACTTTAATCGTGCTCTTCCTGTGTCCGATGCTGTCCATGCAATGCCTGGAGAAGAGCTTCCGGCCGAGCGGTGAGCATTTCAGTCCCATGAAAGCTTGTAACATATAATAAGGGGACTTGAAGAGGGTGCCATCTTGGTCGTGTGAATTCTGTAACCCATATAGTTTATGCAGATCTAGAGAAGTTTGCATTGAACATGTTCTGGATAGGGAGGCCCCGATCCGGCTGGCGCTGGTGGGTTCGTGGGCGGGAGACCACTGTGGAAGGCCAGGGTTGCTGTGCAGAACTGGGTTTGATTCCCCACTCCTTCACATGAAGCCAGCTGGTGTGACCTTGGGTCAGTCACAAGTTCTCTCAGAACTGTTCTCTCAAGAGCAGTCCTTGAAGGAGCTCTCTCAGCCCCCAGCTACCTCATAGGGTGTCTGTTGTGAGGAGGGGAAGGGAACACTCTGTCTCATAGTGGCCAAAACCCAGGGGCCATCAGGAGGTCCACCAGCGGGGCCAGAACTCTAGAAGCCCTCCCACTGTTGCCCCCCACCTCCCAGCATCAAGAAGATAGAGCATCACTGCCCCAGATGCAAGAACATGAGAGATCATGTTGGATCAGGCCAATGGCCCATCCAGTCCAACACTCTGTGTCACACAGTGGCCTAAACTCGGGTGCCATCAGGAGGTCCACCAGTGGGGCCAGAACTCCAGACACCCTCCCAATGGTGCGCCCCCCCCCCCCAAGCACCAAGAATACAAAGCATCCCTGGCCCCAGACAGAGTGCTCTGTCTAATCCTTGTCGCCAATAGCCACTGCTGGACCTCTGCTGCATCAGATGTTCCATTTTAAAAGAAAAGGTCACCTTTTGATTGTCTTCTTCTTGCAAATAACGCACACCAGAACACTCGAAACAGCCTTTTAAAATTCATCAAAAAGCTTCCATCGACCCATCTGCAGATGTCGAGTGCTTTCCTTGCAAATCCATTTGTGCAGTGGCTTGGGTGTGGCACGCTTTGGAAGAGGGGGATGCAGCGTAGGGGAGGATCATGGGGAATGAGGATCACACGAGCCCCTTTTGGTGTAGTGGTTAGGAGCCTGGACTGTAATCTGGGAGAACCGCGTTTGATTCCCCAGTCCTCCACATGCAGCTGCTGGATGACCTTGGGCCAGTCAGAAGCTCTCTCAGAGCTGTTCTCTCCCAGGGCAGTCCTCGAAAGAGCTCTCTCAGCCCCACTTACCTCCCAGGGTGTCTGTTGTGGGGAGGGGAAAGGAGAGCGTATGCTGCTCTGAGACTCCTTCGGGTAGTGAAGGGTGGGGTATAAATCCAATCTCTTCTTCCTCTTCTTCCTCCTCCTCTTGCTGCTACTGCGGAAAGCTGTGGTGCTGCTGTGAGTTGTCTGCAGCTTGACTGTGTTTTCCACCCCGCCACCACCATGGAAGGAGAAGACAGGACCTGCAGGTTACCAAAACCCCACCCCTAACCATGGCAAATCTAATTCCCTCTCTGGTCTGGGATGTTTTTAGTGCTTCAAAGCCACAAGTGTGTGGCCATAACTCACAGGGCCCGGGTGGTTTTTTGCTTCATTTCCTCCTTTGATTTACTGTTTTTTTAAAAAACCCTGTTCCTTTCCCCAGCTGGGACCCGAAGCGGCTTACGTTGTTTTCCTGTTCTCCCATTTTATCCTCCGACGACCCCGTGAGGGCAGGTTAGGGTGAGAGTGGGTGACCAGCCCAAGCTCACCCAGCGGGCTTCCGTGGCAGAATGTGGGACTCGAACCTGGGTCTCCCAGTTCCTAGTCCGGCGTTCTAACCACGGCGTCGCAAGGGTGAGGTTTTCCAAGCTGGAACCCCACAGCTAGGATTCTGTTCTCTTCTCAGCTCCTGCGGCTCACCCACATCCGTTATCTCGGTTGCTTTATCTTGTCCTTCTAAGAAGAAGTTGAGTTGGTTTTATACCCCGCCCTTCGCTACCCGAAGGCATCTCGGAGCGGCTTACAGTCGACTTCCCTTCCTCTCCCCACAACAGACATCCTGTGAGCAGTGTTCCCTCTAAGCTGAGTTAGCGTGAGCTAGCTCACAGTTTTTTAGCCTCCAGCTCACACATTTTTGTCTTGGCTCAGGAAGGGTGGCTCCGGAGCAAACCAATTTATGCAGAAGCCAAATCGCTCGCTCGCAACTTGAATGCCAGGAGCTCACGAACTAGAATTTTTGCTCACAAGACTCCACAGCTTAGAGGGAGCATTGCCTGGGAGGTCGATGGGGCTGGGAGAGCGCTGAGAGAACGGTGACTGGCCCATGGTCACCCAACTGGCTGCATGTGGAGGAGTAGGGAATCGAACCCGGTTCTCCAGATTAGAGTTCTCCTGCTTTTAACCACTACACCAAACTGGCTTTAAGGAAGTCAGGGCTGCTTATCTTCCCAGTTTTGTCCCAAAAACCTCTTGGACTGGGTCAAATCACTTAGTGTGTCTGTGTGTGTATATAGACCCAGGTGGGTCGGCATGTTGGTCTGCGGCAGTAGAATGAATTTGGAGTCTAGCAGCATCTTTCAAACCAACAAGGGTTTATTCGAGGTATGAGCTTCCGTGTGCCTGCACTCTTCATCAGATACATCGGAACGGAAGGGTAACGGTTCACATTGATAGACGGGCTGAACAGCAAATTAGCGTGTAACGTGATTGGGGGTGTTTTAAGATCCCCGAAGACAAAGCTAAATAACAAAGCTAAGGTTATGTCAGCAGTTGTTTTTGATTTAATTAAGGGGGCAGAAGCAGTGAGACGATAAATATTTTACTTTGTGTGTGTGTCGTTAAATCGCTGCTGACCTCTGGCGACTCTATGAATTCATGACCTCTGAGACGTCCTTTCATTAGCAGCCTTGGCGCAGGTCTTGCAAACTCAGGGCCGGGGCTTCCTGAATCGAGTCAGTCCTCTTGGAGAGAGCCAGTTTGGTGTTGTGCTTAAGAGCGCTGACTCCGATCTGGGGGAGCCGGGATTGATTCCCCACTCCTCCACATGCAGCTGCTGGTGAGACCCTGGGTCAGTCATAAGTTCTCTCAGAGCTGTTCTCTCACGAGCAGTCCTCGAAAGGGCTCTCTCAGCCCCATTTACCTCCCAGGGTGTCTGTTGTGGGGAGGGGAAGGGAAAGGAGATTGTGAGCCACTCTGAGACTCCTTTGGGTAGTGAAGGGCGGGGTATAAATCCAGTCTCTCTCTCCTCTTCCTCTGCCTTCTGCTTTTCCTAGCACAATTGTCTTTTCCAGGCAGCCTTGTCTTCTCATAGTGTGACCAAAAGCATGATCCCCTCAGCTTAGTAATTTTTAGCTTCTAGGAAGGGTTCAGGCCTGATTTGGTAAATCCACCAATTTACCTTTTCTGCAGTAGCAGTAGAACTCTCCTCCAACACCACATTTCAAGCGGGGGATCCACTTCCTTCCCGTCAGCTTTCTTCGCCCGCTCGGCTTTCGCACCTGTGCGTAGTAATCAGTGCTCCCTCTAAGCTGTGGAGTCTTGTGAGCAAAAATTCTACTCGGTGAGCTCCTGGCGTTAAAAGTTGTGAGCAAGCGATTTGGCTGCTGCATCAATGGGTTTGCTCTGGAGCCCTCCTCCCTGAGCTAAGACAAGAATGTGTGAGCCGGAGGCTGAAATACTGTGAGCTAGCTCACACTTAGCTTAGAGGGGACACTGGTTGTGGCATGAATGAACTTGGATCTTGGTTGCCAGTGGCACATCCTTAAACTTAATCGCTTTCACTTATCCTGACACTCGGTTGCTGTAGCTAAGCCCAAAGTCACCTGGGGATCTTCAGTGTCCAGGTAGGGGCTTGAACCGAGGTCTCCCGGGCCCAAGTTCGATACTGTGCCACGCTAGAACCAAATGTGAGTTTAGTGTCACCTAGAAGACCAGCAAGAGTTTAATTCTGGGCATGAGCCTTCGTGTGCATGCCCACTTCTTCAGATAGAACCCGGCGGGTAGCCGTGTTGGTCCGAAGCAACAGAATGAAGTTTGAGCAACAGAATGAAGTTTTATATTTGTGTGTGCGCTTGCCTGGAAGTCATGGTTGACTTCTGGCGACCTCTGGTGGGAGCTTGGACGGTTTTGCAGAGAGGCGGCTTTGAACAGCCTGCCTTGGGTTCCCAGCCCTGGTATCCCTTCGAGGTCGCCCTTCCAAAGTGAATGCCAGGGTCGGCCCTGCTTAGCTTCCGAGATCTGATGAGGTCAGGCTTGCCTGGGCTAACCCAGTCAGGGTTGAGTCCGGTGGCACCGTCAAGACCGGCCAAGTTTAATTCTGGGCGTCAGCATTCATGTGCATGCGCACACTTCATCCCACTGTCTGGCCAGTAGCAGCAGAAGTCATAGATTCCGCCTTGACGACAGCAGCCTGAAACGCCGGTCAACCAGCGGGGTGATCAAAGCCAGCAGTGTAATTGCCTGGTATTGGATGATTGGCGATGGTCATGCGTGGTTGCGCGTCAGCAGGGAAGGAGGCGAAGGCTGGCTAAACCTTGGTGGGGGTTACGTGGATGCCTTTTTCGGTTTCCGTCTCCCAGCTCTGCGGGAGCATCTTGGCGGCAGCCGTTGACGTTGGCTTCCCAGAGATAGTTCCCGTCCCGGCCCACGCGGCCTACCGGCGGGGTTTATCTCACATTCATCAGCTCTCCCCTCTTGCCTTTTCTATTTATGTGTCATAATTCTCATTCAAATAGAAGCAGAGGGTGGAATTCTTCTAGCTTGCCTGCTGACCCCTATTGTTGTTGGGCACAGCCCTCTCGGAGAGAGCGTTTCTCCCTGCCAACGAACGTCTCTAAAACTTCTATTTTTTTTTCCCACCAGAGGCGTCCCTGGTAAAGTTAAAAACCTGCTTGCTGCCCAAATGTTTGGGGACGTGACCAGGCCTTTCCCCCTGAGCACTCTGATTCCTAGAGACGCCGTGACAGACGACCCTTTGGATTTTTCAGTTTTCACACTGCTGTTTGAAACGCCTTCCACACGGGTGGTTTTGGGTCCCTGAGGTTAGCAAAAAAGAAAAGGAAGGAAAAAGAGAGAGAGAGAGAGAGAGAGAGAAAATATTCTGTTACATATTGATGGCATATTAGGGTGCCGATAGGAAGTCCCTCCCCCATTTCATTGTGGCCCTAGTCAGGAAGAACTATATACTATGTAAACCGCTCTGAGACCCCTCGGGGTTTGAGCGGTATATAAACTGAATTAATAAATAAATAAATTATCCCTGACAAGGCAATTTTATTTGTACTCTTAGGACCTAAACTGGAAGGCACATATTATTTCCAGTATATACAACTACTTCTGACACAGGGCCAGATATATTTGTGGCCCCCAAAGAGAAACCTTTTGGTGTGTCATTCAATTCCGTATCGGAACATTCCAATTTTGGCCCTGTTTTATTTATTGTTAATTGACTGGCACGTGTTACAGGGACTCTGTTGCTTGTTGTATTTTGCACTATTTGACCTCGGAAGAAGGCTCTTGTGATTTGAAATGCGTCAGGTCATAATGCTATCCTTTTTTGTGTGTATTTCTAACTTTGAACATTTTATGAGGCTTTATTTGGGCCCCTACTAGGTTTTTCGGGAGCTGCAGTGGCTCAAGTGGTTAAGTGGTTCCCTGAGGAACCGCTCTAACTGTCCGGAAGTTCTTCCTCATGTTTAGCCAAAAGCTCTTCTGATTTAATTTCAACCCGTTGGTTGTTGGGGTTGCAGACAAAGGTGTTTGATGCCTGTCCCCTGTAAAGACCTTGATTGCAGGTGAGCTCTGGATTGGGACAAAGTTCTAATTCTGATAACATGACACACACACCGCCGAGCAGTCGGCGTCCAACCTCTTAGAGGAACAAGTGGCGTTCGGGCACCTGAGATTGAGCAAATGAGCAATAACAGGTCTGTGATGCCCTTAAAACAGCTTTAAAAGGGGATGAGGTAGGATAAGTCTGAGTGGCCACTAACTAGCCGTGGTGACTGAGGGGAACCTCCATATTCAGAGGCACTAATCTTCTGAATCCCAGGACCAGGAGGCAACATCAGGGGAAGGCCTCGGCCTCTCTGCCCTGTTGTTGGTCCTCCAAAGGAACTGGCTGGCCCCTGTGTGAGACGGGAGGCTGGACTAGATGGACCCTCCCTGGTCTGATCCAGCAGGGTTACTCTGATGTTCTCATGAAGGCCTGGGACTCTGTGCCCTGTTGTTGGCCCTCCAGAGGAACTGGTTGGTCGCTGTGCGAGACAGGATGCTGGAATTAATGGACCATTGGTCTGACCCTGCAGGGCTCTTCTGATGTCCTTCTCAGGGGAAGGCCTCGGCCTCCCTGCCCTGTTGCTGGCCCTCCAGAGGAACTGGCTGGCCCCTGTGTGAGACGGGAGGCTGGACTAGATGGACCCTCCCTGGTCTGACCCAGCAGGGCTCTTCTGTATCAGGGGAAGGCCTCGGCCTCACTGCCCTGTTGTTGGCCCTCCAGAGGAACTGGCTGGCCACTATGTGAGACAGGAGGCTGGACTAGATGGACCCTCCCTGGTCTGACCCAGCAGGGCTCTTCTGGTGTCCTTCTCAGGGGAAGGCCTCGGCCTCCCTGCCCTGTTGCTGGCCCTCCAGAGGAACTGACTGGCCCCTGTGTGAGACGGGAGGCTGGACTAGATGGACCCTCCCTGGTCTGACCCAGCAGGGCTCTTCTGTATCAGGGGAAGGCCTCGGCCTCACTGCCCTGTTGTTGGCCCTCCAGAGGAACTGGCTGGCCACTATGTGAGACAGGAGGCTGGATTAGATGGATCCTCCCTGGTCTGATCCAGCAGGGCTCTTCTGATGTTCTTATCAGGGGAATGCCTTGGCTTCTGTGCCCTGTTGTTGGCCCTCCAGAGGAACTGGCTGGCCCCTGTGTGAGACGGGAGGCTGGACTAGATGGACCCTCCCTGGTCTGACCCAGTAGGGCTCTTCTGTATCAGGGGAAGGCCTCGGCCTCACTGCCCTTTTGTTGGCCCTCCAGAGGAACTGGCTGGCCACTATGTGAGACAGGAGGCTGGATTAGATGGATCCTCCCTGGTCTGATCCAGCAGGGCTCTTCTGATGTTCTTATCAGGGGAATGCCTTGGCTTCTGTGCCCTGTTGTTGGCCCTCCAGAGGAACTGGCTGGCCCCTGTGTGAGACGGGAGGCTGGACTAGATGGACCCTCCCTGGTCTGACCCAGCAGAGCTCTTCTGGTGTCCTTATCAGGGGGAGGCCTCGGCCTCTCTGCCCTGTTGATGGCCCTCCAGAGGAACTGACTGGCCCCTGTGTGAGACGGGAGGCTGGACTAGATGGACCCTCCCTGGTCTGACCCAGCAGAGCTCATCTGATGTCCTTACCAGGGGAAGGCCTTGGCCTCTCTGCCCTGTTGTTGGCCCTCCAGAGGGACCGGCTGGCCACTGTGTGAGACAGGATGCTGGACTAGATGGACCCTCACTGGTCTGACCCAGCAGGGCTCTTCTGATATTCTTGTCTGAAATCATGTGTCTTTTAATTATTTTGTGAACTGGCTGTGTTGGGAGGCAGGATTGTTTACAGTGGTCAGAAAATTCTCTTTGTCCTGGGTTTGCTCATTCACAAGTCTTGATTTGATGCTGGTGGAGTGGGTGTTTGAGTTAGCTTCAAACTAGGGTTGCCAACTCTGAGTTGGGGAAATACGTGGAGGTTTGGGGGCAGAGCCTGAGGAGGGCGGGTTTTGAGGAGGGGATAGACCCCCGCAGAGTCCAATGCCAGAGAATCCACCCTTTGCAGCAGCCTTTTTCTCCAGGCGAACTGGTCTTGGTCATCTGGAGGTCAACTATAATAACGGGGGATTTCCAGGCCCCACCTGGAGGAGGTTGGCAACCCTGTTTGGAACGTGTGCAGGACAGTGGGTTTTCTGGGGAAGGCGAAAATTCTTGACCTGTTTCTCTAGCCTTGCCCCTGGAATTTTATCTTTCTTGATGTAAGCTTCTCTCTGGCTGGGTTGGAGCACACGGCAGCCATGGAATGCCTGTGAAGTCTCCCCTCCTGGCTTCCATCTGGGTCTTTTCATTTCTGCTGGGGGGTGGGGGGCGGTGTTTGCCCCATCCTGTGGCTACTCACTGCTGAGCTGGCAGAGCTAGGAGAGCCGTGATTCAGCCAGCGAGTAGCTTCCTGGAATTAAGACAGGCCCTGCAGATCTCCAAAAGCGATGAGCTCACATGTTTTACTTAACCTGCTCATTAGGGCTGGAATGGTAGAGAACAATGAGTCTCCAAGTCCTGATCACCTGTGGCGAGTAAGAGCGGCTTCCAGGCGAGCGGGCGGTAGCGGTGTGAAACTTTCCGCAGCCGCGGAAAAGGTTTTGGAAGCAATTTTGGGGAAGAGCAATATGGAATATCTGCTTTCCTAGTCTAGCCTTATTTTACTGATTTAACATAGAGTCAACGGGTTTAACATGGAATAACTGTAATAGTTCATAACTTAGTGGTAGAAACCTTAGACTTCTTGGTGGCCTCCCGTTCAAGTGCTAACCTGGGCTGACCCGGCTTAGCTTCTTGACAACTGACAAAATTGGACTAGCCTGGGGCATCCAGCTCAAGGCAAGAGACGGACAGAGGCGGTTTGCCATTCCCTGCCTCTGCGTAGCAACCCTGGACTTCCTTGGTGGTCTCCCATCCAAGTACTAACCAGATCTGACCCTGCTTAGCTTCCAAGATCGAGCTAGTCTGGACTGTCCCAGCCAGGGTGTTTTCCTATTTGCGAAGTATAAGTGCTTCAGTTCTTGTACAAGCAAAGATATCCAGTACTAAAGAGGTAGCTATGGACTGCTTCGCCCTTGGCTGCTGAGCATTTCTATCTTAGTTTTTGCCCTTCGAAAGGCAGCGGTGTCTGCAACAAATCTTGCAGAAAAGGAAAACTTGAGGAAGTTGCAATGTGACTCGCGACGTATATGGGTACCGTGTCAAACTTTGTAACATCGGAAACGCTGAATTCTTCAACAGCGTATAGTCATTCTGCGTATCGTAGCATGTTAGTCTTGGACAGAGTTCCTAGCATTTAGACAACAACAAAACATGCTCAAACAGTAGCATCACTAGCCAGCAATGCAGGGTATTGAAGTACTTGTTTCCTAGCCTGTGGCACAGTCTGCTGGAGAGAAGGTTGATGTGAGATGACTGAGGGGAGACATGATAGAGGCTTATAAAATTATGCATTGGGTAGAGAGAGTTGACAAAGCAAAATTATTCTCCTTCTCCCAAAATACTAGCACTCGTGGGGCATCTCGTGAAGCTGATGGGCAGTAGGTTTAGGATGGACAAAAGGAAAGACTACTTTACACAGTGTGATTAAAATGTGGAATTCGCTGCCAGTGGAGGTTGTGATGGCCACAGGCATAGCCAGCTTTAAAAGGGGATTAGATAGATTCATGGAGAAGTCTATCAGTGGCTACTAGCCACGGTGGCTGAGGGGAACCTCCACATTCAGAGGCACTAAGCCTCTGAATCCCAGAGCCAGGAGGCAATATCAAGGGAAAGCCTCGGCCTCTCTGCCCTGTTGTTGGCTGTCCAGAGGAACTGGTTAGCCACTATGTGAGATAGGATGCTGGAGTAGATGGAGCACTGGTCTGATCCAGCAGGGCTCTTCTGATGTTCTAATGAAGGCCTCGGCCTCTCTGCCCTGTTGTTGGCTGTCCAGAGGAACTGGTTAGCCACTATGTAAGACAGGATGCTGGAGAAGATGGACTACTGGTCTGATCCAGCAGGCTCTTCTGATGTTCTTATGAAGGCCTCGGCCTCTGTGCCCTGTTGCTGGCTCTCCAGAGGAACTGGTTGGCCCCTGTGTGAGACGGGATGCTGGAGTAGATGGAACACTGGTCTGATCCAGCAGGGCTCTTCTGATGTTCTAGTGAAGGCCTCGGCCTCTGTGCCTGTGGTGGCCCTCCAGAGGAACTGGTTGGCCCCTGTGTGAACGGGAGGCTGGAGATGGAGCACTGGTCTGATCCAGCAGGGCTCTTCTGATGTTCTAATGAAGGCCTCAGCCTCTGTGCCCTGTTGTTGGCCCTCCAGAGGAACTGGTTGGCCCCTGTGTGAGACGGGAGGCTGGAGTAGATGGATCGCTGGTCTGACCCAGCAGGGCTCTTCTTACATTCTTATGGGGGGGGAGGTCAAATAGTTGGCAGGTTTGGGATATTGATTCCTATTACGTCCCCCCCCACACACACAACTAGAGCAAAGGAACAGTGGAAAGCAAAGTACAAATAGTAAAGCCAGTCCTATCTGCTTTTCCAGTGGCGGTTCCAGCACAATAATACCTCTTGGATTTTGAGAGTTCTCTATGTCTATGGCAGAGGTCCCCGACGTGGTGCCCATGGGCACCCACATAGCACAATTTTAGCCTAACTTGAACTCAAGACGCTAAGCCGGGGTTGGTCCTGGTTAGTCCTTGAATGGGAGACACCCCTCCGCCCAGGAAGTGGAGTGTTGCCGTGCAGAGGCAGGAAACGGCAAAACCGCCTTTCTTTGTTTCTGCCTCATCAGATCTCGGAGGCTAAGCAGGGTCGGCCCCTGGTTAGTCTTTGGGTGGGAGACCACCAAGGAAGCCCAGGGTTGCTACGCAGAGGCCAGCAGTGGTGATCCAACTCTGTTCATCTCTTGCGTTGACCTGGATGGCCCAGGCTAGCTAAGTCTCATAAGAACTTGGAAACTAACCTGGGTTGGCCCTAGTTAATACTTGGATGGGGGCGCCCCCAAGGAAGTCAGAGTTCACTACGGAGAGGCAGGCAACAAGAAGCCACCTCTGCCCGTCTCTTGCCTTGAAAACCCTACAGTGTTTCCCAGTGTTCACTCTAAGCTGTGGAGTCTGGTGAATAAAAATGCTACTTTGTGAGCTGCTGGCATATTAAAAGTTGTGAGCGAGTGATTTGGCTCCTGCATCAGTTAGTTTGCTCTGGAGCCGTCCCTTCCTGAGCGAAGGCAAAAACGTGTGAGCCGGAGGCTAAAAAACTGTGAGCCTAGCTCACACTCACTCGGCTTAGAGGGAACACTGGGTGTTGCCATAATTTGGGAGCTGGTCTGGTGTAGTGGTTGGACTCAGGGCCTGGGGGACCCACATTCAGACCCCTGCTCTGCCGTGGAGCTCGCTGGGTGACCTAGGCCCAGTGCCCCCCCTCTAAGCTGTGATGTCCTGTGAGCACAAATTCAACTTTGTGAGCTACCGGTATTAAAGTTGTGAGTTGGCTGCTGCGTAAATCAGTTTGCTCTGGAGCCAGCCTTCCTGGGCTAAGACAAAAATGCGTGAGCCGGAGGCTAAAAAACTGTGAACTGGCTCACACTGAGTCAGCTTAGAGGGAACACGGCCCCGGTCCAGTCACACATTCTCAGCCTGACCGACCTCACAGGGTTTTTGTGAGGATAGAACGGGGGGAGAGGAAAGCGATTGTAAGCAGCCTTGCGTCCTCATTGAGGGGGTCTGAGTCGGCTGAGTCTTGGCGGCACCGTCTACCACCAAACAAAAGGACTGGAAGTCTATCATGTGGTGCGTCTTTTTTTCCTGAGGGGGGACAGAAAATCCCAAGGAGGAACCTGGATTCCCGTCTCCTGCGACTCTGGCCTCATTGTGTATCTATGAAGTGCCGTCAGGTCGCTTCGGACATATGGCCCCCCGTACGAATTAACGTCTTCCAGAATGTTCTATCGTTAACAGCCTTGCTCAGGTCTTGGAAAGGGAGGCCCGTGGCTTCCTCGATTTTGAGTCCATCTATCACGTTGGGCAGGTTTAAATGTCCTGTTGCCCCAGTTTGGTGTAGTGGTTAAGTGCGCGGACTCTGATCTGGGAGAACCGGGTTTGATTCCCCTACTCCTCCACTCGCAGCTGCTGGATGACCTTGGGCAAGCCATAGTTCTGTTGGGGCTGTTCTCTCAAGAGCAGTCTTCACGAGAGCTCTTTCAACCCTATCTACCTCCCAGGGTGTTTGTCGTGGGGAGGGGAAGGGGGAAAGGAGTTTGTAGGCCGCTCTGAGACTCCGAGCGAGGGGCGGGGTATGAATCCAATCTCCTTCTTCTTTTTCCTGAAATAACTGACCGGTGCTCCTTTACTCCTTCGCCAGACAGCAAAGCGATTGTGGATGGGAACCTAAAGCTGATCCTGGGTCTGATCTGGACGCTGATCCTGCACTACTCTATCTCCATGCCCATGTGGGATGAGGAAGACGACGAAGAGGCCAAGAAGCAGACCCCCAAACAACGGCTGCTGGGTTGGATCCAGAACAAGCTCCCTCAGCTGCCCATCACCAACTTCAGCAAGGACTGGCAGAGCGGCCGGGCCCTCGGCGCTTTGGTGGACAGCTGTGCCCCAGGTACGGAAAGCCCCGGCGCTTTAGGGCGGCGGTGGGCGGGGTTATCGGAAGGGGGCGGGCTAAGGGGGAAGGCGGTCCTTAGATCAGCCCGGTGCAAGACACGGAACAGCCAATGAAGTGAGGAAACGAAAAGGGTGGGGACTCGGTAAGTGTGGTGTAGTAGTTAAGAGTTGTTGGACCGGCATCGGGAAGCGCCGGGTTCGAATCCCCCCACGCTGCCGTGGGAGCTTGCTCTGAGACCGTGGTCCAGTCAGAAACTCTTGGCTTAGTCTGCCTCACGGGGTAATCGTGAGGTTTTTATCCATTTTATTTTATATCCTTTATAATGGAGGAAATCACAGACCACGTAAGACAAGCCGATTCTAGATCAGTTCACCTCGGTTCACGTCTAAAACGGCTACCTTTTCTAGAACACGTGTTTCCTAACGGCCTCCAACCAACCTCACAAGCAAATATATCTTCCAATTACTTTTTCTGTGAGCTAACTTCCTCAGTTTGCGTACTGTCTATAACCTTACAACACACATTTGGTTTAGTCGTGTTACACACCTCAGTTTTGATACTAGTTTTATTTAACATCGATCATTCTGTCTTGTTACTGTGTTATCATTACTTTGTTACTTTAGTGTTTCACCATTGCTTGTTGACTTAATGTTCAATATAAAAAATAGATAATTATATTAAACAACAACCCTGCGGAGTAGGTTGCCCGAGAGAGTGTTAACTGGCCCAAGGTCCCCCAGTGACCTTCCACAGTCCGAGTTGGGGCTCAAACCCAGCCGCTCTCTGTGGTCCGAGTCTGACACTATGAGGAAAAGGCTGAGAGGTATGGGACTCCTCAGTTTAGAAAAGAGGTAGCTAAGGGGAATCACGATAGCGGCTCATAAAATTACGCTCGGGGTGGAGAGAGTGGATGAGGAGAACTTCTCCTCCGTCTCCCAAAATACCAGAACTTGACGGCATCCCATGAAGCTGATGGGGCAGTAGATTCAGGACATACTACTTTACATAGAGAGTTATTAAAATGTGGAATTCACTGCCAGGGGGTTGTGGTGATGGCCACAGGAATAAACAGCTTGAAAAGGGGGATTCGACAGGTTCGTGGAGGGAGGGGGTCTATCAATGGCTTACTAGCCTTGATGAATAAAGGGAAACTTCCATAGTCAGAGGCAGTCAGCTGGGGAAGGCCATCGGTTTCTATGCCCTGTCGTGGTTCCTCCAGAGGAACTGTGATTGGCCACCGTATGAGGCAGGATATTGGACTAGATGGACCCTCATTGGTCTGATCTAGCAAGGCTCTTCTGATGTTCTTATGAAGGCCTCGGCTTCTATGCCCTGTTGTTGGCCCTCCAGAAGAACTGGTTGGCCACTGTGTTGGACTGGATGGACCACTGGTCTGATCCAGCAGGGCTCTTCTGATGTTCTTATTAAGGCCTTGGCCTCTGTGCCCTGTTGTTGGCCCTCCAGAGGAACTGGTCGGCCGCCATATGAGGCAGGATGTTGGACTGGATGGACCCCTGGTCTGATCCAGTGGGACTTTTTTTTTTTACACTTTATACATTTTAATAATGGTAGTCCACTTCTGCATACTCTTGGGGCCCAGATCTTTCACCCAGTACAAAAATCACACAGTGCCCTTACATAGCACCTGCCCACTGCTACTTCTTCGGTAGGGTTAGATCTCTCCCACTCCTAATAAGGACAGCACACCACAGTTGTGTGCCTCATACATACTAAGATGACCACCTCTAGATAGTAGCACCTTGGGGACCAACAATACTTCCAGGGCGTGAGCTTTTGGGAGTCAGAGTTCCCTTCATCAGATTCAAGTAGAAATGGAGATCTCTCATATCCCATCTCTAGGCAGAATCAGCTTGAAGTTGTGTATTCTAATGCTGGGCAAATTGGGGGTTGCCAGTAACCTGTCATGGGTTTACTGTGCCTTTGCTTCTCCCAAACCATCTGGGGTGTGTTGTTGGGAAAAGTGTTTGTTGCTTGTCACTGATGGGGGAAACTCTCTCTCCAAACAGGGCTGTGTCCTGACTGGGATTCATGGGATGCGAGCAAACCTGTCAACAATGCCCGGGAGGCTATGCAGCAGGCCGACGACTGGCTGGGCATCCCACAGGTAAGTGGTAACATTTAGGGAATTGCTCTGCTCTAAGACAGTGCAAAATGGTGTCCTGAGAGTCTGAGCCACTTTGGTGTAGTGGTTAAGTGTGTGGACTCTCATCTGGGAGAACCCAGTTTGCTTCCACACTTCTCCACTCGCAGCTGCTGGATGACCTTGGGCAAGCCATAGTTCTGTCAGAGCTGCCCTTGAAAAAGAGCAGTTTGTGTCAGAGCTCTCTCAGCCCCACCTCCCTCACAGGGTGTCTGTTGTGGGGAGGGGGAGGGAAAGGAGTTTGTGAGCTGCTCTGAGACTCCTAGGTAGTGAAGGGGGAGTCTCTTCTCCTTCTCCTTCTCCTTCTCCTTCTCCTTCTCCTTCTCCTTCTCCTTCTCCTTCTCCTTCTCCTTCTCCTTCTCCTTCTCCTTCTCCTTCTCCTTCTCTTCTCTTCTCTTCTCTTCTCTTCTTCTTCTTCTTCTCTTCTCTTCTTCTTCTCTTCTCTCTCTCTTCTCTTCCTCTCTCTCTTCTCTCCTCTCCTCTCCTCTCCTCTCCTCTCCTCTCCTCTCCTCTCCTCTCCTCTCCTCTCCCTCTCCTCCCTCCCTCTCCTCCTCTCCTCTCCTCTCCTCTCCCCTCCTCCCTCTCCTCCCTCCTCTCCTCTCCTCTCCCTCCTCCTCTGAATTCATAAGCTTGTCCAAATGTTGCAAATGGAGAAGGCTGGGGGTGGGTTTGGCAGGAATGTTAGCTTCTTCCAGTCGTGAAATAATGCAGGTGCTGAAATGTTGTTCCTTGGCTTCTAATAATCCATTCAGGTAGGCACGGAATGCTTGATTCAGACATATTTATAATTTTGTTCCTTGGCTTTTAATAATCCTGCGGCGTTCCTTTGCCATTCAGATAGGCGCATAATGCTTGGCCCAGATATATATATAAAAGGGGTGTGTGTATGTATGCACTTGTGTGCCTGGAAGTCATGGTGACTTCTGGCGACCCCTACTAGGGCCTGGACATTTTTCAGAGAGTTGGCTTGATATGCCTGCCTCTGCATCCTGGCCCTGGTATTCCTTTGTAGGTCTCCTTTGGAGAGCCAGTTTGGTGTAGTGGTTAGGAGGACAGACGCTAATCTGGGACAACTGGGCTTGATCCCCCACATCTCCACATGCAGCTGCTGTTGTGACCTTGGGTCAGTCAGAAGTTCTCTCAGAGCTGTTCTCTCAAGAGCAGTCCTCGAAAGAGCTCTCTCAGGAGCCCCACCTACCTCACAGGGTGTCCGTTATGGGGAAGGGAAGGGAAAGGAGGTTGTAAGCCACTCTGAGTGAAGGGTGGGGTATAGATCCAATCTTTTCAAGAATCGCTGTGATTTTACAATCAATACTTTCTAGAGAACTTCCCAGACAAAACTAATAGAGAGTTTCCTTCCTCCTGTAGATTCTTAGGTGGGGTTGAGCATGCTAAAAAAAGAGGAAACTGAAGCAGGAAGATATCCACAGCTACCTATTGGGTTGCTGGATTCTTTATGAATGGCTTTTGATCGTCATACAGCTGAGACACATTGAAGTATTATATCTCGGAATTTATTGTTAGTGAGAATTTCTTCTCAGGGAGATTGTGTACAATAGAGAGTAACCACAGAGTACCAGATTGTAAAGATACCGCACAGATACCGTGTTTACAATTTATCATTGTGAGGGTTTCAGTTAGAAAGTAAGTTATATAGTTGCAAGATTCTCAAGTATACCGTGAAAACCTGGTAATTAGGATGGTTAACTTAATGTAATGTCTGCATTGGATAGATGTATACCTTTGATAGAATACATTAAGGGTTTATTCATCGCAGTGAGTGTTTGTGATGTTCTGGGGTAATACATCAGTGTGTTAACATATTTCTCTCTCTGCTGCTGGAATCTGTGCGGGTTTTAGGTGATCACTCCGGAAGAGATTGTGGACCCCAATGTGGATGAGCACTCTGTCATGACATACCTCTCCCAGTTCCCCAAAGCGAAGCTAAAGCCCGGAGCCCCCTCCGGCCCAAGCTGAACCCCAAGAAAGCCAGAGCTTATGGACCAGGTGAGTCCAGGGCTAGAAGCCAAGAACTTGGAAACTCATGATGTGTTTTGGGGAACCGAGAGGCCTACCGCAGAGGGAAGCAGGTGATGTCTGCTCTTTAAGGGAGGGCATCAGGGCCTAGATGTGTGAATGATTTTCCGGAAAGCGTTTTCAAGCGTTGCTTGACCTGGAAACAATACTTGTTTACTCTGTGATTTACTTTCTTGTGCCACCTTGTATGCTAATATTATGTGTTATTTACAAAATTTGCATCCTGCCTTTCAACCCTTCCGAGGGCCACTGAGGTGGCTAACAGTTCAAAATGTATGTGACAGAATCACATTTTAAGACCAAACGCACATCACTGAAACAATTTTTAAAAAGAGTTAAAAGACATAAAAACACCATTAGAATATTGGTTAGGAAGGAGGGAGCACTGAGGGAATGCAGAGGGAAACAATCACTGAGGAAATGTGGAGGGAAACAATCACTGAGGGAACGGAAGGATCACTGAGGGAATGTTGAGGGAAACAAACACTGAGGGAAAGGAGGGATCACTGAGGGAATGCTGAGGAAAACAGAATCAGAGGGAAAGGAGGTATCACTGAGGGAATGTTGGGGAAAACAAAATCACTGAGGGAATGCTGAGGGAAACAGTCCCTAAGGGAAGAAACAAAGTCTTTGACGGCTGGTAGAAGATGGCAACAGAAAGGCATGAACAAATCTCCTTGGGAAGAAAGTTCCAGAACTTTGGTGCCATGACAGAGAAGGCCCTCTCCAGGGTTGCCAGCTGCCTAAATGCAGGAGATGGGCACCTGAAGCAGGGCCTCCAAGGACATCCATGTTGGTTGGGCAAATTCATAAGGGAATAGGCAGTCTTTCAAGTACGCTGGTCTCAAACCATATAGGGCTTAGCATGGTCTTGGCACACAGGACTTTGAACTTCTTCTTGGTCCCCACAAAATGGATGTTTTGACACTGCCAGAGTAGGCGTTAGCTCTCGATCTAACAGTGTGCCTTGATCTTTAACAGATCTGCCAGGCTGGCCTAGTGTGATTCCCACACCGCGAATGTGAGATCATGCATTTTTTTGCCTAAAGTGAGCTCTTCAGTTGTGGGCATTGCTTGGCTTCTGGTCACTGTGCTTATAACCAGCTTCTGGGTGTCGGTGGCCCAGAGAACCAAGTGGTCACTGTTGTCTCCATGGTGTTCCTCAGGGATTGAGCCCACTGGAAACATGGTGAAGAAGAAGGCTGAGTTCACAGTGGAAACCATCAGTGCTGGCCAGGGAGAGGTGCTGGTCTATGTGGAGGATCCTGCCGGACATCGGGAAGAGGTACTCGGCTGTGGAAAGCACATAGGAGAGAAGGGTGGCCAGGTAGACTAGGGGGTCCCCAACCTTTTTGAGCCCCTTTGGGTACGATGTTTCAGACCCAGGAGAGCTGCCGCCAGTCTGAGTAGGCAATACTTACCTTGATGGACCAAGGGTCTGATTTAGTGGTGGCGTCAGCCACAAAATGGCTGCCACAGGAGGCTGGGACAGCCACAAAATGGCTGCCACAGCTTACCTTCAGCCGCATCTTTGCTGCTGCTGAAGCAACATATTAAAAAAAATTGCACAGCCAATCAGATCAGCCGTGTTCAATCAGAAGAGTTTTCTGGGCTAAACCTCACCTGGCCTTACCCACTTTCTAAAAATGCTTGGTGGGTGGGCACCAGGAAAGCACCAGCAGGTGCGATGGTGCCCACAGGCACCACATTGGAGACCCCTGAACTGGAGATTCTGTGTGAGAACAGAGGGGCCTACACCTTTCTCTCTCTCTCTCTCTCTCTCTCTCTCTCTCTCTCTCTTTTTTTCTGAAGGCCAAGGTCATTGCCAATAATGACAAGAATCGGACGTTCTCGGTGTGGTACGTGCCGAAGGTGACGGGTGTCCACAAGGTAAGCATCTGGCAGAAAGAAGGTTCTAGAACTGAGCCTTGTTGAGAGCCAGTTTGGTGTAGTGGTTAAGTGCGTGGACTCTAATCTGGGAGAACTGGGTTTGATTCCCCACTCCCCCACTTGCACCTGCTGGATGACCTTGGGCAAGCCATAGTTCTGGCACAGCTGTTCTGGGAAAAGAGCAGCTTCTGTCAGAGCTCTCTCAGCCCCACCTCCCTCACAGGGTGTCTGTTGTGGGGGAGGGGAAGGGAAAGGAGTTGCTCTAAGACTCCTTTGGGTAGTGAAGGGCAGAGTTTTAAATCCAATCTCCTCCTCCTCCTTGTTTTGGCACCAACCACTGTCTTCTCTCTTCTTCCATCCCCTGCTTCAGGTGACCGTCCTGTTTGCCGGGCAGCACATTGCCAAAAGTCCCTTTGAGGTGAACGTGGATAAGTCTCACGCAGATGCCAGCAAGGTCACTGCCCAAGGCCCCGGCTTGGAGCCCACTGGGAATATAGCAAACAAGACCACCTATTTTGAGATCTTCACTGCTGGTAATTGCAGGGACTGGGGTGTTCTGAGGGTGATAGGCCCAGGCAAGGATTGTTGGGAGCATGCCGTCCGGTGGCCCCCTAGCCCCTTCTGCCGCTTGATAGGCTGATGGGGAGAGAGATAACGCTAAAATAGCCATTGCTTCATTTATTTCAGGCGGGGGGGGGGAACCAAGAAAGGAAAAAACAAAATTGAACAACGAATTTTAAAAAGTACATATAAAGTAGGAACACGTAACAACCAATGTTCCCTCTAAGCTGTGGAGTCTTGTGGGCAAAAATTCTGCTTTGTGAGTGACCGGCATTAAAGTTGTGAACGAGCCATTTGGCTGCTGCATGAATTAGTTTGCTCTGGAGCCACCCTTCCGGAGCGAAGACAAAAATGTGTGAGCCGGAGGCTTAAAAACTGTGAGCTAGCTCACACTAGCTCACCTTAGAGGGAACACTGGTAACAATAGTGGTGGTGGTCCTACACGTAAGTAAGGTTTCCAGATAGCTAAAGTCCGTACACAGCTCTTGTCTACATACCATGCGTACAATTTTTTTTTTAATTTTGGGGGGTATTTTTTTTGTGTGTGTGTGCATGCGCGCACCTGGAAGGCATGGCGACCTCTGGTAACTGGGGTCCTGGAGGATATTCAGAGAGGAGACTGAATAAAGCCTGCCCCCGCCTCCTGCCTCTGGTATTTCAAGGAGGTCTCCCGTCCCAGTTACTTGCCACAGTCAACCCTGCTTAGCTTCCAACATCTGACAAGATCAGACTTGCCTGGTGTATCCAAATCGGGCCCATGCGTTCATATAGTGATAAAACAGTGAGATCCTCAGTCCATATCCAAAAATGGCCGTTGCGTCTGAGGTAAATGTGGGAGTGACGTCTTCCAGCTCCAGGATGGAAAAACCATAGAGCTTCTGCCGAATCCTAGAGCGACGTGATGCCACTTCCGGTTTCCCCCTGGAAATGACATCACACTCTCAGTGTTTTGCTTTCTCCTGTCCACCAGTCTGTTGCGAAGTTCCAGCCTCTGACTGCAGTTTGAAAAAGCTTGGTTGCTCTCTAGGATAGCTAGGATTTGAGGCAGTGATTCCCACCCACCCCCTTTGAAGGATTTCTCTCAGTGCTCGGGATGGTGGGGGGGAATGTAATAGATGGTAGTTATCTAGCAGAGATCAGATATCCCTGATGCTAAATGTTTCTAGCCCTCATGATTTTTAGACAATGGGCTGAAACTGTCTCAGAGCTTGGGCTGGAACTCTAATGGAAACCACATATACAAAGAACTGTACCTTGTTCAAAGCCCTCTCTTGGATGGCCCAAGCTAGTCCAGTCTTGTCAGATCTGAGAACTAAGCAGGGTCAGCCCTGGTTAATATTTGGATGGGAGACCACCAAGGAAGACCAGGGTTGCTACGCTGAGGCAGGCAGTGGCAAACTTTCTCCGTTACTCTCTTGCCTTGAAAACCTGTGGGGTCGCCGTTAAGTCGGCTTCAGCTTCGTGGCATTTTTTTTACACACACGAACATACCGTTCCTCTGTTTCACTTGCGTCCAAGGCTGGGGGCTTCCTGGTTCAGGGCGGTTGCTTCAACAGCTCTGTCCTGCTGGCCTCTAATCAGGGGTGCGGTTTGGAGAATACCTTCTTAACTCCTGTCTTCAGATCCCTAGTGGCTTATCTGTGGCTAATCTTTGTGCTTCTTTTTTATGGCCTATTGTTGTCTTTGTGGAAAGGGAAAGGATAGGATCTAAGTGCCTTCAGCAGAAATAAACGTTTCTGTGTTTGTCTCTGAGCCCACGTGGGTGGAACGCTTTTGAGTGCCATAACTTGCCGGAGGTTCTCAGCCGCGCTAAGCTTATTGAGTTTGGCAGGCTGTGAGGTTTAAACAATGAAGCAATGTACACAACAGTGCGCAGATTGGAGTCCGCCGTCCCCGATAACTTCTAGTCCGTCCAGGAATGCCAGTTTCCATAGGAACCGGTTTTTCTTACCTGGCTTCTCAGCTGCTCTTCTCCCTTCAGGCTAGAGGCTATTTCCTCGTCCAGTAGCACTTAGCAAGACAATTGCTTTCTTGTCTGGGCCGTTCTCAGCGTCTTAAGCCTTCTTTGTGCGCGGAGAGGGTGAAGACCAGACCGAAAGTGAATTGTTCCTTCTGTCTCTTAATCCCCCTCCAAAAACCTGCCTGGTGCTAAACAGACCATGACTTGCATCCTAAAGGCTTCTTCCAATTAAAAAAATCGTGACTTTTGACTGTGAGCCAGCTAGAAAGCAGGTTTTCAAAGCTGAACAGCGTTCTGGGCTTGCTTAAAAGAAAAAATTGCAAGTTGGAACTTCTACGGCTGCTGTTATGGTTGCCAACCTCTGGGTGATGGCTGGAGAGCTCCTGCTGTTAAACAGCTGATTTCCAGGGAACAGAGATCCGTTCACCTGGAGAAAATGGCCACTTTGGAAGCCGGACTCTATGGCATTATACCCCGTTATAGTCCCTCCCCTTCCTAAACCCCGCCCTCCTGAGGCTCCGCCCCCCCAAATCTCCATTCTTGAAAGTCTCTCGAATTACTAGGTGTTCAACAGACTAGTTTGGAATAGCATATTTACGTATCTGAAGATCCCAAGCAATGCTCCCTCTAAGCTATGGAGTCTTGTGAGCAAAAATTCTACTTCGTGAGCCACTGGCATTAAATTTGTGAGCGAGCGATTTGGCTGCGACATAAATTAGTTTGCTCTGGAGCCATCCTTTCTGAGCTGAGGCAAAAATGTGTGAGCTGGAGGCTAAAAGAACAGTGAGCTAGCTCACACAAACTCCGCTTAGAGGGAACACTGGACTCCCATAAGCGTGGAATATAGCGACACAGCACAAACCTCATTTGGAATACTGTGTACAGTTCTGGTCACCACATCTCAAAAAGGATATTATAGCATTGGAAAAAGTGCAGAGAAGGGCAACTAGAATGATAAAAGGGTTGGAACACCTTCCCTATGAAGAAAGGTTAAAACGCTTGGGGCTCTTCAGCTTGGAGAAACGACGGCTGAGGGATGACATGATCGAGGTTTATAAGGTTGTGAATGGGATTGAGTAGATTGAGAAAGAAGTCCTTTTCTCCCTTTCTCACAATACAAGAACTCGTGGGCACTCCATGAAATTGCTGAGCAGTCGGGTTAGAACAGATAAAAGGAAATACTTCTTCACCCAAAGAGTGATTAACACATGGAATTCACTGCCACAGGAGGTGGTGGCAGCTACAAGCATGGACAGTTTCAAGAGGGAATTAGATAAACATCTGGAGCAGAAGTCCATCAGTGGCTATTAGCCACAGGGTATAGATGGGAACTCTCAGTCTGGGGCAGGTGATGCACTCTGTCCTTGGTGCTGGAGGGGGCAGCAGCGGGAGGGCTTCTGGTGTCCCGGCCCCACTGCTGGACCTCCTGATGGCACCTGGTGTATTTTGGCCGCTGTGTGACAGAGTGTTGGACTCGATGGGCCATTGGCCTGACCCAACATTGGCTTCTCTTACGTTCTTATGTTAAACATTGCTGGGGCTGTCGGGTTACCAACCTCAGGGTGCGATCTGGAGTTCTCCTAGGATTATAACTGATTTTCAGCCTGCGGAGGTCAGTTCTCCCAGAGGAAATGGCTGCTTCGGAAGAGTGGACTCTTTGCCTTCACATCCCTGCTGAGCGCGCTCCAGGTCTCCAGGAGCTTCTCGAGCGGGAGTCAGTGACCTTAGCCAGGAAGTTGGATTTTTCAAAGTGGGGAAAAAACTCAGTTCTGTCTCTGCACTAATTAAGCAGTTCGCGTGGAATTGGCCTCGTGGCTTGTTTGGGAGTGCAGCCTGACACACGTTGTGCGGCATTAAAAATACTTGTACTGTAAATTCTTGTGCGGTTGAGCATGTGGGATTTCTTACAAAGAGGGGAGAAAAATCTAAAAAGCGATACGCTAAATGGTGAACGCTGTTTCCCTTGCCGTCTCCATAACTTAACAGTTTTCCGGAGGGTAGCTGTGTTGGGTCTGTATTAGAACAGTTAGATTTGCGGTGGCTCAGAGGTTAAGACGCCGAGCTGCCGACCGGAAGGTCGGTAGCTCGGCAGGTCAAGGCCCGAGTGCCGCGTGACGGAGTGAGCTCCCGTCTCTGGTCCCAGATCCTGCCAACCTAGCAATTCGAAAGCAAGAAACTGCAAGTAGATAAATGGGTACCACTTTGGTGGGAAGGGAACAGCATTCCGTGTGCCTCCGCGTCTAGTCATGCTGGCCACATGACCACGGAAATGTCTTTGGACAGCGCTGGCTCTTCGGCTTAGAAACGGAGATGAGCACTGCACCCCTAGAGTCGGGTTAGACTGGCTTTCAAGCAAGGGGAAACCTTTACCTTTAGCTCTTTAAAGACTAGCAAGATTTTTGAGGTATGAGCCAACACGATTTTGGGGGTATGAGCTTTCAAAAGTTAAAGCACGCTTCGTCAGATACTAGTAGGAACGGAGATCTCTGAATCGCTATATCCCAATCAGAAGGTGCTGGGGGTGTTGTAAAGAATGCCTGTAAAAGGTCCGAAGGTACAACGCGTATTGTAATCAGCTTGAGTCCAATTAACCCTTGCAGGCTGCAACTTAACAGAGGGCCTGGAGACTGCGTACTCAGGTCGTCTGGGAGGAATGTTAAGACTGACAAAATTTTATTCAAGGTCAAAACTTGCACATGAAAGCTTGTACCCAGAATTAAACTTCGTTGGTCTTAAAGGTGCCGCTGGACTCAAACTTCGTTCTTTTGCTTGAGACCCACAAAAGCCACCTAAATCTGCAACTTGCTTGCTTAGAGCAGGGGGAAACGCTGGGGGCGGGCGAAAATTGCAAAGGTGAAAAGACACCCCCCCCCCCGACTTAAAAGGTCTTCCTGATCGTTCCTGATCAGACGCTTGCTGTGTAGATGAATTCTGAAGGGTGTGCTGGAGCCTAACCTGCGATGCGAGTACCTTTTTAAAAAAAAATTACTTTCCCTGCATCAGGTGCTGGAGTTGGGGAAGTCGAGGTTGTCATCCAGGATCCCAGCGGCCGGAAAGGGACGGTCGAGCAGCAGCTCGAAGACAAGGGCAACAGCACCTACCGTTGCACCTACAAGCCCACCCTGGAGGGGACGTACACCATCTACATCACCTTTGGGGGTGTGCCCATCCCCCGCAGCCCTTACACGGTCACGGTGGGCCAGGGTAAGTGGCCCGTCCCACCTCGGGCTCGTCGGCGGGGCTTCCTTGTCCTTTGGTGTCTCCGCTTGGGTTTCTCCTTCACGGCGGGGTGGGTGCTCTGTCCCGTGCTAACCTCTGTCCTCTCCTCTCCGCCTGCCTATCTCTTGTCCTGGCCAGCTCTCCTCTGCTCTATTCTTCTCCTCCTCTCTGAAGAGCCGTCTCCCTGGATTTCTGCTGCCATCTCAGCTGCTGCGCGCCCGGACTCAGGGCTCATGGTACTCCTCTCTGTAGGCGTGGGTGGGGCGGGAGGAGGGTTGCCAGGTACCCGGGAACCGGTAGGGGAGGGGGAGGAGTTTACCAGGAGTGGGAGGGAGGCCCAGGTGACGTCGCGGGGGATGTGGTGACATCACTTTCCAGCGTGTCTTGGAAGTGACATCATTGTGTTGCAATGTTGGGGCGACGCTCTGGGATTTGGGCAAAACTTCTGTGGTAAAAATGGCTTCTACCATAGAGTTTTTGCCCAAATACCAAAGCGTCGCCCAGACACTGCCCACGTGGTGATGTCACTTCCTGTCCATGTTGCTGGCGATAAAGCCTGGTCTATCCTCTTTTTCTTGATGTGGGGGACTCCTGCCTCCACAGGGCTCTGGCAACCCTAGGCGGGGGGAGATCTGTGGCAAGGGGGGTGGGGCCTGTCCGTTTCACCCCACCCTGTGGAGGGGGAAGCTCCTGGGTTTTCAATCCTGCCTGACCTTTCGACAACCAAGCATGTCATTGCCTGTTCACAAGCACCGCAGTCGAGCGACACAGGGTTTGTTTTCGATTCCGCTCAGCCTCCTTTCTCTCTGCCACTGCAGCATGTAACCCCAGCGCTTGCCGGGCGGTCGGCCGGGGCCTGCAACCCAAGGGGGTCCGGGTGAAGGAGACGGCGGATTTCAAGGTCTACACGAAAGGAGCTGGCAGCGGTGAACTCAAAGTCACAGTAAAAGGCCCGAGTAAGTCTTTAACTTTGCCTCACTAACTTTTTAAAAGAGGGATGGTGGCTCGGTGGAAGAGTTTCCTCCTGGCATGCAGAGGATACCAGGTTCAATCCCGGGCATCTCCAGTTAGGACCAGGCACCAGGTGACGTCAAAGACCTCTGCCCGGGGCTCCGGAGAGCCTCTGCCAGTCTGAGTAGACTGGAGTCCCCAGCCTTTTTTAGCCTGCAGGAACCATTGTAATTTGGTGTAGTGGTTAAATGTGCCAGTTCGGTGTAGTGGTTAAGTGCGCAGACTCTAATCTGGGAGAACCAGGTATGATTCCCCACTCCTCCGCTTGCAGCTGCTGGATGACCTTGGGCAAGCCATAGTTCTGTCAAAGGTGTTCTTGAAAAAGAGCAGTTTCTGTCAGAGCTCTTTCAGCCCCGCCTACCTCCCAGGGTGTCTGTTGTAGGGAGGGGAAGGGAAAGGAGTTTGTAAGCCGCTCTGAGACTCCTTTGGGTAGTGAAGGGGCAGGGTATAAATCCAATCTCTCTCTAATTATGACATGGAGTGGTGGGCACAGCCACAAAATGGCTGCCATGGGAGGCGGGGCCAGCCACAAAATGGCTGCCACGGCTTACCTTCAGTCACCCAATAAAGATTCTTGTGCTGAGGTGGCAGCTGGTTCCAAGGCAACGCTTTTAAAAAATCTGCACGGCCAATCAGACGCTCCGCTAGGCAAAAACTGCCATTGTTTCCACCCACTTTCTTTAAAACTTCCCAGGTGCTAGGAAAGGCGTTTTGACATCGGGATGCCGTGGGCGCCATATTGGGAACCCCTGGAGGAGACAATACGCCATGTTTCAACTACAGCAAAGTTTCAAAACCCTATCGTGTTCCATCCCTAGCCTCTGGCTTGCTAAATTCCTGAGTCAGGGCAAGAGGGTAGACTTCCTGCCATAAAAGAAACAGCCTTTGGTATTTGGTGCATGGAAAGGTCAAGGAAAGAAGCTAAGGCGGTAATAAGGGAAGGGGAACGCTCAGCGGCAGAAGAACCGCCGATTGCTGGTAGCAGGGAACATACTGTCTTGACGGAGTGGTATGCGTAATGATAGATGGCCGGGTTTGTCATCTGCCTCCTCAGGATCAAACCACAAGTATTCGGTGGAGGGTTGGGCAACTAGGCCCGGAGGGGAGCTGTAAAAACCAGAGCCTCCTTCGAGGACCTGGAAAGTCTCCCAGCTGAGAGATAAGATCTCCAGGACGTCTTGTCTGCAGTCGCTTCCCTTTCAGGCTGCAACTTAACAGAGGGCCTGGAGACTGCGTACTCAGGTCGTCTGGGAGGAATGTTACGACGTCCTGCGGTTTGCCAGATAGCGAGGTCAACCGTTTTGGCTTGTTTGAGCTTGGGGTGTGCTGTCTTAAGAGCCTGCTGTGATCCGCAAGGGCTTCTCGAGGGTAAAGCAAGGGACCTGTTGGAGTGGCGTGCCTTGAAGGTTGTTCGTGGTTGTTTTTTGGGCCACTCTGATTCCTCGAAAGGGTCTTTTGATTCCCCACTTCTACTCCACATGCAGCTGCTGGTGGGACCTTGGGTCAGTCACAAGTTCCTTCAGAGCTGTTCTCTCAGGAGCAGTTCTCGAGAGTGCTCTCTCAGCCCCTCCCACCTCACAGGGTGTCTGTTGCGGGGAGAGGAAGGGAAAGGAGATTGTAAGCCGCTCTGAGACTCCAAGCGAAGGGTGGGGTATAAATCCAACTCTTCTTCTCTTTCCGGTTGGTACAGAATGCTGAGAGCCAGTTTGGTGTAGTGGTTGGGCGGACTCTAATCTGGGAGAAGTGGGTTTGATTTCCCAGTCCTCCACATGCAGCTGCTGGTGTGACCTTGGGTCAGTCACAAGTTCTTTCAGAGCAGTTCTCTCAGGAACAGTTCTCGAGAGAGTTCTCTCAGCCCCACCGAACTCACAGTGGTGTGGGGAAGGGAAAGGAGATTATTTATAAACTGCTCTGAGACTCCTTCTGGTAGTGAAGGGCCAGGGTATAAATCCAATCTCTTCTCTCTTCTTTTCGCGCAATGTTTTCCAGTGGTTTGGGTGCCAGCCTAGTATTTGGATGGGATACTTCCAAGGAATTCCAGGGTTGTGATGGGAAGGCAAGCCACCTCTGAATGTCTCTTGCCTTGAAAATCCTACGGGGTCACCCCTAAGCCAGCTGTCACTTGATGGCACTTACCACCACCACCACCGTGGGGTTTTCCCTCTGTTTCTGTCTGTCTTTTTCTTTGTGTCTGTCTTTTTCTTTGTGTCTGTCTTTTTCTTTGTGTTTCTCTATGCTTTCTCACGCTGCTTTTAAAAAAAAACTTTATTGATTAAAAATAGTTGAATACGAACACAGAAACAGATTGATGGAAATAGTTTGATAGCAACTATCAGTTACAGAATGACATTTACAAATGAAAAATACAACCAGAAATCAGTAACAATGAAGGAAAGGGAGAATAATGCACTCATACGAGAAAAAAATCAAACAAGTTAATATGCAGCGTTTATAGCTTCAAGAACAGGTTCAGATTCCTTACGGGATGCCAGATATTCTAGCACGGGGAACCAAACCTCTATAAAATCCGAGGTACGCTGAATTCATTTTCAAGCCTAAATGTTTTCCATTCCAACTCCGTGCTCCTGGATCTACAAAATCGAGAGGAGTTGCGTCACTCGCCTCAAACTTCTTCATGGTACCCACAAGCACCATTCTTGACACCCGCCGAGTGTTTTTAGAAAGTGGGTGGGGCCAGAGGGGGCTTTGGTCCAGCAAGGGATCTGATTGGCCGTTGGGAGATTTGATTGATTGCACAGATCTTTAAAAATGTTGCTTTGGCGGCAGCAGCCACCACAGCATAAGGATCTTACATTCATATATAGAGCCAGTTTGGTGTAGTGGTGAAGTGCGCGGACTCTTATCTGGGAGAACCGGGTTTGATTCCCCACTCCTCCACTTGCACCTGCTGATGTGACCTTGGGTCAGTCACAAGCTCTGGCACAGCTGTTCTCTCAAGGACAGTTTCTGTCAGAAGTTCTCTCAGCCCCACCTCCCTCCCAGGGTGTCTGTTGTGGGGAGGGGAAGGGAAATGAGTTTGTAAGCTGCTCTGAGACACCTTTGGGCAGTGAAGGGCGGGGTATACATCCAAACTCTTCTTCTTCTATATAAAAAGCATTCTGTTAAATGGATCAGTTTGGTGTAGTGGTTAGGAGTAGCGGCCTCCAATCTGGAGAACTGGGTTTGATTCCCCACTCCTCCACATGCAGCCAGCTGGGTGATCTTGGGTCAGTCGCTGTTCCCTCAGAGCTCTCTCAGCCTGTTGTGGGGAGGGGAAGGGAAGGAGATTGTAAGCCGCTCTGAGACTCCTTCAGGTAGTGAAAGGGGGGGGGTATAAATCCGATCTCTTCTCTCTCTTCTCATTCTCTCATTTTCTGCCTGAAATGTTGAGGACTCACTGTAACTCCGGTGTTTTCTGGTTGGCTCTACTCCTGCGGCAGCCATTTTGTGGTTATGCGCCACCCCCCCCCCCCATGTCAGAACTCCAAAGGTGCCTACAGGCTCAGAAAGTCTGGAGATCCCTGTAGCCTGAAGATCTTAAATTTATGGATTGAGGACTGTATTTCAAGATCATTGTATCAGGAACTTGTACGTTAAATGGAAAGGTTTGGTGTCGCGACTGGAGTCGTGCGTCTTACAGATGGCTTCGGGTACGGCAGTAAAATGGCGGGACTGTAGGAAAGCCCAGGGTTAATCCGCCACTGTCCGGGTTGAGGAATCCTGATGAATCATGGCTCCCTCCCTCCCTCCCCCTCGCCATGAGTCAGCTTATCCTACTCTGAGTTACAGCACCAAGCCCGGCAAGTGGATTTGAGCCTGCCCTGGGGGCAGTTAGCAAAAATAATCCTTGCAAAAAAAAACCCCATGAAAGCAAATGTTTTTTTTTTGTAAATGTGTTTCTGGATAAAACTTAGCCACGGTCTGGTTCTTTCAGAGGCTTTTTACTTTGAAGAATCACGCAGGGCAGCTAACTTGGCTTGGAAAGCAGTGTTGGGGGCGAAGGGGTCAAGCTCTTCCCTTTGATTCTCCCCGGACTAAACTCCCCTCCCCCTAACTATTAATACCTGTGGAGGATTAAAATACTTGGGCCTGTTGGTAGGATTGATGGCATTGTGGAAGGAGGGGGCTTGGGGTGGGATCAACCACCCCTTTCCCAATCCTACTGTCCCAGCTCCTTTGAGGTGAACTTGGAGCATTAGAGGAGTTAGGTTGGATCTGGCCAATGGCCCATCCAGTCCAACACTCTGTGTCGCACAGGGGGCCAAAACCCAGGTGCCATCAGGAGGTCCACCAGCAGGGCCAGAACACCAGAAGCCCTCCCACTGGGGGGGCCAGTTTCACTGCCCTAGACAGAGTGTTCCCTCTGTATCTGGTGGCTAATAGTCATTTGTGGACCTCGGTTCTTAAGAACACGAGAGAAGCCATGTTGGATCTGGCCAATGGCCCATCCAGTCCAACACTCTGTGTCGTACAGTGGCCGAAATCTAGGGGCCATCAGGAGGTCCACCAGCGGGGTCGGAACTCCAGAAGCCCTCCCCCTGTTGCCCCCCAGGCACCATGAATACAGAGCAGCACTTCTCCAGACAGAGAGTTTCGTCTAAACTTCGCAGCTCATAGCCACTGGTGGACCTCTGCGAAAGATCCGGAGCGTGAATAGCCTCCATTTTAAGCCCATATTTTGCATAATTTGCTTTTTTTTAAAATGCTGGAACTGGTGGCCCAGTTCTTGTAGGGAATCATAGTTTGCTGGCCCAGAGTTTTGGCTATCTTTTATGCTGTAGAATTCCTCCAGTACCACAAGAGCTTTCACCCTGGCCCAGTTCAATTGCCTGCTCTCAGCACTACTGGAAGGGAGATGTTTACATGTTCCCTTCCCTCAACGTTGGTGTTTCTGCCAACGAACGAGGTCAAAACAGTGGAACAACGTTGGTAGATTGTCCATTTTATAAGGGAATCCATTCCACATATCTCATCCGTGCTCTATCCAGCTTCTCGGGAATATCTGAAGAATTCTACGTGTATCTCCTCCTTGCAGACTGCTCCGATGAGACCACCTGTAAAGTGGCTAAAACAGATATTTTAATTAACTTCTGTGTATAATTAATTACAGCCCAATAATGCTATGAATTTTAACCTCTGTGTATTAATTTTACATTTTTACGTAACCTGTGCTGTTATAATGGTTGTCAACTGATCGGTGGATCGTAATAAGTGTTGAGAATGAAAGCAAACCTGTACAGGAGTAGCAGCAGTAGGAAATGAAAAGCATTAGGGGTACGTATAAGAGAACGCAGTTGGGCAGACGGGGTGGAGAAGAATATCCCGCGGCCTCCGCTTTTCAGACCTTTTTGTAGATCTTGCTTTGTAACTGGGAAAGGACTAACGGCTTGGAAAGAGAATCAAAGCTTAGGAGCTTCAACTAGATACGCTTCCCATCTGTTACTTAAGGGGGAGGGTTTGTGTGCTGTGCTCCTGAGAACGGGGTGAAAGCATATACTGTCCTAAAAATCCCAGCTCTCCTGGGTGTCAGGGCAGATCAGCCTGCCGTTGTAGGAGCAGAGGAAAGCTGGCACATAGAATCATTGAGTTGGAAGGGGACCTCCAGGGTCATCTAGTCTAACCCCCTGCACAATGCAGGAAATTCACAAATACCTCCCTCCCCAAACCCCCGGTGACTCCTGTTCCATGCCCAGAATGCGACAAAAAACCTCCAGGATCCCCGGCTGAACTGGCCCGGAGATAAATTTGCACGCAAAGGCGATGCTTGATTAAAAACTCCAGACCTTTGTGCCGTTCTGTAGACTGAACAACTTTTTCTGTCCCTCCCAGGGACAGCTCTCCTGGCCTTCAGGCCGGTCATGATGACTTTTCCACTCTCACCCCTATATCTTTGCCAAAAAATAATCATCATCATTATTTGAGAACTTGGTGCTTAGGAGAATTGTTGTGTTTGGTGTGTTTTGGCTTGGCTGTTTCTATGGGCCCAGAAGCCGCCTCAGACGCCACAATCTTTTCTCCCTTTCCCCAAAATAACAAGAACTCAAGGGCATTGACACGAAGCTGCGGGGTAGTGGATTCAAGGCAGACAAAAGGAAAGACCTTTAGAAGAAGAAGAAGAAGAGGAGATTGGATTTATACCCTGCCCTTTACTTGCGAGTCTCAGAGTGGCTTACAAACTCCCTTCCCCACCCCACAGCAGACACCCTGTGGGGTAGGTGGGGGCTGAGAGAGCTCTGACAGAAATTGCTCTTTTCAAGGACAGCTCTGACAGAACTATGGCTTGCCCAAGGTCATCCACCAGCTGCAAGTGGAGGAGTGGGGGAATCAAACCCGGTTCTCCCAGATTAGAGTTCATGCCTCTTAACCACTACACCAAACTGGCTCTTTACAGAAAGAGGGATTAAAATGTGGAATTCACTGCCAGAGGATGTGGTGATGGCCACAGGAACAAACAGCTTGAAAGGGGGATTTGACAGCTTCACAGAGGAGAAGGTCTATCCGTGGCCACTAGCAATGGTGACTAAAGAAAAGCTCCATGTTCAGAGGCAGTCGGCCTCTGGATAGCAGTGCCAGGAAAGCAGCACCAGGGTTAGTCCTTGCCCTTTATGGTCTGTTGGCCCCCCAGAGGAACTGGCTGGCCACTGGGTGAGGCAGAATGCTGGGCCAGATGGACCGCTGTCTTGATCCAGCAGGGCTCTTCTGGTGTTTTTATCAGGGGAAGGCCTTGGCCTCTATTCTCTGTTGCTGGCTCTCCAGAGGAACTGGTTGGCTATTGTGTCAGACAGGATGCTGGACTAGGTGGACCCCTGGTCTGATCCAGTGGGCTTTCTCTATGTTCTTATGAAGGCTTCAGCCTCTGTGCCCTGTTGTTGGCCCTCCAGAGGAACTGTTCAGCCACTGTGTGAGACTGGATGCTGGGCCAGATGGGCCCTCATTGGACTCTTCTCATGTTCTTCTCAGGGGAAGGCCTCGGCCTCTCTGCCCTGTCGTTGGCCCTCCATGGGAACTGATGGGCCACTGTGTGAGACGGGATGCTGGACTAGGTGGACACTCACTGGTCTGATCCAGCAGTGCTCTTCTGATGTTCTTATCAGGGGAAGGTCTTGGCCTCTCTGCCCTGTTGTTGGCCCTCTAGAGGAACCGGCTGGCCATAGTGTGGGACAGGATGCTGGACTAGAGGAACCCTCACTGGTCTGATCCTGCAGGCTCTTCTGATGTCCTGATCAGGGGAAGGCCTTGGCCTCTCTGCCCTGTTGCTGGCCCTCCAGAAGATCTGGTTCTCCACTGTGTGAGATGGGATGCCGGACTGGATGGGCCACTAGTCTGATCCAGCAGGGCTCTTCTTAATCTCTCCTTGCAGAAGGCCTGGAAGAACGTGTGAAGCAGAAGGACCTTGGGGATGGGGTCTACGGCTTTGAGTACTATCCCACCGTAACCGGCAACTACACGGTCACCATCACCTGGGGTGGGCAGCATATCCCTCGCAGGTAAGGCATCGACTGTGTGTTTTATTCATTAAAACATTTATGTCTTTTTCTTATGGGTCAAAGTGGCCTACAAGGTTAGTAAAAGCATTTTTCAGTTTGAAACCAAAAATAAAACAAGCCAACCCCGAACCTTCCCCCCGACTTTTAAAAGACGCCTGCCATTCAAGTTCCTTCCAAAGCCCTGGCCAATAGGAGATCTCCAGTGAGGGCCCGCCCTCATTATTTGAGAACTTGGTGCTTAGGAGAATTGTGTTTGGTGTGTTTTGGCTTGGCTTCTTCTGTGGGCCTAGAAGCCGCCACAGCTTCTTCAGGGAACCCATTCCACAGCGCCGGAGCCACGATGGAAAAGGCCCTGCCTCTCTGGTCGATGCCAGGCAGGCCGCCCTAAGTGGCGGGATAGCCAGCAGACAGTTTCTGGATGACTGTCATTGGCACACAGGGACCTATGAAAGGAGATTTTATTTTATTTTATTTTATTTTATTTATTTGTTCAATTCATACCCCGTTCACCCCGCCGAAGCAGGCTAAGGGCGGCTTCCATAAAAGATTAAAGCACATAAATAACAATTATAAAACACTCCTAAAACAATCCCAAGACAATCCAAGCCGTGTTCCCTCTAAGCTGAGTTAGTGTGAGCCAGCTCGCCGTTTTTTAGCCTCCAGCTCACACATTTTTGCCTTAGCTCAGGAAGGGAGGGCTCCAGAGCAAACTAACGGATGCAGTAGCCAAATGGCTCGCTCACAGCTTTAATCTCAGTAGCTCGCAAAGTAGGATTTTTGCTCGGAAGACTCCACAGCTTAGAGGGAATATTGAATCCAAGTATTGTAAAGTGCCAGTAAATAGATCTAATACTAACAGCAATAGCAATGCTTACAGATGGTGGCACCAGTCAGATGGTTCAGGCGGTCTATATTGATGTTCAGCTCATTTTGGTCTATTTATTTATGCGGCGAGCACAGGCTGTAGATGGTAAACCAAGGAACAGGGCTCTGTCAGTTATTTGATGCGGCTCCTTGATTGAAAAGCCTGGCGGAAGAGCTCCGTCTTGCAGGCCCTGCGGAACTGTAAACGGTCCCACAGGGCCCTGATCTCTTCCGGGAGCTTGTTCCACCAGTACGGACCTGCCACTGAAAAGGCCCTGCCCTTGGTTATAGCCAGCCTGGCATCTTTGGGCCGGGGAAGGCCTATTGATTTTGGGACCCCGAATGCAGTGCTCTCTGGGAACGTGTGGGGAAAGGCGGTCCCTCAGGTATGTAGGCCTTAGGTAGAGACGGTCTTATGAAACGCCTTGTGGCAATTGGCAACCTGGGAGACGTTAGCGACGCTTTCTTTGACACGTGGTGGCTGAGCGGCTGCTGAGGGTTCTGTATTAACTTGCTGTCTCCAACACCGGAGTAAATCTGGGCAGGCGAGTCACGTTTCGCTAACCTGTTCCCTCAGCCCGTTTGAGGTAAAAGTGGGAACAGAATGTACAAGCCAGAAGGTGCGGGCTTGGGGGCCCGGATTGGAAGGAGGCGTCGTGGGCAAGTCGGCTGACTTCGTGGTGGAAGCTATTGGGGATGACGTCGGAACACTAGGTAAGTTGGAAGGTGCTCCCAGTACTGTCTTTTATTTGTATGTGAAGGCGCTGTGGTTGGAATGAAGGCCTAACTTAAATGATGAAATGTACTCGACATTCAGAGGCAGTAAACTGCTGAATCCCAGTGCAAGGAGGGCAGGGAAGGCCTCGGCCTCTATGCCCTGTTGTTGGCGTCCAGAAGAGCTGTTTGATCCCTTTATGAGACAGGATGCTGGACTAGATGGACCACCGGTCTGATCCAGCAGGGCTCTTCTGATGTTCTTATGAGGGCCTCAGCCTCTCTACCCTATTGTTGGCCCTCCAGAGGAACTGGTTGGCCACTGTGTGAGATGGGAGGTTGGACTGGATGGACCCTCACTGGTCTGATCCAGCAGGGCTCTTCTGATGTTCTTATCAGGGGAAGGCCTCTGCCTCTCTGCCCTGTTGTTGGCCCTCCAGAGGAACTGGCTGGCCAATGTGTGAGACGGGAGGCTGGACTAGATGGACCCTCCCTGGTCTGACCCAGCAGGGCTCTTCTGAAGTTCTTATCAGGGGAAGGCCTCGGCCTCTCTGCCCTGTTCCTGGCCCTCCAGAGGAACTGGTTGGCCACTGTGTGAGATGGGAGGTTGGACTGGATGGACCCTCCCTGGTCTGACCCAGCAGGGCTCTTCTGAAGTTCTTATCAGGGGAAGGCCTCTGCCTCTCTGCCCTGTTGCTGGCCCTCCAGAGGAACTGGCTGGCCCCTGTGTGAGACGGGAGGCTGGACTAGATGGACCCTCCCTGGTCTGACCCAGCAGGGCTCTTCTGAAGTTCTTATCAGGGGAAGGCCTCGGCCTCTCTGCCCTGTTCCTGGCCCTCCAGAGGAACTGGTTGGCCACTGTGTGAGATGGGAGGCTGGACTGGATGGACCCTTACTGGTCTGATCCAGCAGGGCTCTTGTGATGTTCTTATCAGGGGAAGGCCTCGGTCTCTCTGCCCTGTTCCTGGCCCTCCAGAGGAACTGGCTGGCCAGTGTGTGAGACGGGAGGCTGGACTGGATGAAGCTGGGGGGTGGGGCCCTGCCTTCAAGACTGGCAAATATCCGCTAGTCTAGTGGGACATCTTTAGCAGGAACTGGCTGAAGTGAGCCAATCACGGCGCTTTCCTGGTAGTTCCTCAACACCCCTCAAAGTGTTGATTTGAGTTCCAAGCAGTGAATGGCTTGGGGATACTGACATGAAGCCTTCCTCATTTCCTCACAGATTGAGTTTATAGGGAGAGGCTCAGGCTAGAGAATTGGCCCCAAGAATGTGTCTTGTTTGTGGTGACAACTTCCCTGTGTAACACTTTGCAGTTGGGGAGCTATCTTCGAGACCATTTGCACCCTAGAGACCAACCAGGTTTTGGGGATATAAGCTTTCGGGAGTCAAAGGTCCCTTGTCAGATACCTTCATCGGCTTTGACGCTCGAAAGCTTATACCCCCAAAATCCGGTTGGTATCTGAGATGCTTCCGGATTGGAATCCAGCTCTTTGACTGCAAACCAACATGGTTACTTTCTGAAACTTTGCAATTGAGGAGTTGGGTGGAATTCCAAGGCTAGTTTTAGTAGCTGGCTACAATCCTTCTGGGTTTGGATGGGCCTTCTCGTCAACAGACTTCCAATTTCACGTTGCTTATCTTTATCAGTCAGTTTAGTGTAGTGATTAGGAGCATGGACTCTAATCTGGGAGAACCGGGGTTGATTCCCCGCTCCTCCACACGCAGCTGTTGGTGTGACCTTGGGCCAGTCACAAGTTCTCTCAGAGCTGTTCTCTCAAGAGCAGTTCTCGAGAGAGCTCTCTCAGCCCCACCTCTCTCACAGCGTGTCCGTTGTGGGGAGGGGAAGGGGAAGGAGATTGTAAGGCGCTCTGAGACTCCTTTGAGTAGTGAAGGGTGGGGTATAATCCAATCTTCTTCTTAAATCTTAATTTGGAGGTACACAGCTGGTGATCTGGGGAGCCTTCGTAGGATTATTTCAAGAAATCAGCTCTAATAGTATTTCGATAAGAGACTTCCAATGAATACCAGGGTTGTGACGCAGAGGCAGACAATGGCAGAAATCATCTTGACTTGATGGCAAAGAAAGAAATTAGCTCTATGTTTTGCAACCTGTATCTTAGTCCCACGGCTGGGATTGGCTCTTGCCCAGCACAGAAGTTCATGTACCTGTTTGCTCTCTTCTCCTCCCTCAACCCCCCCCCCCAGGCTTCTCCGTGGAAGGCCCCTCGCAGGCCAAAATCGAGTGTGATGACAAGGGTGACGGATCCTGTGACGTGCGCTATTGGCCCCAGGAGCCAGGGGAGTACGCGGTCCACGTTCTCTGCAACAATGAAGACATCAAGCTCAGCCCCTTCATGGCAGAGATTAAAGCCGCTCCGAGGGACTTCTACCCAGAGAAGGTACCGTGCGCCTCACCGTGCAGGACTGGGAGAGTGGAGTAGCCTCTAGAAGACATGTCTGTTTGTCAGCAACATTGTACAAGGGGAGGGGCCGTGGCTCAGTGGCAGAGCCTCTGCTTGGCATGCAGAAGGTCCCAGGTTCAGTCCCCGGCATCCTCAGTTAAAAAGGACCAGGCAGGAGGGGATGGGAAAGACCTTGACCAGAGACCCGGGCTCAGTGGCAGAGCCTCTGCCTGGCATGCAGAAGGTCCCAGGTTCAGTCCCCGGCATCTCCAGGTAAAAGGACCAGGCAGGAGGTGATGAGAAAGACCTTGACCTGAGACCCTGGCTCAGTGGCAGAGCCTCTGCCTGGCATGCAGAAGGTCCCAGGTTCAGTCTCCGGCATCTCCAGTTCAAAGAGCCAGGCAGGGGGTGATGTGAAAGACCTTGACCTGAGACCCTGGCTCAGTGGCAGAGCCTCTGCTTGGCATGCAGAGGGTCCCAGGTTCAATCCCCGGCATCTCCAGTTAAAAGGACCAGGCAGGAGGGGATGGGAAAGACCTTGACCTGAGATCCTGGCTCAGTGGCAGAGCCTCTGCTTGGCATGCAGAAGGTCCCAGGTTCAATCCCCGGCATCTCCAGTTCAAAGAGCCAGGCAGGGGGTGATGTGAAAGACCTTGACCTGAGACCCTGGCTCAGGGGCAGAGCCTCTGCCTGGCATGCAGAAGGTCCCAGGTTCAAACCCTGGCATCTCCAGTTAAAAAGAACCAGGCAGGAGGTGATAAGGAAGATCTTGACCTGAGACGTTGTCTCAGCGCCAGAGCTTCTGCTTGGCATGCTGGTGGTCCCAGGTTCAATCCCCGGCATCTCCAGTTAAAAGGACCAGGCAGGAGGTGATGGGAAAGACCTCCACCTAAGACCCTGGAGAGCCGCTGCCAGTCTGAGTAGACAATACTGACTTTGTTGGGCCAAGGCTCTGATTCAGTATAAGGCACCTTCATGCATTCATGTATTTGGTAGTCAAACCTGGGGAGGGACCCCGGCAGGGTGTAGTGCCATGGGGTCCTCCATCCAAAGCAGCCATTTCCCCCAGGGGAGTTCAAGTCTGTCGTCTGGAAATCTGGGAGATCTCCAGGCCGCACCTGGAGGTTGGCAGCCCCGCCAGCTCCTTGCTGTGCCTGCGGCCAGTAGCTCACCCCACTCCTCTTTCCAACCTCCGCCCAGGTGAAAGCCCACGGCCCAGGCCTAGAGAAGACGGGCGTGGCTGTCAACAAGCCGGCAGAGTTCACCGTGGATGCCAAGAATGGTGGGAAGGCACCTCTGAAGGTGCAGGTGCAGGTGAGAGACCCCACCCTCATGGGCGGGCGGGAGTCAGTGTTCTTCAGAGGGTGCATCCGCTTGGGCAGTCCGCGGGTATGCTTCCCTCTTGCTAATGCTGCAAGAGTAGAGATGTAAGATTTCCAGAAATTTTTTTTTTTTTTTTTATTTCTGGGAGAGGAACTAAAATGAGGTAGTAGCAGACTTACAGGCTCCTTTTTGAAAGAGGAACATCATATTTGTGGCACTCTTTGCTATGTGAGTATTAGTGGAATATGGCTTATGCTAACCCTTTGCAGGTGCCTGTGCTCATTCTGGGTTTTAAGTAATAACTTACAGAGTTTTATGTTTTATTTTGTAAGCAACCTCAGGCAGTTTCCCTAGAGAGGTGGTGTAGGAATTTTCTAAATAGGTTAATGTAGCATGCAAGGATGCTGCTATTCACAGATGCCTATTACCACTACAACTGGACAATATCCTCTTTCCCCATATATATGCTGCACATTCATTGGGATGGTACTGTTGTCATCCATGTAGTCAGTAATTTGGTCTGCATGCTGTTGCCACTACCCCTGCAGAGCTAGCAGTCTTTGGTATTATTACAAGCATTTACATTTCACCCCAGATTTCCAGAAATTTTGAAGCTTGGAAAGACCCAGGGTTTTTTACAGTTCTTTTCGGGGGGGGGGATGGAAGTTTTTGGAAAAATTGGAAAAAAAAATTGCTACATTAGGATTTCTTTTTTCCAGATTGAAAGTCATTCTTGTTACTTTAGGATCGTAAAATATGACTGTGGACAATTTTACTCGGCGTGAGATTTATCGCAACTAGCGTATTAAAAATATAGTGTACCCAAACAGTTATTACAAACAGAATTTACTTTTTTTAATAGTATTTATTTGTAATGGTGACAAATGGAGCAACAATCTCCAGAACTGTTTCCTAGTTTTATGTGGAACAGGCAAAAAAAAACCCCTCCACAAAACAATTTTTAAAAATCCAGAAGTAGCAATTATTCATATTTCCTCTCCACAGTATTAAATAAAAATTTTTTAAAAAGCTTTTGTAACTTAGGACTTGCTTGTCCTCAGTGCACAGAAATTATATTAATCGGATACCATAGATATTTTTCAGAAATGATTTGGAAAACATTTGAACACCTTGTCTTAAAAATATTTTATTCCTGTTGAAATAAAAACGTTCCATAATCAATTTTTTTTCTCTTTCTTTTTTCAATTTTTTTGGAAAAAACAAAAAAGGCTTCAGGGGGAAAAAAAACCAGGAAAAAACCCGGTTTTTTTCACCCGAATTTCCCCAGTTTTTTCCCCGGGCCTTCACATCTCTATGCAAGGGTCAAATAACATCAAAATATATATTCGTTATATGGCGTATACAGTGCCGAAGATTAAAAGCAATGGGGTCTGAAAACACCAGACTACGCAGAACATCGGCAGGCCCTCCAGGGCAACCGTGTCGAACTCATTTGTCACAAGGGCCGGATCCGACATAAATGTCACTTTTCCATGCTGCACTGGTTCTCCAGTTGTAGATGCACTACCTGTACTTTCAGCTGGTGATGTCACACGGCAGGGCCTGGTGTAGCCCAGTTAGCACCAGTCTGGCTCAGTTGTAACTTTATGTGATTAACTTATGGAATTCACTGCCACAGGAGGTGGTGGCAGCAACAAGCATGGACAGTTTCAAGAGGGAATTAGATAAACATATGGAGCAGAAGTCCATCAGTGGCTATTAGCCACATGGTATAGATGGGAATTCTCAGTCTGGGGCAGGTGATGCACTCTGTTCTTGGTGCTGGAGGGGGCAGCCGTGGGAGGGCTTCTAGTGTCCTGGCCCCACTGCTGGACCTCCTGATGGCACCTGGTTTATTTTGGCCGCTGTGTGACACAGACTGTTGGACTGGATGGGCCGTTGGCCTGATTCAACATTGGCTTCTCTTATGTATGTTCTTATGTTAACTTTGATTTATGTGCCCCTGGACTAGATCCAAGCCTGCTCCCGGGATCTCCAGTTCTCATTTTCAGTCCACCTGTCCTTCTGTTACCCGGGTACTGGAGGCATTCTGGGTAAAAAAGGACAGTTTAATTAGTGTGACTCTACAGTGGCAAAAAGCCTCCAGGATCCCTGAAAGAGGGGAAAAGACAATGGTAGTTTGGTGGACAGGGAAGGACACAATGGGAGCAGGAGCTCTGTATAAAGGACAGCAGCTGGTAAAGCTCCGAGTAATCCTCACTGCAAGGCCCCATGGGCTGGGGGGGGGGTCCATATGGGCGGACTGGAGACCCAGCGGTGCATCACTAGGCAGACGCTGCAGGCGAGGTTGTTCCGCCACTCCAAAGCCCCAATCGGAGTCTTCCATGCCCCCCTTGTGCTAGTTGCTTGGGGGCCGCATAAGAGCCCTGGATGGGTCATTTTCAGCCCCCGGGACTTACGTTTGACACCCCTGCCCTAGGGCCTTCCTCAGTGATCTGAAACACCTAAAGTCATGGGTCATTTGATATAGTCATCGACAGTGTTCCCCCTAAGCTGAGTCAGTGTGAGCTAGCTCACAGTTTTTTAGCCTCCGGCTCACACTTGTCCTTGCTCAGGAAGGAGGGCTCCGGAGCAAACTAATTTATGCAGCCGCCAAGTCACTCGCTCACGATTCTGATGCCAGTAGTTCACCCAGTAGAATGTTTTGCTCACAAGACTCCGCAACGTAGAGGGAGCATTGGTTCATTAGCTGCGTGTACGTGAAACCATCAACTCTGCATGCGGAATTACTGCAGCTCACGTGGTTGTTCCGTGTATTCTGATATTCATACCTTATGCTTTTAATCTTCACCGTTGTGTAAACCATACGATACATTTATATTTTGGTAATATTCTGTTTGAGGCAGCTTGACCCTTGCAGCGTTATTGATTTTGGGTCGAGTTCTCTCCCCCCCTTTTCCTTTCGTTTTGCTATGCTTCCCTCTTACTCTTTCCTCTCAGGATGCGGATGGCTCTCCCGTGGACGTCTCCACGAAGGACAACGGCAATGGCACCTACAGCTGCTCCTACCTGCCCAAGAAGCCGGTGAAGCACACGGCCCTGGTCTCCTGGGGAGGAGTCAACATCCCCAACAGCCCGTACAGGGTCAGTGTCTCCCCTTCCCATCACAATGGGGAGAGGGAGAGGTCTGGCAGGAGGGCGGGACCTTAGCCTAGGGGTTAGTGTCAGGCTGTGAGGTGGGAGGCCCAGGTTCGAATCCCCGCTCTGCCCTGAAAGCTTGATGGTCGGCCTTGGATGAATCACACACGTTCCGCCTGTTTGGTGTTGTGGTTAAGAGCAGTGGACTCTAATCTGGAGAAACAGGTTTGATTCCCCACTTCTCCACATGCAGCTGCCGGTGTGACCTTGGGTCAGTCACAAGTTCTCTCAGAGCTGTTCTCTCAAGGGCAGTCCTTGAAAGAGCTCTCTCAGCTCCATCTAACTCACAGGGTGTCTGAGGTCAGGGAAGGGAAGGAGATTGTAAGCTGCTCTGAGACTCTTGAGTGAAGGGCAGGGTATCAATCCAATCTCCTCTTCTTCTAAACCTACCTCACAGGGCTCTTGTGAGGACAAAATGGCGGAGAAGGGAATGATGTAAGCTGCTTTCCTAGTCTTTGTCCCAGGCATGTGTGGCCTGGGGATGGGCCCTGGTTCAGTGGTCCCAGGTTCAGGCCCTGGCATCTCTAGTTAAAAGGACCAGGCAGGAGGTGATGAGAAAGACCTTGACCTGAGACCCTGGCTCAGTGGCAAAGCCTCTGCTCAGCATGCAGGAGGTCCCAGGTTCAACCCCTGGCATCTCCAGTTAAAAAAGGACCAGGCATTAGGTGATGTCAAGGACCTCGATCTTCTGATACCCTGGAGAGGCACGGCCAATCTGAGTAGCTGGTGCTAAACTTGATGGGACCAGTGATCTCATTCAGTATAAGGCAGATTCAGGTGCCTCATTATTCTAATGCTCTTAGTTGCTTTGAATTGCTAGCCTTCTATGACGGCACTTTCCACTTCCCTCCCTCAGAGGCCTGATTTTCCTTTTACTGACTGAGCCACCCTAGTAATGTGTTTTCTTCTTTGTCAACAAACTCTCTCACTGTCACAGTATGCTATTTTAGCTCTTGGCTCAGCCCAGGAGCCTGAAAGAAGGACCCGGCGTCCCCTTTAACTTACTCAACTTAAATCGCACTCGAGGCATTTTGAAGTTCAAAAATAACAAAATGTTTTATTTAACATAGAGGGGAAAGGTCAGGTGAAACCAGGGATTGAAAATTCTCTGAAGTAACTCAGTGTCGATAACTCTGAGGTAAAACCAGTACATGGACAGACTTTCTTTCTTTCTTTAAACTATTCACAATTACTTACGTTGAGGCTTTTGTTCTAGTGTTTTCCCAAACACTCCAGCACTCTTTCTTTGAATATTCTCTGACTCTTTTGGTTTCTAGAAGACTAGTACCCTCTTTCCAGTACCCATGGCCCTTCTCTTGAAACACCAATACTCGTCTTGAGTTTTTAATGAACTCTTAAGGTCTCCAGACCAGGGATCTCTGCACTGTGCAGAGCTAATTCCCTGTTTAACTAGGTAGGGAAATTCTCCTCGCACTGGAAGATCTATCCCCTTTCCTTGGCCTGAATGGGAGTCTTCGCCTACTTCCCAAACTTCCTTGCCAACTAAAAGTGCAGTCCCTCACACCTTCCTTTCTTTGGAAGGCCACAACTTCAGTAGGAAAGCTGGCAGATTTCCATAAAACCTTGGAGGCCTAAGTTGAGGGAAATACGCCAGCAATTCTCTCCCCTCTCCAGTGCAGGAGCTTAACTGAACCACTAGGATTGTGCATTTTGTCTTGTTCTCGAGGGGTACGACCCTTGCCCCATGAGACAGCCACCTTCCTGTCCCCCTCCAGGTCAACGTTGGGGCCGGCAGCCATCCTAACAAAGTGAAGGTATACGGGCCCGGTGTGGCCAAGACAGGCTTGAAGGCCCACGAGCCCACCTACTTCACAGTCGACTGCACGGAAGCTGGGCAGGGTGAGTTTGGAAGCACTTCTCTTTTTCCCCCGGCCCATGAGTTAGATTTGTCCTGTTAAGAACTGCCTCTCCCGTTCTGCTTGGCTAGTTGAGCAAAGCCATTTGTATGCCAGTAGCAGCTCTCAGTTTCATTGTTCGTGCGTAAGTTTAGCGTCTAGAGTTTGCTGCAGTCCGGTCCCTGGGGTGCATTTCCCCTAATGTGGGAAGGCCCAGGCTGGTAGATTGTACATTCTGTGGTTCAGTTCAGACACCGTGCCAAATAGAGGCTTGGCAATATGTGAATCGTTCATTTTATACTGTTGTCTCTGGGGGGAGCAGCTGTGGCTCAGAGGTGGAGCTTCTGCTTGGCATGCAGAAGGTCCCCAGTTCGATCCCCGGTATCTCCAGTTAAAAGGACCGGGCAGGATGTGGTGGGAAAGACCTTGACCTGAGACCATGGCTCAGTGGCAGAGCCTCTGCTTGGCATGTGGAAGGTCCCAGGTTCAATTCCCGGCATCTCCAGTTAAAAAGGACCAGGCAGGAGGTGATGGGGAAGACCTTGACCTGAGACCCTGGAAAGCAGCTGCCAGTCCGAGTGGACAAAACTTACTTTGATAGACCACCAGTCTGACTCAGTAGAAGGGAGTTTCATGTGTCCAGGTTCATGGGAAGGGCCATGGCTCAGTGGCAGAGCTTCCGCTTGGCTTGCAGAAGGTCCCCGGTTCAATCCTCGGCATCTCCAGTGAAAAGGACCAGGCAGGAGGGGATGAGAAAGACCTCGACTCAAGACTGTGGCTCAGTGGCAGTGCCTCTTGCTTGGCATGCAGAAGGTCCCCGGTTCAATCCTCGGCATCTCCAGTGAAAAGGACCAGGCAGGAGGGGATGAGAAGGTTCTCAGCCTGAGACCCTGGAGAGCTGCTGCCAGTCTGAGTAGACAGTATTGACTGCAATGAACCAAGGGTCTAATTCTGTATAATGCAGCTTTATGCCTTCAAGGAGCATAGAATCCGTCTAGTACCTAGGAGCCAAAATTAAGTGGTGGCAGCCAGGTGACCTTCCAGAACAGGGGCTTGTTTTGCTGTTGGAACACCACTTAAGGCAGCGTGCGTCTTCCCTGTTACTGATCGTTGACTCTGTCTCCCGTCAAAGGCGACGTGAGCATTGGTATCAAGTGTGCCCCAGGAGTGGTGGGCCCGGCGGAAGCAGACATAGACTTTGACATCATCCGCAACGACAACGACACCTTCACGGTCAAGTACACGCCTCGTGGGGCCGGCAGCTACACCATCATGGTGCTTTTTGCCGACCAGGTAAGATCTCTCTCATAAGAGAAGCTGATATTGAATCAGGCCAAGGGCCCATCCAGTCCAATACTCTATCACACAGTGGCCAACAATACCAGGTGCCATCAGGAGGTCCAGCAGTGGGGCCAGGACACTAGAAGCCCTCCCACTGCTGCCCCCCCCAAGCACCAAGAATACAGAGCATCACTTCTCCCAGCCCGAGAGTTCCTATCTATACCTCGTGGCTCATAGCCACTGATGGACCTCTGTTCCATATGTTTATCCAATTCCCTCTTGAAGCCGTCCATGCTTGTAGCTGCCACCACCTCCTGTGGCAGTGAAATCCACTCTTTGCGTAAAGAAGGACTTCCTTTATCCGTTCTAACTCAACTGCTCAGCAATTTCATGGGGTGCCCACGAGTTCTTTCATTGTGAGAAAGGGAGAAAAGGACTTCTCTCTCGACCTGCTCTGTCCCATGCATAATCTTATAAACCTCGATCATGTCACCCCTCAGCCATCGTTTTCCCCATGCTAAAGAGCTCCAAGTGCTTTAACCTTTCTTCATAGTGAAAGGGTTCCAACTTTCTCTCACCGTGGCGGTGACTGTTGCGTAAAGGGCATCGGCTGGGTTATAATAACTTCTTTTCTCTTCTGCCTCCCGCTGCAGACGACCCCCACCAGCCCCATCCGGATCAAAGTGGATCCTTCCCACGACGCCAGCAAGGTCAAGGCGGAAGGGCCCGGCCTCAACAGGAGCGGTGAGTCGGGACACCGGGTGCGGAGCGGGGCTGGGAGCCGTGAGGCGAGGAGAGCCATGGTCTGGCTCAGGAGTCGGCAAGGTTCCAACATTAGGGCTCCCGTGGAGGAGGTCGTTCAGGGGCGGGTGCAGCTGTTCAGAGTTTGGGAGCTCTGCAGTCAGTCCAGCTCTGCCCATCGAAACATCCTCTCATTTGTTAACTTAATTCTGGGCCCCCCAGCGTGGCGCCCTCCGGTGATTCTCTTGGGCCCATAAAGCTTTTCAGAAAGTGGGTAGCGCCGCTGTAAGGCAGGGCTTGTGACTGGCTGTCCTCGTTCAGACGCAAGGTGCAATTGCGCGGAGTCACCGCATCGATGTTCCCTCTAAGGTCCACAGTGTTGTGAGCAGAAACTCTACCCCATGAGCGGAAAAAAGCTAGTAGCATCAAAACTGCGAGCGAGTCCACATTTGACGATCGCATAGATTAGGGTTTTTTTTAGAGTACTGCTTCCGTAACCTTGCAAAAAAAAAATCTCAGAATAAACTCTTTTAAATTATATTTGAACTATCTTTATATATACCTTTATTCGGCCAAAGACTGGCACATTATATTTGAACTTCACCCACCCCTTTCCACTATATCGGTAGACCTGTTCTCCAGAGAACAAGTTACCCGCTCCAGTCCACTATATTTGTAGACCTGGCCTCAAGGGGAACAGGTCTACCCACCCATTTCTACTATTCTGGTAGACTTGGCCTCTGAAGAACAGGTCTACCCTCCCATTCAAGAACATAACTATATCGGTAGACCTGGTAGACCTCTATATTGGTAGACATGGCCTCTGGAGAACAGGTCTACCCTCCCATTTAAGAACATAAGAACATAACTGTATTGGTAGACCACTATATTGGTAGACCTGGCCTCCAGAGAACAGGTCTACCCACCCAGTTTTACTATATTGGTAGACCTGGCCTTGGACCGTCACTCTGTGCTGAGCCTTAGAAAACATACTAGCACGGGGGAAATAACTAGCATTACAGGTCAAGTATAACAGAGTTGGAACAATCATTGTCAGAACGCTGCCTAACCTAACAGTCAGGAAGTTGCTTAAATGTTATTGACCTGCCCAAACTACTTATTTATTCAAATATTTATATCCCACTTTTCCATGTGACTCAAGGCAGCTCACAATTCTTACTGAAAAGCATAACAGGGGTGTGCAAAATAAATAAATAAATCGTTTTTTCTTCCTCCATTGTAGCCTATGGGGATCATTATAGTCAATGGGCCCCATAGGCTATAATGGAGAATCAGTCTGGGAGTATCTGGGGCACTGGGGGGGCTGGGGGCCGTTTTTTGAGCTACAGGCACCAAATTTGCAGCATAGCTTCTGGCGCCCCTCCTCAACCCCCCCCCCCCATTTCAAAAAGATTGGATGAGGGGATCCAGTTCTATGGTCCCCAGAAGGAGGTAGCCCATCCTCCATTGTTTCCAACTTTGTGGATTCCATTCATGCTCCTTTTGCAGGGACTGCAGATACAGGAAAAAGTAGCTTAGGGAACCTCCGACGTTCCGTGGAATAAAATTGAAATGGGAAAGCTGTCTTTAAATCTTTTTCAGACTCGTGTTGAGCTGGAGGCTTGGGGGTGGTTGCTGACAAGTTCTCTATCAAAGATCTTGCCACGTCAGCTCACTGCGCTGGCCTCCCCGGATCTTTCTAACTCCCCATTGCCTTTCCAACAGGAGTAGAAATCGGCAAGCCGACCTACTTCACGGTCAACACCAAAGCAGCTGGGAAAGCCAAGCTGGACGTCCAGTTCACCGGGCCGGCAAAGGGCGAGGCCGTCCGAGACTCCGAAGTAATCGATCACCATGACAACACCTATACCGTCAAGTATACCCCTGTGCAGCAGGTAAGTGAGGATGGAGGAGACGGGGTGGGCAGCCTACTGACAAACATAGCCAAAGCATGGCCTGGCTACTTTAAACGCCAGACATTGGCCCGTTCTTTGGTTCATCCTGAAAAGCACGCTGGGTAGAAGCCAGCTTCCTGAAGAGTATAAAAAAGAATGTTAGAATCCCAGAATTCCTTGTTCCTAGGAGAAGAGGGGGCTTTTAAAGGGCATGGTTAGGGGTTCTTCCATGCTCCTTACTAGAGGAACACAGACGTGAAGTTGCCTTCTACAGTATCAAACCCTGGGTCCAATCAGACTGGGAGCGGCTCTCCAGGGTCTCAGGCTGAGGTCTTTTCACATCACCTGCGGCCTGGTCCTTTTTCGCTAGAGATGCCGGGGATTGAACCTGGGACTTTCTGCATGCCGAGCAGAGGCTCTTCCACTGAGCCATGGCTCCTCCCAGGGAACTGGCACATGGAGAAGCATTCGGCTATATGGAGTCCCCCATCTCCAGTCTGATCCGGCAGAGTCTGTTCCTGTACTAGGCAAAGTTGAGGCTTCCCTCTCCCTTGAGGGGGTCCTTGGTGAGAAGTAGGCCTCAGGCCTGCCCAGGGAACTAACATAGAACATAAGAAAATAACAAGAGCCCTGCTGGATCAGACCAGCAGTCCATCCAGTCCAGCGTCCTGTCTCACATAGTGCCCAACCAGTTCCTCTGGATGGCCAACAACAGGGCAGAGAGGCTAAGGCCTTTCCTTGATAGGAACATCAGAAGAGCCCTGCTGGGTCAGACCAGTGAGGTCCTATCTAGTCCAGTGTCCAGCTTCACACAGCGGCCAACCAGTTCCTCTGGAGGGCCAACAACAGGGCACAGAGGCTGAGGCCTTCATTAGAACATCAGAAGAGCCCTGTTGGATCAGACCAGTGAGGGTCCATCTAGTCCAGCATCCTGCCTTACACAGTGGCCAACCAGTTCCTCTGGAGGGCCAACAACAGGGCATAGAGGCCAAGACCTTCCCCTGATAAGGACCTCAGAAGAGCCCTGCTGGATCAGACCAGGGAGGGTCCATCCAGTCCAGCATCCCGTCTCACACAGTGGCCAGCCAGTTCCTCTGGAGGGCCAGCAACAGGGCAGAGAGGCCGAGGCCTCCCCTGATAAGGACCTCAGAAGAGCCCTGCTGGATCAGACCAGGGAGGGTCCATCCAGTCCAGCCTCCCGTCTCACACAGGGGCCAGCCAGTTCCTCTGGAGGGCCAGCAACAGGGCAGAGAGGCCGAGGCCTCCCCCTGATAAGGACCTCAGAAGAGCCCTGCTGGATCAGACCAGGGAGGGTCCATCCAGTCCAGCCTCCTGTCTCACACAGGGGCCAGCCAGTTCCTCTGGAGGGCCAGCAACAGGGCAGAGAGGCCGAGGCCTCCCCTGATAAGGACCTCAGAAGAGCCCTGCTGGATCAGACCAGGGAGGGTCCATCCAGTCCAGCCTCCCGTCTCACACAGGGGCCAGCCAGTTCCTCTGGAGGGCCAGCAACAGGGCAGAGAGGCCGAGGCCTCCCCCTGATAAGGACCTCAGAAGAGCCCTGCTGGATCAGACCAGGGAGGGTCCATCCAGTCCAGCCTCCCGTCTCACACAGGGGCCAGCCAGTTCCTCTGGAGGGCCAGCAACAGGGCAGAGAGGCCGAGGCCTCCCCCTGATAAGGACCTCAGAAGAGCCCTGCTGGATCAGACCAGGGAGGGTCCATCCAGTCCAGCCTCCCGTCTCACACAGTGGCCAACCAGTTCCTCTGGAGGGCCAAAAACAGGGCATAGAGACTGAGGCCTTCCCCCGATGTTGCCTCCTGGCTCTGGGATTCAGAGGTTTAGTGCCTCTGAGTGTGGAGGTTCCCCCTCAGCCACCTTATGTTAATATGTTGTAATGTGTGTAGTTTTAAATTGTGTATTGATGGCTTTTATATTGTAGATTTTATTGTCATATTGCAGTGTTTTATACTGGCTGTGTAAGCTGCCCTGAGCCGGCCTTGCTGGGAGGCGGGGTAAAAATCTAATAAATAAATGGCTAGTAGCCATTGATAGACTTAAAAACCCATGCATCTACCCCTTTTTAAAGCTGTTTATTCCTGTGGCCGTCACTACATCCCCTGGCAGCGACGTCAACTCATTCCACAACTGAACTCATTACGATGGCGGTTAGACCACTACTTTACCCTAGTTTGTGGGTGACAGCCGTTCTTGTCTCTTTCAGGGTAACATTGGTGTGAACGTCACCTACGGCGGAGACCACATCCCCAAAAGCCCTTTCAATGTGGGTGTGGCGCCTACCCTGGACCTCAGCAAGATCAAGATTTCTGGACTCGACGACAGTACGTATCTCACTGGCTTAACCTGGGCCATGGCTCTTCCTTCTTATCTGCTTTTGTGTACCTGACCTTCGTAATGCTGTTCCATCTGTTTAATATTTAGATGGGAGACCAGCAAGGAAGGTCCAGGGTTGCTGTGCAGAGGCAGGTAATGGCAAACGGCCTCTGCTTGTCTCTTGCCTTAACCTGGATGGCCCAAGCTAGGCCTTTCTAGTCAGATCTCAGAAGCTGAGCGTGGCCAGTTCTGGTTAATACTTGGAGGGGAGACGGCCAAGGAAGTCCAGGGTTGCTACGCAGAGGCAGGCAGTGGCAAACCACCTCTGTCAGTCCCTTGGTCTGAAAACCCTACAAAGTTCTCACAAGTCAGCTGCAGCTTGACGGCACTTTCTGCCACCAAGTTGTGGAAAGCGGAGGCCGTTGCTGTGTGTGGCCACTTACTCATGAGGAAGATCCTACTGAGTCTCCCTCCCCTACTGGGCTTTAAGGGATGACAGCAGATTTTAGTTGCAGCTTCTGTGCCAGATGCTCATATAGTGTAATGTCTAGTTCAGGCCTTGAAGACTACACATTTTTTGTAATCTCCCTGACCCCATACTTCCATGGAATGACCTCCTGCACCTACATACCATGTGGTACAGTTAGGGTTCCCAAGTACTTACCACATAGGGGCGGGGGAAACATGCTCCCCGACCGGACCATTCCTCCCTGTAACATACCATGCCGTCACCAGGAAGTGACGCCAGGCGACGCTCTGGCAATGGGGTTGGAAACTCGATGGTACCATCAAGTTTCCAGCTGCATTGCCAGAGTGTCGCCTAGCATCACTTCCTGGCAATGGCATTGTGCAGCGCGTCTTTCCTTCTCCTGGGAATGGTCCTGCCAGGACGTATCCGTCCCCCACCGGCTTTTGGGAAGATCGGTACAGTCCTTGCGCCAAGAATTCCTGTAGGTTTTTCTTTATTACCTAGTTCAGTCCTAACTCTATTTTTCTTCTTCCTGACCTTCCTGATTTTTCATGGCATTACCTCATGCACCTGGCCCTGACTGTACCACGTGGTACAGTCCTTGCACCAAGAGTTCCTTCAGGTTCTTTATTTCCATCAGTGTTTAGATCCAACTGTTCTGGCTCCCTGCCCTGATGAGGACTATGGCAGCTTCGCCACCCTCGCATGCATCGGCCGCTGGGTCCCCTCAAAGCCCTCCCCGAGTTCCATGAGGGAAAGCCATCTTGTCTGAACTTACATTCCTGCCCTCAAAGGCTTCCTTGCTGGCAGCTCTCAAATGTTTCTTTTCCTGAAGACATGCCAGAGCCTAATTATTGGAAATGCTTCAAGCCTGCTTTGTTTTCCAGGAAAGATTAGTCATGCCAACGGCCTTCCCCTTCCCTCAGTTTGACCTCAGCCACAAAAGTATCTCCGTCTTCTCAAGGTCTCGAGCTGAGGGAGGTCTGAAAACACCCGTTTACCTCAGAACGTTGTGGCTCTTTTCAGGCTTTGTGGTTTTTGGTCAACTTTAAGGGTATTTGAGATGGGGCAGGGCACAGTTCTTGTGGGTGGATGTTTCGGTCTGTGGGGAATGCTGACAGCTGGTCGGGCCGCCTTCTGAACAAACGCCTGACACGTGTGTACACTGGAAAAAATTGAATTAGGTACCACGAAAGTTGAGCAGAAACAGTATAAAAATTGAATTTAACAAGCACGTTTATTATACGGTGCACTTAAAATATGAAATTGAAAAACACAGGCCTGGAATTTAGCCTTTAAACCGAAAGCCATGGGAGTAAGTAGTCCTCAATACACATATACTAGGAAGGGAAGCCCGTTGTGGACTTGAGACAACAGGCGCTAGACAGGCCCCCCCCCCGCGAAGAAGGTCGTGGAGGCAGGCGTACTGGGCGGCCGTTGGGAAAGGAGCTCACCCGCCGTCCCTGGCCTCCGCCGTCCCCGCTGAGACGCTGTCTCTCCAGGGGCCCCAGGTCTTCCTGGCACTGGCACTGGCCTCGCTCCCCGCCCAACACCGTCACCTGGCAGCGCAGCCTCCCTTCCTCGGCTCCTGGCAGCGGCGTTCGCTCACAGCGTTCGCCTCCCACCTCCCAGCCAATGGCACGCCAGCAGCCTTGAGTGGCAGCTGGCAGGCCAGTGGCTGAGGGTGCACATTTTTCTCTGCTCCCCAGTGGGGAAGCGAAAACTCAATTATTATAAGGGCAGATAATATCAAGGCTTGTTTATGGTGTGTATGTGTCTATTTGTGACCACTGAAGATGGGCCATAGGACTGAGCCATATTCGATCATGTTTACTGTAGCTTTGTTTGTGGATTGTCAACTTCAAGATCGATCAAGATGGGTCTGTCTTTAGCAGGAGAAAAGAGCAAGAGACCAGTAGCACCTTAAAGACTAACCAAATTTGTGGCAGGGGAGGAGCTTTCGGGAGTCACTGCTCCCTTCTTCACAAAAGCTTCTACTTTGCCACAGATTTTGTTAGTCTTTAAGAAGAGGAAGAAGAGATTGGATTTATACCCCACTCGGAGTCTCAGAGCGGCCTACAAACTCCTTTCCCTTCCCCTCCCCCGCAACAGACAACCTGTGAGGTAGGCGGGGCTGAGAGAGCTCTTTCGAGGACTGCCCTTGAGAGAACTGCTCTGTCAGAACTATGGCTTGCCCGAAGGTCATCCAGCAGCTGCAAGTGGAGGAGTGGGGAATCAAACATCTCAAAAAGGATATTATAGCATTGGAAAAAGTGCAGAGAACGGCAACTAGAATGATAAAAGGGGTGGAACACCTTCCCTATGAAGAAAGATTAAAATGCTTGGGGCTCTTTAGCTTGGAGAAACGACGGCTGAGGGGTGACATGATTGAGGTTTATAAGATTATGAATGGGATTGAGCAGGTTGAGAAAGAAGTACTTTTCTGCATTTCTCACAATACAAGAACTCGTGGGCATTCCATGAAATTGCTGAGCAGTCGGGTTAGAACAGATAAAAGGAAGTCCTTCTTCACCCAAAGAGTGATCAACCCATGGAATTCACTGCCACAGGAGGTGGTGGCAGCTACAAGCATGGACAGTTTCAAGAGGGAATTAGATAAACATATGGAGCAGAAGTCCATCAGTGGCTATTAGCCACAGGGTATAGATGGGAACTCTCAGTCTGGGGCAGGTGATGCACTCTATTCTTGGTGCTGGGGGGGGCAGCAGTGGGAGGGCTTCTAGTGTCCTGGCCCCACTGCTGGACCTCCTGACGGCACCTGGTATATTTTGGCCGCTGTGTGACAGAATGTTGGACTAGATGGGTCATTGGCCTGATTCAACATTGGCTTCTCTTATGTTCTTAAAACCCGGTTCTCCCAGATAAGAGTCCATGCACTTAACCACTACACCGAACTGCTACTGGAGCTCTTGCTCGTTTCTACAACTTCTGAGATACTGAGTTTGGTTCACTGTGGTCTTAATTGTACGTCTTCAACTCTGAGATACTCCTTTGTATTATGTGTAGTCTATTGAGGGCTACTTAGACTAGTGGCTTTCAGTTTCAAGGCTGGTGGGTTTTTTTTCCAGTTTGCATTTTAAGTGCCTCATCTGACACGCGCACACCTTATTTCTTGCAGAGGTGGAAGTAGGCAAAGACCAGGAGTTCACGGTCAAATCCAAGGGGGCCGGCGGTCAAGGCAAGGTGGCGGCCAAAATCACGGGTCCCTCCAGCAAATCGGTGCCGTGCAAAGTGGAGCCAGGAATTAGCCCTGACAACAGTGTGGTGAAGTTCATCCCCCGTGAAGAGGGACCGTATGAGGTGGACGTGACCTACGATGGAGTGCCCGTCCCAGGCAGTCCCTTCCCTGTGGAAGCGGTACCTCCCACCAACCCGTCCAAGGTAGGGTCTTGGGGAACGGGGCTCTCACTGGTTGCTACATAGAACTGAGGTCCCCAGTGTTTTTGAGCCTGTGGGGCTCGTTTGGAATTCTGACAGAGTGCCACGGGCATGGCTGCCACAGGAGGCCATAGAATGGCTGTCACAGCTTTCCTTCGGTCACACAGGGAAGACCTTCGTTCTGTGGTGGTCGCTGCCCCCCGCAGCAATGTCTTTAAAAACCAATATGTTGTCAAAAGGCTTTCACGGCCGAGTTCATTAGCTGTTTTAGATTTTCCGGGCTGTATCGCCGTGGTCTTGGCCTCGTAGTGCCTGACGTTTTGCCAGCAGTTGTGACTGGCATCCTCAGAGGTGTAACACAGAAAGACGGAGTACTCTCTGTGTCCAAGTGAGAAGGAACATGGTAGGCAGGTAATTTATATCTACTCAGGAAGGTGGGGTAGGGCTGAGCCGTTACCTTGCAGAATTTCCCCAGGCTATTCAAGACCCTTGCTATGCAAGAGCCTCACCTGGGCCTGCCCCAAGCCTGTAGCTACAGTGGGGCGTCTTGGGGCCAGACCCCCGGCTTACTGCCAAGGCCCCCTGACTTCCCATCCAGGCCCCCCCACCCCGACTTCCCATTTTTTATTTTATTTGTGGTGCTCCTTTCGGGGATATGTGTAAGGTGCCCCTGGCTTATTTAAAGGCCCCCGAACTGAAAAAAATCCAGGCTATGGGCCTGCCCTGTCCACTTTCTAAACACCCTTGGCAGGCACCCGAGGAGTTATCAGCAGACACCACGTTGGGAGACCCTTGACACGGTAGATCTGGGATGAGTGTGATTGGGCTGGGCTCGCCACCCGAACCCCAGTGTCCCAGTCTGCTCCAGTGTATTAGAGCGGCGTCCTGGAGGACTTAACGCATTCTTGAATCGGTGCCTGTGTGAGCAAAAATACATCTGACCAGGGCTCTTTCTGTAGCAGGGACTCCTTTGCATATTAGGCGACACACCCCCTAATGTAGCCAATCCTCCAAGAGCTTGCAGGGCTCTTCTTACAGGGGCTGCTGTAAGCTCTTCAAGGAATGGCTACATTAGGGGCGTGTCGCCTAATATGCAAAGGAGTTCCTGCGACAAAAAGAGCCCTGCATCTGGCCGATGCCATCCAGTTAAATTAGACTCTAGGGCCAGCCTGATGTAGGAGGGGGCTAGTGCTGGACTAGGAGATCTGGGAGACCCAGGTTCAAGTCCTACTTGGCTGTATTATCAAGAAGGTGGCTGTGCTGGTCTGTGGTAGAACTGCTAGGTTCATGTCCTGTAGGGCTGTAGAGATCGACCAGATTTTCCGGGGTGTGAATGTTAAAAGAGAATCAAAAGCTCCCTTTGTCAGATACAAGCAGGGAGGCAGATCCCTGTGTCTCTGCCTCCCAGTGAGAAGACAGGAGGGGTGTTGTAAAGAAAGGAATCAGGATGCCGAGATGCAATGTGAAATGTAATTGGCTTTCTCCCCCGCTTTAATCGAGCTGATTCAAGTTGGGAGCTCAGTCTTTGCAGTTCATGGAATCCCGCATGGAGGGTGCCTTGACCTGAAGGAATTGCCATGAACGATCAAGAGGCTGTGGCTCAGTGGCAGAGCCTCTGCTTGGCATGCAGAAGGTCCCAGGTTCAATCCCCGGCCTCTCCAGTTAAAGGGACCAGGCAGGAGATGATAAGAAAGACCTTGACCTGAGACGCTAGCTCAGTGGCAGAGCCTCTGCTTGGCATGCAGAAGGTCCCAGGTTCAATCCCGGCCTCTCCAGTTAAAGGGACCAGGCAGGAAGTGATGGGACAGACCTTGACCTGAGACCCTGGCTCAGCGGCAGAGCCTCTGCTTGGCATGCAGAAGGTCCCCGGTTCAATCCCCGGCCTCTCCAGTTAAAGGGACCAGGCAGGAGATGATAAGAAAGACCTTGACCTGAGACGCTAGCTCAGCGGCAGAGCCTCTGCTTGGCATGCAGAAGGTCCCAGGTTCAATCCTAGGCATCTCCGGTTGAAATGACCAGGTAGGAGGTGATGAGAAAGTCCTCATCCTGAGACCCTGGCTCAGTGGCAGAGCCTCTGCTTGGCATGCAGAAGGTCCCAGGTTCAATCCCCGGCATGGTTCCAGTTCAAAGGACCGGGTCATGGCAGAGCTTGCAGGCATGGAAAGATCCTCTGCACGCTCAGAGGACCGGGCAGGAGGTCAGCGGCAAGACCTTGACCTGAGACCCTGGCTCAGCGGCTGAGCCTCTGCTTGGCATGCAGAAGGTCCCAGGTTCAATCCCCGGCATCTCCAGTTAAAAAGGACCAGGCAGGAGGTGTTGAGAAAGACCTGTCTGCCTGAGACCCTGGAGAGCCACTGCCAGTCTGAGTAAACAATACTGACTTTGATGGACCCAAGGTCTGAGTCAGTAGAAGGCAACTTCATGTGCACATGCGTGTTCACCGTGGACTTCAAAGGTGACGGCCCATCTTCTCTCCCCAGGTGAAGGCCTACGGACCAGGCCTGAAGGGTGGATCGGCCGGCTCCCCGGCTCCCTTCACCATCGACACCAAGGGGGCCGGGAACGGAGGCCTCGGCCTGACCGTGGAGGGCCCATGCGAGGCCAAGATCGAGTGCCTGGACAACGGCGACGGCACCTGCTCCGTGTCCTACCTGCCTACCGAGCCCGGGGAGTACAACATCAACATCCTCTTCGCCGACACCCACGTGCCGGGCTCCCCTTTCAAGGCCCAGGTGGTGCCCGGCTTCGACCCCTCCAAAGTGAAGTGCTCCGGACCCGGGCTGGAGCACGCCACGGTGGGGCAAGCTGGGGAGTTCAGCGTGGACTGTTCCAGCGCCGGCAGCGCCGAACTGACCATCGAGATCATCTCCGAGAGCGGCACGCAGGCCGAGGTCCACGTGCGGGACAACGGGGACGGCACGTACACCATCACTTACATCCCGCTCTGCCCGGGGATCTACACCATCACCATCAAGTACGGAGGGCAGCCGGTGCCCAATTTCCCCAGCAAGCTCAACGTGGAAGCCCCCGTGGACACTTCCGGCGTCAAAGTTTACGGGCCTGGAGTGGAAGGCAAAGGTGAGGACGGGTGCACAGGCTGGCTCGGAGCGCGAAAAGTACGTGGACTGGGACCAGACAGAGCAGTCTGCAGTGTGTTGGGAGACAGTTGTAGAAATTAGCGTGCGTGGATTTTTTTAAAAAATTGGGCTGTACAGCTGTCTTTTGGTGAGTGGTTAAAATGTGGGATTCGCTGCCGGAGGGATGTGGTGATGACCACAGGCATAGAGTGCTTTAAAAGGGGATTGGACAGATCCGTGGAGGAGAGATCTGTCAGTGGCTACTCGCCATGGTGACTATGTTCAGAGGCAGTCAACCTCTGAAGACCAGTGCCAGGAGGCAACATCAGGGGAAGGCCTGGGCCCCTGGGCCCTGTGGTTGGCCCCTCTAGGGGAACGGTTGACCACTGTGTGAAAAAGGATGCTGGACTAGATGGACCACCAGTCTGATACAGCAGGTCTTCTTGCCTTCTTATGAAGGCCTTGGCCTCTTTGTCCTGTTGTTGGCTGTTCATGGGAACTAGTTGGCCACTGTGTGAGACAGGATGCTGGACTAGATGGACCACTGGTCTGATACAGCAGGGCTCTTCTGAGGTTCTTATCAGGGGAAGGCCTGGGCCCCTGGGCCCTGTGGTTGGCCCTCTGGGGGAACGGTTGACCACTGTGTGAGACAGGATGCTGGACTAGATGGACCACCAGTCTGATCCAGCAGGTCTTCTTGCCTTCTTATGAAGGCCTTGGCCTCTTTGCCCTGTTGTTGGCTGTTCATGGGAACTAGTTGGCCCCTGTGTGAGACAGGATGCTGGACTAGATGGACCACTGGTCTGATCCTGCAGGGCTCTTCTGAGGTTCTTATCAGGGGAAGGCCTGGGCCCCTGGGCCCTGTGGTTGGCCCTCTAGGGGAACGGTTGACCACTGTGTGAGACAGGATGCTGGACTAGATGGACCACCGGTCTGATACAGCAGGTCTTCTTGCCTTCTTATGAAGGCCTTGGCCTCTTTGCCCTGTTGTTGGCTGTTCATGGGAACTAGTTGGCCACTGTGTGAGACAGGATGCTGGACTAGATGGACCGCTGGTCTGATACAGCAGGGCTCTTCTGAGGTTCTTATCAGGGGAAGGCCTGGGCCCCTGGGCCCTGTGGTTGGCCTCTCTAGGGGAACGGTTGACCACTGTGTGAGACAGGATGCTGGACTAGATGGACCACCAGTCTGATCCAGCAGGTCTTCTTGCCTTCTTATGAAGGCCTTGGCCTCTTTGCCCTGTTGTTGGCTGTTCATGGGAACTAGTTGGCCCCTGTGTGAGACAGGATGCTGGACTAGATGGACCACTGGTCTGATCCTGCAGGGCTCTTCTGAGGTTCTTATCAGGGGAAGGCCTGGGCCCCTGGGCCCTGTGGTTGGCCCTCTAGGGGAACGGTTGACCACTGTGTGAGACAGGATGCTGGACTAGATGGACCACCGGTCTGATACAGCAGGTCTTCTTGCCTTCTTATGAAGGCCTTGGCCTCTTTGCCCTGTTGTTGGCTGTTCATGGGAACTAGTTGGCCACTGTGTGAGACAGGATGCTGGACTAGATGGACCACCAGTCTGATACAGCAGGTCTTCTTGCCTTCTTATGAAGGCCTTGGCCTCTTTGCCCTGTTGTTGGCTGTTCATGGGAACTAGTTGGCCACTGTGTGAGACAGGATGCTGGACTAGATGGACCACTGGTCTGATCCTACAGGGCTCTTCTGAGGTTTCTTATCAGGGGAAGTCCTCGGCCTCTCTGCCCTGTTGTTGGCCTTCCAGAGGAACTGGTTGGCCCCTGTGTGAGACAGAATGCTGGACTAGGTGGACCTTCACTGGTCTGACCCAGCAGGGCTTTTCTGATTATGCATGGGATAGAGAAGGTTGAGAAAGAAGTACTTTTCTCTTTCTCACAATACAAGAACTCATAGACACTCAATGAAATAGCTGAGCAGTCGGGTTAGAACGGATAAAAGGAAGTCCTTCTTCACCCAAAGAGTGATTAACACATGGAATTCACTGCCACAGGAGGTGGTGGCAGCTACAAGCATGGACAGTTTCAATAGGGAATTAGATAAACAGATGGAGCAGAAGTCCATCAGTGGCTATTAGCCACAAGGTGTTTGGGGGGGTGGGCAGCAGTGGGAGGGCTTCTAGTGTCCTGGCCCCACTGCTGGACCTCCTGATGGCTCCTAGTATTTTTGGCCACTGTGTGACCCAGAGTGTTGGACTGGATGAGCCATTGGCCTGATCCAACATTGGCTTCTCTCATGTTCTGATGTTTCTGATGTTCTTATGAGAGCTAAAGTTGCAGTTGCTATAAATCAAGACAGGACAGGGGCTGTGGCTTGGCCCGCAGAAGGTCCCAGGTTCAGTCCCCAGCATCTCCGGTTTTTTTTCCTTTTAAAAAGGACCAGGCAGGAGGTGATGTGAAAGACCTCTGCCCGAGACCCCGGAGAGCGGCTGCCAGTCTGAGTAGACAATGTTGACTTGGGTAGACCAGCCTGGCAGCTTCATGTCCTTCATGTGTAAAATAGCTGCCTTTGCTTCCGTCCTTGGCATGTGCCCTGTCTCTCTGAGCTTACCCACTCCTCCAGTGGTGGCTATTTCAGGAAGGGAGCGAATTACCCAGCGCAAGCCATGCCAGGCATGAACTTTGCCCATGTCCCATAAGCCACGAAGAAAGGTGGGTTTTAATAAACAAAATACAGGCGAGGTACCACATTGGGAAGCGATGCTTGGAAGGGCCACAGGCAGCGTGTCAAAGAACCGCCCGTAGCTCTTGCGCCACTGAGGGAGGGGCGTTGCTCTAGAGAGAGAGAGACAGCTTGCCCAGTGTTTCCACACAGGTGACAGAATTATCCATTTACCTCAGCCGCATGATTCCCCATTGCGACAGTCCTGTAAGTTCTCCACGAGGCCACGCAAGGCATTCGGAACGTATCCACAGCCTTTTGTCTGGCTTCGTGTTCGGAGAACCAGAGAAGCTGGAAATCTGCTGGGTTTTTCCCCCCCCTTAAACGGGAGACAAGACTCTCTAAGCTGAATTGCACGCGCTTTGTACGGCCTGCTTGCATCTGTCTGTGTCTTTCGGTTATGGCTTCAGGGGAAGCGGCGAGACCGTTAGAGGTTTGATCGGTTTGTCGTGCTCGGGCTAAGCCATGAGCCTTTCCTGCAGGTGTGTGCTTCCTCTTGGCCTGATAGGGTTGCCAACTCCGGGAGATTCAGAGGGCAGAGTTTGGAGAGGGGAAAGGCCCTCTGCAGGCTATAAGGCCATAGAGTTCACCCCTCCAAAGCAGCCATTTGATCCAAGGGAACTAACCTCTGATATCTGGAGATGATTTGTCATTCTGGGAGCTCTCCGGGCCCCCTACCGGAGGCTGTGCCAGATAGATTTAAACCGTGACCCTCTAAGCTAAGTTAGTGTGAGCTAACTCACAGGGGGTTTTTAGCCTCCGGTGTGCACGTTTTCATCTTAGGGAGGACGGCCCCGGAGCAAACTAATTGATGCGGCAGCCAAATCGCCTGCTCGCAGCTTCGATGCCGGTAGCTCGCAAAGTAGAATTTCTGCTCACAAGACTCCACAGCTAAGAGGGGGCATTGGTTGATGACCTTACTAACCTTACTAATCACAAGTTCATTTTAAATGAACTTGTTCTTAAATGAACAGTGCCGTACATGTAACAAGTGAATATATTTAATAGAAAATAAATACATTTCATAGGAAAATACAGTCCTTTGTTTCCTATAGGAATCCAAAGCCCTGCTGTTCTTCTAATTAGGATACACTAATGAGGTGTGAAATGAATCTTCTTTTCCTTAAGAAGACTCTTCCCATAAGTTCTCTCAGGGCTGTTCTCTCAAGGGCAGTCGTCGAAAGAGCTCTCTCAGCCCCACCTAACTCACAGGGTGTCTGTTGCGGGGAGGGGAAGGGAAAGGAGATTGTAAGCCGCTCTGAGACTCCCTTGGGTATTCAAGGGCAGGGTATAAATCCAATCTCTTCTTTTTCTTCTAATCTGGGAGAACTGGGTTTGATTTCCCACTCCTCCACTCGCAGCTGCTGGATGACTTTAGGCAAGCCACAGTTCTGACAGAGCTGTTCTCTCAAGGGCAGTTCTGGAAAGAGCTCTCTCAGCCCCACCTACCTCCCAGGGTGTCTGTTGTGGGGAGGGGAAGGGAAAGGAGTTTGTAAGCTGCTCTGAGACTCCTTTTGGGTAGTGAAGGATGGGGTATATAAATCCAATCTCTTTTCTCTCTTCCTCTTCCCATTTGATGAACTTTTTGCGTAAGGACTTTGTTCTATTAATGAATTTTTCTATGGCTTTAGATTCCTGTAGGAAACAAAGATTTGTATTTTTCTATGGAATTTATTCATAATTTCCCCTTGTTACATGTATTGCACTGTTAATTAAAAATATAAAGATATAAAATGTACTTGTAAGTATTGACTACTAAGGTTATCATGGTTTAGTTCTATTTGGCTCAGATGCTTCTGTGATTTTCTCTCTCTTGGTTTCCCACCTGGAGGTTGGCGACCCTATAAATCATATTTGTTGAGGATCCAAAGGAGAGTAGTATTACTGTGGGTATTAAATCCGTAATATCCCCATATTGCCTTAAATTGCATCTGTTTCTCATTCTCGGAGAGACTCTTTCAAAGGAGGGTTGTTGTTTTTTTTAATGCACCCCTACATTTTTCCAAATTTTCCACTGGAAAATTTCTGAGTATTGGATCTAGAGTGTAGCGAAGAGTGGATCTAGAGTGTGGCGCCAGGAGAAGGAGGAGTCCTCTTTGGATCTCACCCACACGGTGCATCTTCTGACGCCGTTTCTGCTCCCCCAGGCGTGTTCCGTGAGGCCACCACGGAATTCAATGTGGACGCCCGAGCTTTGACCAAGGCCGGAGGGCCTCACATCAAAACGAGGGTGTCCAACCCCTCAGGAAACCTGACGGACAGCTACGTGCGCGACAACGGAGATGGTACCTACCACGTGGAGTACACACCTTATGAAGATGGTGAGACTCACAAGGCGATGGGGAAGGGGGCGGGGTCTCAGGATGGTGGGGCGGACACTAGTGGAGGCGGGAAGTCTACTGATCGGTCTTCCAGAGACTCTCTGAAGTTTGAATGGCAAGAAAGAACAATGAGAAAGGTGGAGGGGCTGTGGCTCAGTGGCAGAGCCTCTGCTCGGCATGTAGAAGGTCCCAGGTTCAATCCCTGGCATCTCCAGTTAAAGAGAGCCAAGACAATAGGAGAGGTAGAAGACCTCAGCCTGAGACCCTGGAGCGCCGCTGCCAGCCTAAGTAGACAGTACTGACTTTGCCAGGCCAAAAGTCAGATTCAGTCTAAGGCAGCTTCATGTATTTCATGTATAAGATTACTGAATTGTTTCCCTTCTTAGCATGAGTCCTCTCAAGGCGATGGCAAATCACCTCGGTTTCTGAATTTACCAGGAAAGTCATAAGCTGGGAGCTAAGCAGGGTTCTTATTTGGATAGGGAGCCCCCCCCCGCCCCCCAGAAGGCTCTGCAGAGGAAGGCAATAGCAAAACCACCTCTGCTTCTCACTTGCCTTGAAAGCCCCTTGCTGGCATCGCCGTAACTCATTTGGGACAGGACTGGACTTGACTTAGCGCTGCTTCTTTACAGCCACTGCCAACTCCTGGTTGCGTTTGCAAGATCTGTCAAGGGGGCAAGCTCTGGGGTGGGCTCTCTGCTTCCTTATGCACCCTCTGCTCATACCCGTCTCTGCTTCAGGTGTCCACTCCATCGACGTGACCTACGATGGCAGCCCGGTGCCCAGCAGCCCCTTCCGCGTTCCAGTAACGGAAGGATGCGACCCCACGAGGGTTCGCGTCCACGGTCCTGGCCTCCAGAGCGGCACTACCAACAAGCCCAACAAATTCACCGTGGAGACCAGGTAAAAACGAGAGGCTGGTGGCGCAAGAGTGTCTCAGCGGCTGCTCGATGCGCTAGGAGTTGAGAGCTCAAAATCTTGACATCCCTCTTCACCGCAGAGTCTTCCTTTTGGTCGTTTCCTTCTAGAATACTCTATGGCAGATACCTTGTGGTCTTAACTCCCTGGACACAATTGAGCATATGATGGTTGAATGTCCTCTGTATGATTCACCTCGTGAAAAATTGCTTCTAGCTTGGCTTCCCCCCAAACGTTACCTAAGTAATAAGTCAAAATGCCAATTTCTTTTGAATGACTTGGTCCCTGAGATCACCAGTGATGTTGCCAGATTTCTCACAGAAGTTGTCAGAGTACAGAGTTATATGGAATCTTAGACCTTAATTTTTATGGTACAATGTTCTAATTTGTTGTATGACTGATGGTATGCCAATAAAGGTCTAAGAATGAATGAATGATGGGAGCTCAGAATGTGCTTTTCACCAGCATGGCACACCTGGTATCTAAAGAAGGGAGTCTTTGACTCTCGGGAGCCTATACCCCCGAAGGTCTTGCTGATCTCAAAGGTGCTCCTGGACTCAAATCCAGCTCTGCTTCTGCAGATCAACAGGGCCGCCCTCCGAAACTGACACATTTGGCCGCTCGCACCAGCTTCAGTTAGGGAATTTGGCTCAGCTGGGGTTCAGGGGATTCTGCTCTCAGAAGGAACTTCTCTTGCCGAGAGGTGGGTCGAAGATTGACCACATTCATCCTACAATGGATATCTGGCTGTGTGGCGTCCTCACTTATTGGGGAGACTGTTTCTCCTTTAAAACACTCTCTGTGTACATGAACTTTGTAGATTTCTGCTGCCACCAGGAATTAAGAATTCCAACTCACTCTATTTTGGTAGAAAAACCCAGTGTCTGGGCGCTTCAGAGGACTATGTGGCCCTGAGGAAGGGCTGTTCTGATTGCTGGGATAAGCTTAAACAAATAATGATATATTTATAAAAGAATAAATAGGTTTCTGGGTATTTTTGAACTGTTGTTGAAGAAACAACACACACTCTCTCATACACCAAAACTCAACTCTGACAGTCTTATCTCTCTCTCTCATAACTACACAGGCTAAGCTCTCTTGATCATAGCCACACAGGCTAAACTTTGCCTTTCTTAGCCACACAGGCTAAACCTTCTCCTATAGCCACACTGGCTGAACTCTCTTGATCATAGCCACACAGACTATATGCTTCCTCTGTTACACGGACTTTCACACAAACTCTCCATACTTGTCTCTTCCAGAACACAGAATCACCTCATAGACAAAGAAACACACACACCAAAATGAGAAATCAACACAGGCTGGCTTTCTGTGGATCACTTAATGCCAGTTGGTTACCAGGGTTCTTGCCATGGATGCAGACCTGGTCTGAAGCATCTAGGCACCTCCATTGTGTTTTAAGACAGTCGTAAACTCAGGATTTCTAAGCGAATAGGAAGCCAAGCGCTACGAGGAAAGGCTGAGGGACTTGGGAATGTTTAGCCTGGAGAACAGGAGGCTGAGGGGGGACAGGATGGCTCTCTTGAAGTCTTTGAAGGGATGCCACTTAGAGGAGGGCAGGGAGCCGTTCCTGTGGGCAGCAGAGGAGAGGACACGCAAGAATTGGTTGAAATTAAGGGCGGGAAGGTACCAGCTGGATATTAGGGAAATTATTTTTTTTTACAGTTGAGAGTCGTTCAGCGGTGGAATCGGCTGCCTGGGGAGGTAGTGAGCTCCCCCTCCCTGGCAGTCTTGAAGCAGCGGCTGGACAAACACTTGTCCGGGATGCTCTAGGCTGAACCTGCACTGAGCAGGGGGTTTGACTAGATGGCCTTGAGGGCCCCTTCCAACTCTGCGGTTCTAGACCTAACTAATCTGTTCTCAAATATTTGTAAAAATCATTTGCCTTTGTCGGCTTTTGGGATTCTAGGGAAGGATCGTACAGGACCGATCAGCCCACCACTACACTAACTGCAGCTTTCCGTTGGCTTTCCTTTGGTTCAGGGGTCCCCAAGGTGGTGCCGGTGGGCGCCAGGCCCATTTCTTGGCATTCGCCAAGAGTTTTTTTAAAAAAAATGGGCAGGGGATTGACCATCAGAGATTTGATTGGCTGTGCCGATTTTTTTTTTTTAAATGCTTTGGCGACCAGTGTTCCCTCTAAGTTGAGTTACTGTGAGTTAGCTCACAGTTTTTTAGCCTCCAGCTCCACACAGCTTTGTCTCCGCTCAGGAAAGAGGGCTCCAGAGCAAACTAACGGATGCAGTAGCCCCATCACTCGCTCACAACTTCAATGCTGGTAGCTCACCAAGTAGAATTTTTGCTCGCAAGACTCCACGGCTTAGAGGGAGCATTGTCGGCAACAGCTGCCGTCACAGCGCAGGCCTCTGGTCAGCTGTGGCAGCCATTTTGTGGCTGCGCCCACCGTGCTGTGTCAGAATTCCGAAGATGCCCTCAGGCTCCTAAAGGGTGGGGAGCCCTGCTTGAATTCTTCTTCTCCTTCCCGAGTAGGAACCTAATGCTTCCCTTCTAACTTCACACCGATTTGCCTGAACAATCTAGGTGTGGACGCACGCGTCACCGTGGCCAAACTTCTCCCTCTTTCAGGGGCGCTGGGACTGGCGGGCTCGGCCTTGCTGTCGAAGGTCCCTCCGAAGCCAAGATGTCATGCACAGACAACAAAGATGGCAGCTGCTCTGTGGAGTACATCCCCTACGAACCTGGCACCTACAACCTCAATGTCACGTACGGTGGCCACCAAGTGCCAGGTACTCAGGGGGAGGGTAATGGTGGGCAGAGAAAGAGCGTGGGTTCCATAACTCTATGAGCTCTTCAGTTCTTGGTGCATGGCTGCCTCTGCTTTCCCCCTTCTGTGTCTTCAAGGTGATGGTAGGTTAGACTGCAGGCACAGTTGCAGATTTTGAGGGACCCTGGGCAGAGGGTTCTCCGAGGCCCCACTCTCCTCTTCTGCGCCCCACTAGGCCCACATACAAGTCCTCCTTCCCTGCCGCCCACCTCCCCCTGTGTGTGCTTTCCCTGCCCACTTGTGAGCTATTCCTAGTGCCTATAAGAACATCAGAGGAGCCCTGCTGGATCAGACCAATAGTCCATCTGCTCCAGCATCCCATCTCACACAGCGGCCAACCGGTTCCTCTGGAGGATTAACAACAGGGCAGAGGGGCTGAGATTTTCATAAGAACCTAAGAAGAGCCCTGCTGGATCAGGCCAGTGGTCCATCCAGTCCAGCATCCCATCTTACACAGTGGCCAACTAGTTCCTCTGGAGGGCCAACAGCAGGGCAGAGAGGCTGAGACCTTCATACGAACCTCAGCAGAGCCCTGCTGGATCAGACCAGTGGTCCATCCAGTCCAGCATCCCGTTTTGCACAGTGGCCAACCAGTTCCTCTGGAGGGCCAACAACAGGGCATGGAGGCCGAGGCCAAGGCCTTCATAACAACCTAAGAAGAGCCCTGCTGGATCAGACCAGTGGTCCATCCAGTCCAGCATCCTTCTCACACAGTGGCCAACCAGTTCCTCTGGAGAGCCAACAATGGGTCAGGAAGGCCAAGGCTTTCATGAGAACTTAAGAAGAACCCTGCTAGATCACACCAGTGGTCCATCTCACAAAATCTGCAACCAGTTCCTCTGGAGGGCCAGCAACGAGGCATAGGGGCCGAGGCCTTTCATGAGAACATTAGAAGACCCCAATAGTCCATCAAGTCCAGCATCGTGCCACACACGGTGCCCAACTGGTTCCTCTGGAGACGCACTGAGGAAGGCCAGTGGGCCTAAAACCTATGGTCAGAGTCAGTAGTGGTCATTTTTGGTTGTTACAGTACAGTCCGAGGCTTAATTGAGTCAAACATCTGTTCTTCAATCTACTTCGTAACCAATACATGTATATTTTTGTGTATATAATGTCTCTAAATTGACTAACGGAATTATGGGGCCCTATACCTTCAGATCTTCCTAACCTTTTAGCTTCTTAATTCATTATAGTTTAAATAGAGCCCCCTGGGGTGTAAAATTTCTGGGAGCGAGATTGTGAAGTTGCACCACCTGGATGTTCACACCTCTCCAAGGAGAGAGGGAATCTACCACTGAAGCCAATAGATCCTGGTGCCGGGTGTCGTGTTAGGCATACACTTCCCCTTATCACTGTGCCCCAAAGGTAAAGGTTCCTTTGCTCGAAAGCCAGTCGAATCCGACTCTAGGGTTGCGGTGCTCATCTCCGTTTCAAAGCCGAAGAGCCAGCGCTGTCTGAAGACATTTCTGTGGTCATGTGGCCAGCATGACTAAACACCAAGGCGCACAGAACGCTGTTACCTTCCCACCCAAGTGGTACCTGTTTATCTACTTGCAATTTCTTGCTTTCGAACTGCTAGGTTGGCAGGAGCTGGAACTGGAGACGGGAGCTCACTCCGTCATGCAGCACTCTCGGGTCTCGAACTGCTGAACTACTGACCTTCCACAGCCTGCAGTTCAGCGTCTTAACCACTTGAGCCACCGCAGCTCCGCACTGTGCCCCTAGTATAGATCAAACTATGTGTTCTGTAAACCGCTCTGAGCCGTATGGAAAGAGCGGTATATAAATCGCAAATGTAATGTAATGTGCAGGGGCAGGGGGGCTGCGTATTCAGAGCTCTTAAGACAGCTCTCCCCGTGTAGGTTATAAGATTGTAGGAAGGCTCAGGGAGGAGGCCAGTTGGGAAGTTTAGTCCTCAGGCTGGCCATCTCACCTTGTCGTACCCCCTTTCCCTAGTCACGGGCAATGCTCCCTCTAAGCTGTGGAGTCTTGTGACCAAAAATGTTCCGTTCTGAGCTACTGGCATTAAAAGTTGAGAGCGAGCGATTTGGCTGCTGCAGAAATTAGTTTGCTCTGGAGCCATCCCTTCCTGAGCGAAGACAAAAATGTCTGCGCCGGAGGCTAAAAAGCTGTGAGCTGGCTCACACTTAGCTTAGAGGGGACACCAGTCATGGGACACTTTGTGCTGACAGCTGTACAATACCCAGGCTGGCAGCACCAGTGTTATTGTTTCCCCTTGCTAGGCTTTTTGGACATAGATGTTAAGCCATTGCTTGCTAGATCCGGTCAGTCGGTTCCCTAAAAGGCCAAATAAAGCACAGCTGGCTTGTAAGTAGGCCTTGGTAGTCAGGATTTTCCCCTGCAAGTATTCCTTGTGCAACTGTGGTGTGTGTGGGTGGGAGGAGAGTACATTTTCATAATTAGCCAGGGGAGGGGCTAAGAGTCAGTAGCAGAGCCTCTGCTTGGCATGCAGAAGGTCCCGGGTTCAATTTCCGGCATCTCCAGTTAAAAGGACCAGGCAGGAGGTGATGGGAAAGACCTTGACCTGAGACCCTGGCTCAGTGGCAGAGCCTCTGCTTAGCATGCAGAAGGTCCCAGGTTCAGTCCCCGACATCTCCAGTTCAAAGGCCCAGGCAGGAGGTGATGCGAAAGATCTCAGCCTGAGACCCTGGAGAGCTGCTCCAAGTCTGAGTGGACAGTACTGACCTTGATGGACCAACAGTTTGACTCAGTAGAAGGCAGTTTCATATACGTTCATAAAATTGGGGGAGGGCCCTGGCTCCGTGGCAGAGCCTCTGCTTGGCATACAGGAGATCCCAGGTTCAATCCCCAGCACTCCAGTTAGAAGGACCAGGCAGGAGGTGATGAGAAAGACCTTGACTTGAGACCCTGGCTCCGTGGCAGAGTCTCTGCTTGGCATGCAGGGAGATCCCAGGTTCAATCCCCAGCATCCCCAATTAAAAGGACCAGGCAGCAGGTTATGTGGAAGACCTGTTTGAGACTTTGGAGAAAGGCTGTCAGTATGAGTGAACAATACGGATCATGTTGGACCAAGGGTCTGGTTCAATACAAGGTGTGTTCATGTGTGAATGTATTTCGTTCAAGGACCTGATGGCATGCCTGGCCCCTAATCCGACCTGTTTTCCTCCGCAGGGAGCCCGTTCAAAGTGCCCGTGCATGATGTGGTGGATTCTTCCAAGGTCAAATGTTCAGGCCCCGGCCTCACCCCCGGGGTCGTCAGAGCCAACGTCCCCCAGTCCTTCACTGTGGACACCAGTAAGGCCGGTGTGGCGCCCCTCCAGGTGAAAGTCCAAGGCCCGAAAGGTAACATTGCCCACCCAGATGTCACAAGCAATGACTCCGTGCATTTCAGTTGTCTTCGAGTGCTCACGGGGTTTTTCCCCCCTCTGCAGGAGTGGTTGAGCCCGTAGACGTCGTGGACAACGCAGATGGCACACAGACAGCAAGCTATGTCCCAAGCCTAGAGGGTCCATACAGCATTGCCGTACACTACGGAGATGAGGAGGTGCCCCGCAGGTATGGTTGGGATGGGAATGCTATTCCTGTCCTTCAAGCTGTTTCCGTATGTGTAGTAACAGGCTTGTAGGCTCCTCCCAGTCCTTAGAGTTGGCCCCCGGGAAGTCGAAAGACCCTGCAGCTCTCTCAGGTCTCCACCTGGCAACACCACCCCTCCCCCCTCTCTCTGCCCCAAACAAACTCGGTGATACCCATTGCCACCGGTAATACTGAGAGTATTCCCTGCTTAGAGTATCGACCGAGAATGTCCCCTGCTAAAGATTCGCAGGTCTTGCACTTTGTACCTCTATTGCTATTTAGAGTTTCTGCCTAGGTGCAGTGCCTTCTTGTTTGCTCCTGAGAGCCAGTTTGGTGTAGTGGTTAAGTATGCAGACTCTTATCTGGGAGAACCGGGTTTGATTCCCCACTCCTCCACTTGCACCTGCTGATGTGACCTTGGGTCAGTCACAAGCTCCGGCACAGCTGTTCTCTCAAGGACAGTTTCTGTCAGAAGTTCTCTCAGCCCCACCTACCTCCCAGGGTGTCTGTTGTGGGGAGGGGAAGGGAAAGGAGTTTGTAAGCCGCTCTGAGACACCTTTGGGCAGTGAAGGGCGGGGAATAAATCCAAACTCTTCTTCTTCTTCTTCCTACAAGCTAGCACGAGAGAGTTCTATTGTGTTCCAGGGATAGCGAGACCGAGTTGGCATGGTTTCCAGGAAGTCAGGCTCAGAGCCTTCAAAATATAAGGAAGTTTAATAATTGGGAGAAACAGGAGTACACCTTGTCTGTTCGAGTACTCGGGCCGAGCAAGGGCACAAAGAAAAAGTGAAAAGATGAAATCCCCTTTCCCTACTCTTAGTAGCGATCGGAAAAGATGTTTCAGTAGGACAAGCTTAGAGTTACTTGAAGTTGGGGTAGTTATGTGTCTGTGGATTGGCTGTTAGCCACAAACCCACCGAGCGGGGTAGATGGCATGGGGGGGAGTCCTCACCTTTGCTGTACATTGGCAAAGGAAATCAAAATGCATTCACAAGGTTAGAGGGAAACACATGTCAAACTCGAGCGGCACCCGAGTCCAAAAGATCGCTTTGTCGCTTGTCAGCTTCCGTCTGTAAAGCCAGCCTCCTTTACACTCACAGTGGGAGGCAAGAACAACCCCTCTCTCTGGAAGGCTGAAGCCTACAGCTTTCAGTTATTTATTTATTTATTTATTACTTAAATTTATACCCCGCCCTCCCCGCCAAAGGCAAGCTCAGGACAGTAAGATGCAATACAATAAATATATAAAAATCTAAAACAATTCATTAAAACCGACATCGTATAAAGTGCTAGCAACTAATTCGTGTTGTCAAAGATGGCCTTAAACACTGTATAGTTCCAGGGCACCAGGTTTCCATTCTCAAGATTGTTACAGTTGGTAAAGCGATATTATTACTGACCACGATGGTAATGGTGGTAAAAATGGTGACGGCAGCGGCTCCTAATTGAAAGCCTGGTGGAAGAGCTCCGTCTCGCAGGCCCTGCGGAACTGTGAAAGGTCCTGCAGGGCCTTGATCTCCTCTGGGAGCTTGTTCCACCAGGTAGGAGCCGCCACTGAAAAGGCCCTGGCCCTGGTGGCAGCTAACCTAGCATCCTTGGGACCTGGAACGGCCAAGCGATTCTGTAACCCTGACCGGAGTGCTCTCTGGGTATATATATGGGGAAAGGCAGGAAGCAAGAACGACCACCGGAGCGGAGATGAGGACTGTCTGTGGCTCAGGTAACAGAGGGTTCTCTACAGTCTGGCCCAAACCTCTTTCCGTTCCAGCCCGTTCAAGGTCAAGGTCCTGCCCACCCACGACGCCAGCAAGGTGAAGGCCAGCGGGCCAGGGCTGAACACGACAGGAGTGCCGGCCAGTCTGCCAGTGGAGTTTACCATCGATGCCAAGGATGCGGGCGAAGGTCTTCTGGCGGTCCAGATCACGGTGAGCGGAACGACCTTGCTGGGGTGCGGCCCTTAAAGATCGCCCTTGAGCAGCAGAAGTAATTGCCTCGTTAGCCGCGGGTGAGGCTGGGTCAAAGGCCGTAGCAGGAACTTTCGAGAGCAGAGGGGGGGTCCGTAAGTTTTACTTTCCCGCACCTCTTCTCTGTTTAGGACCCAGAAGGCAAACCGAAAAAGGCCACCATCCGTGACAACCAAGACGGCACCTACACTGTCTCGTACGTCCCGGACATGACCGGCCGCTACACCATCCTCATCAAGTACGGCGGGGACGAGATCCCTTACTCGCCCTACCGCATCCGTGCCCTGCCCACCGGAGACGCCAGCAAGTGTACAGTGACAGGTGAGAGACCGCTCGGGGCAAGTGCCGTGGCGGGGGAGGGCGGTGGGGGGAGGGAATCGGAGGGCGGGGCGAGCCACGCTGAAACGACACCACGCCCCCCCCCCACCACCGACTGCTTTTGCCGGGCACGTCCGGCCACACCGCTCACCCACCGTGGGGAGGGAGTTGCCACGTCGTGTGCGTTCTTGTGTGTGTGTTTTTTTTAATTGTGCACTGTTTCCGTGTGAATCTCATCTCACTTGATTCCCCTTGCTTTCGCCCTTCCACCTCAGTGTCGATTGGAGGTCACGGGCTAGGTAAGCAGCTTGCTAGTGGCATCCCCCAGAGTCCCCCCGCTTGCTCACCCTTCGGCTACCTTTCCCTTGCATGATTCGACACCTGCATTAGACTCCACCTCCATTAGACTCCACCTCTGCTTTAGCCTGGAGAGATGGGGGCCTGAGTTGTGTGTGTCCCCCCTTCTCTCTGTGCTGGGGTTCAAACTAGAGCTGATCCGAATGGGGTGTTCCAGACTGGAGGAGAGCGTGTGCTAAAACCATTGGGCCAAATGTACAAAAAATAAATTATCGATTTGCCTCTGAAACACAGAAGCTTCACGCAGTATCCCCGATCCTCCACGTTTCCCGGTTAACGGGAGGATGCCGTTCAAGCAAATTACAAAGACGACCCGACTCCGGTGGAAACAGGAGAAAGAAATTTTGCTTGCAAAAAAATAGAAGCGCACCTTACGTGACATATTCATGTAGGGTCATTTAACTTAATTGTGAACAGATTGACTTCAGAAGTAGGTTAACTTGCTTATAGCTCTAAGCCCAAGTAAGAGAAGAGAAGAAGAGAGGTTCTCTATAAGATGAAAAAAGCAGAAGGCGAGCAAGGGCAGGGAGGCTCAACATCTCACCCAATGAGAGGGGTGCGAATGGCGAGTGTACAAGAGAGAGAGAGAGAGAGAGAGAGAGAGAGAGAGAGAGAATTTTCTTAACCCTTTCCCTCCCAGACCCTCTTGCATGCACAGTCAGAAGATCCAACATCTCGTTCCATGTTTACAACAACACTCCGATCAAAAGGAAGTGCACTCTTCAGTTGCAGCCAATATTCCCTCTAAGCTGTGGAGTCTTCTGAGCAAAAATTCTACTCTATGAGCTATTGGCATTAAAGTTGTGAGTGAGCAATTTGGCAGCTGCATCAATTAGTTTGCCCAGGACCCATCCTTCCTGAGCTAAGAAGAAATGTGTGAGCCAGAGGCTAAAGAACTGTGAGCTAGCTCACACTAACTTAGCTTAGAGGGAATGCTGCTTGCAGCCCTGCTAATTTAAGCCAGTAGCTGAAGTTTTAGGGCCCTGGCGGCTCAGTGATTGAGATGTTGAACTGCCGACCGGTAGGTCGGCAGTTCGAGACCATAGCGCTGCATGACGGAGTGAGCTCCCGTCTCTGGCCCCAGCTCCTGCCAACCTAGCAGTTCGAAAGCAAGAAACTGCAAGTAGATAAATAGGTACCGCTTAGGTGGGAAGGTAACAGCATTCCATGCACCTTGGCATCTAGTCACGCCGGCCACATGACCACGGAAACGTCTTCGGACAGCGCTGGCTCTTCAGCTTGGAAACAGAGATGAGCACTGCATCCCTAGAGTCGGATTCGACTGGCTTTCGAGCAAGGGAAACCTTTACCGTTTAGCTGAAGTTTTAGCTAAGCCGTAGCCCTACGGAAAGGCTCTTTAAGCCCAGTGGTTCCCTGGGGAAGGGGCCGTGGCTCAGTGGCAGAGCCTCTGCCTGGCATGCCGAGGGTCCCAAGTTCGATCCCCGGCATCTCCAGTTCAAAAGGGGCTGGGTAGGAGAGATGTGAAAGCTCTCTGCCTGAGACCCTGGAGAGCCGCTGCCAGTCTCAGGCAGTACCGACTCGATCGACCGAGAGGTCTTCTTCAGTAGAAGGGAGCGTCCTGTGTTTATGTGCGTGTTCAAGGCAGCTGCTTAGTTCTGAGGGACAGAGACAGGCTACTGCCGTATTAACTTATCATAGAGTCATAGAATGTCAGAGTTGGAAGGGACCTTGCAAGTCATCTAGTCCAAACCCCCCCCCCCCCTGCACTCTGCAGGAGCTGTAACTTACGTTGCTGTAAGACTGCAGCTTGGTTACAGTGGCACGCTAAATGATCGGCCCTTTCTCAGGATTTATTTACTTATTTATTTTATTAAAGGTATACCCCGCCCTCCCTGCAAACAGTCTCAGTTGGTCCACGGTGACCCTTAGAATCTACATGAAATCATTTTAAACAGTTCAATTACAGACAAAATCATACGATCTTAAAGTCAGTAATTAGTTAAGATGGCGTCCTAAAGCGCGTACGTACATACATACAACACACAGTTTTTTTTCAGCTCAGTAATCTTCCTAAGCCGCCCGACTTAACTGGTCGGATGTTAACATTAAGGGTCAAGATCGGTACAATGATTGTTGGCGGTAATAGTGAGGCGGCTCCCTAGTTGAAGGCCTGGCGGAAGAGCTCCGTCTTGCAGGCCCTGAGGGAACTGTAAAAGGTCCCTGACCTTCTCCGGGAGTTGTTCCACCAGTATGGAGCTGCCACTGAGAAGGCCCTGGTGGTAGCAAGCCTGGTCTCCTTGTCTATTTCCTCCACCTGGTAGCAGCTCTCCAGAGGTCTCCGTTGGCTTAAGTCGAGCTTGGAAAGACCTCTCGAAAGCTGAGATGCCGACAGTTGAGGCCAGTGTGCCCTCTAAGCTGGGTTAGCGTGAGCTAGCTCGCAGTTTTTTAGCCTCCAGCTCACGCATTTTTGCCCTAGCTCAGGAAAGACGGCTCCAGAGCAAACTAATGTCTGCAGTAGTCAAATCGCTGGCTCACAACTTTCATGCCGGTAGCTCAGGAAGTAGAATTTTTGCTCACAGGACTCCAGAGCTTAGAGGGGAGCATTGGTTGAGGCCGGGACGTCTCGGCCCGCGGAGCGGAGAGGTGTCGATCCTCCCCTGGATTCGGCTTCTGCCGGCAGGGCAGAACTGTTCGCTCGATGCAGCTGCTCCAGAATGCGGAGGTGTAAAAGCAAAACCACCTTCCGAAACTCTGCGTGACTTCCTTCAGCTCTAGTTAACTGTTGTGAGGTGGATCTAAGCGCTTGGGCGGGGGGGGGGGGAATACGGCATGGCCTTTCTAGTGCACCCCACCCCAACCCCTTTCTCCTCCCTCCCCCGAAATAATCCTTCCCCTGGAGGCTTATCTCTGGCTGGACTTGGCTTGTACAGCGGGCGGTTGCGGCATGTGCCTGTCACCGGGGTCCGGGGAACAGATCGGAACTGCACGTTTCCTAGTCCCCCCACGGCGAAGGCTTCTCTCTCTAGGCAAGGGTGTTGCTGGCGTCGCGGTGACTTGGGTGGAGTCTGGGCGGTTGCCCCTGGCATCTTCCCCGGGGCGTTGACGCACTCCTGGGTTTGGAAACACCTTAGCCAACTCTGGAGCTGTGTGAGACGCAGGGGGGTGGTTTTTTTGGGGGGGGGAGAACTGTTGGATGAGCAGCTGAGCATTTGTCTCCGTGGCTATTGCTTCTTCTGCCCTAAGTGTCAGGGAAGGGTGTCCCGTTGTCCTCTGAACCACCTGAGGGGAAAGAAATTTAGGAGCGGGAGACACGTAGGTTAGCCAGTGGTCCCAAGTAACAGTGCACGTCTCTCTAGCCGGGCTTGCCTGGTAGACGGCACAATCCGTGCTGCCAAGGTGAGTGAGTTTGACCTCCACCCACTGCCCTTAACTGCCTTGGTTCGATCCAGGGAACCCTTTGGGGGGGTAGAGGGGCTCTCTTTATATCGTGAGATAAAGAGTCACTTTCCCACCGACGCGCGAGTCTTTGACTCGGTTTAACCCAGCCGTTGATTTAACCCAGAGGTCCAGTTCGGTTGTAGTGGTGAGGAGCGCGGGCTCTAATCTGGGAGAACCGGGTTCGATTCCCCACTCCTCCGCTTACAGCTGGTGGCATGACCGTGGGTCAGTCACAAGTTCTCTCAGAGCTGTTCTCTCAGGAGCAGTTCTCTCGGAGTTCTCTCAGCCCCACGTACCTCACAAGGGTGTCTGTTGTGGGGAGGGGAAGGGAAAGGAGACAGTAGGCCGCTCTGAGACTCCTTCAGGTAGTGAAGGGCGGGGTATAAATCCAATCTCCTCCTCCTGTTTTTCTTTTTAAGCCTGCAGGGCAGGTTTGGGATTCCGATTCAGTGCGGTGTGCATAGCCACAAGATGGCTTACTTACTTACTTTATTCCTCCCCGCATGGCAGGCTCAGAGCAGGTTACATCAGATTTAATAAAAATACAATATATAAAATACAAAGGAATTGGTAAAAATTCAATTAAAACACTAATAAATTACAACTATATCCTTCTGCCAGTGCAGTTGTCATTAGAATTAGGTCTCACAAATGCCATCTCTGCTAAGCAGTTCTGACCCACTGAAGGGGCCAGCCAGTTCCTCTGGAGGGCCAGCAACAGGGCAGAGAGGCCGAGGCCTTCCCCTGAGAAGAACACCAGAAGAGCCCTGCTGGGTCAGACCAGTGAGGGTCCATCTTGTCCAGCATCCCGTCTCACACAGGGGCCAGCCAGTTCCTCTGGAGGGCCAGCAACAGGGCAGAGAGGCCGAGGCCTTCCCCTGATAAGGACATCAAAAGAGCCCTGCTGGATCAGACCAGTGAGGGTCCATCCAGTCCAGCATCCCGTCTCACACAGTGGCCAGCCAGTTCCTCTGGAGGGCCAGCAACAGGGCAGAGAGGCCGAGGCCTTCCCCTGATAAGGACATCAAAAGAGCCCTGCTGGATCAGACCAGTGAGGGTCCATCCAGTCCAGCATCCCGTCTCACACAGGGGCCAGCCAGTTCCTCTGGAGGGCCAGCAACAGGGCAGAGAGGCCTAGGCCTTCCCCAGATAAGAACATCAAAAGAGCCCTGCTGGATCAGACCAGTGAGGGTCCATCCAGTCCAGCATCCCGTCTCACACAGTGGCCAGCCAGTTCCTCTGGAGGGCCAGCAACAGGGCAGAGAGGCCGAGGCCTTCCCCTGATAAGGACATCAAAAGAGCCCTGCTGGATCAGACCAGTGAGGGTCCATCCAGTCCAGCAGCCTGTCTCACACAGCGGCCAACCAGTTCCTCTAGAGGGCCAAGAACAGGGCACAGACGTTGCTCTGATGTTGCCTCCTGGCTACAGGATTCAGGGGTTTAGTGCCTCTGAAGGTGGGAGGTTCCTCTCAGTCCCGACAGGTAGTACCCATTGATAGACATTTTACCCTCCCTGAATCTGCCTAATCCCCTATTTAAGGGTGTTTATTCCTGTGGCCATCGCGACATCCTCTGCCAGCGAATTCCACATTTTAATCACTTTGTGTGTCGAGTAGTACTTCCTTTTGTCTGTCCCGAACCCTACTGCCCATCGGCTTCATTCGATGCCCTCGAGTTCCAGCCTTTTGGGAGAGGGAGAAGAAGTTCTCTTTGTCAACTCTCTCTGCCACGTGCATAATTTTATAAACTTCTATCATGCCCCCCACCTTAGTCATCTCTTGGCTCTGGGATTCAGAGGCTCCGTGCCTCTAGATGTGAAGGTTCCCCTCAGTCACCACAGCTAGTGCTAGCAGCAACTCACAGGGAAAGTTTCTCCAACCACCTATTCATCTTGTTTGCCCTTCTCTGTGCTTTCTCCAGCTCTTCAGGGTGGTATGTGGGTAGGGTTACCAGCTCCGCCTTGAGAAATTCCTGGAGGTTGGGGGTCTGGGGAGGGGGAAAGCAGCTCAGCAGGGGGTAAGACCGTAGACTTCGCCCTCCAAAGCAGCTGTTTCCTCCAGGAGAAGCATTCCCTGTAGTCTGGAGATCAGTTGGAATTCCAGGAAATCTCCTGGTCCCACCTGGAGGTTGTAGCGACCCAAGCTGCAGTGTTAGGAAAGTCAAGTAATGAATAAATGTACACCACAAGAAACTTTTGTAAATTAACGTGTTCTGTTTATAATGATTGTTCTTTAAAGTGCATTAAGACACTGAACTGCAGGCTGTGGAAGGTCAGTAGTTCAGCAGTTCAAGACCCGAGAGTGCCACATGACGGGGTGAGCTCCCGTCTCTAGTTCCAGCTCCTGCCAACCTAGCAGTTCGATAGCAAGAAATTGCAAGTAGATAAATAGGTACCACTTTGGTGGGAAGGTAACAGCGTTCAGTGCACCTCGGTGTCTAGTCATGCTGGCCACATGACCACAGAACTGTCTTCGGACAGCGCTGGCTCTTCGGCTTTGAAACGGCGGTGAGCACCGCAACCCTAGAGTCGGATCAACTGGCTTTCAAGCAAGGGAACCGTTACCTTTAATCAGGTGTATATGTTCAGTACATTCAGTATAACAATAACATACAGTCCATACAATATAACAATTTTGACTTTTAAAATACAGATGCAAAATTGGAGTTTGGCTTTTAAAATACTGACGCAAAAATTGGGGTTTGGCTTTTAAAATACTGATGCAAGATTGACCGGTAGTTGTTATATTGTATACACTGTATGTTGTTGTTATACTGAATGTACTGAATATATATATAGAGAGAGAGAGAGAGAGAGAGAGGAGAAGAAGAAGAGTTTGGACTTATACCCCGCCCTTCACTGCCCAAAGGCGTCTCAGAGCGGCTGACAAACTCCCTTCCCTTCCCCTCCCCACAACAGACACCCTGTGAGGTCGGTGGGGCTGAGAGAACTTTTGACAGAAACTGTCCTTGAGAGAACAGCTGTGCCAGAGCTTGTGACTGACCCAAGGTCACATCAGCAGGTGCAAGTGGAGGACTCAAACCCGGTTCTCCCAGATAAGAGTCTGCGCACTTCACCACTACACCAAACTGGCTCTCTGATTAGGATGTTATAATACACAATGCACTTTATAGAATGACAAGAAGCAGGCCCCGCGATACTCGCTCGGGGGAGGGGGGAGTATTCCAAAAGGCGCCCGGTCTGCAGAAGCAGCTCTGCAGGTAAGCCTTCTCTCCCCTGCTCCGGCCCAACGATCCCCTCCACCGCCAATTTTCCCTCCCCTTGCGGGCACTGGTGGCGAGGCCTGAGTGCCTCCCAGCTGCTGGGCCCGATGATCCCCCCCCCCGCTGATTTTCCCTCTCCCCGCGGGCATGGGCAGCAAGGCCTGAGTGCCTCCCAGCCGCTGGGCCTGATGATTTCCCCCCGACCGCCGATTCCCCCCCCCCACACACGGGCACCGGCAGCAAGGCCTGAGCGCCTCCCAGCCACCAGGGCCCAACACAATCTTCCTCCTCCCCTGATTTTCCCTCCCCCCAGCACCAGCGTGAGGCCTGAGCGCCTCTCAGCTGCCGGCCTGCCACAGAGTTCCCAGAGCGTTCTCTGCGCATGTGCAGGGAACGCTCGTACTTTATTGGGGATTTAAATATCCCCCCTACAGTTTTTAAAACATTTTAGATTTTTCTGCACACCTGGGGACTGCCCCACGTGCGCAGGAAAATCTCCCTGCCCCCCAGGTGCCCCCGGTGTTCAGATTTCGATATCCACACGCAGGGGGCCTCTTGGGAATTAGATATATAGATAGTTATGAACAGACCACAATAATTTGCAAAAGTCCCTTGCAGTGTATATTTATTTGTTACTTGACCCACCTGGGGATTGGCAGCCCGATGGGGTTTGAGGCTGGGGGCTTGGGAGGGGGGCCCCTCAGTGGACCGAGCTCTCCTGCTGTGCGTGAGGGAGGGGGGCTCGGTGCCGTCCCTCACGGTCTCCCCTTCTGCCAGGAGCAGGCATTGGGCCCACCATCCAGATCGGAGAAGAGACTGTGATCACCGTGGACGCCAAGGCCGCCGGGAAGGGGAAGGTGACCTGTACAGTGTGCACACCCGACGGCACGGAGGTGGACGTGGACGTGGTGGAGAACGAGGACGGCACCTTCGACATCTTCTACACGGCCCCCCAGCCGGGCAAATACGTCATCTGCGTGCGCTTTGGGGGAGAGCATATCCCGAACAGTCCTTTCCAGGTTACGGTGAGTCCCGGCGTGGCTCGGGAGGGGCGTGGCTCATGGCCGTGGCTCGTGGCTGTGGCTCTTGTTCAGCCGGGGAGAGTTGGTGGTGAAACTGGGGGCGGAGCTGCGGCTCAAGGGCCGTGTCTGTTGTCGAGGTGGGCAAGTGAGATGAAAGTTAGCTGGCACTTTCAAAACTTGGACGTAGTCGTGCCGAAAATACCTACACGGCTCCGGACTGGAATATTTAAAGGGCCGTCTTCTCCCATACGCTCCTAGCCGGGAATTAAGATCACAGGGAGGGGCCCCGCCCCCCGACTGCCCCGTCAATCAAAGAAGCTCGTTTGATGGGTACACAAAATGGCCTTTTTGATGGCAGCCCCCTGGGGAGGCGCGCCCGGCCCCTCTCACTTTCGATCTTCCGGAGGCAGCTGAAGGGGGGGTGTTATCGAGGGCTGTGTTTCCGTAAAGAAGTCCTCGATTCTGATTTTAAATTTTGGTCCTGCGCGTTCAAGTTTTGGTGTGTTTTCTCTATTATCGTCAGCGGCCTCGGGCTCCGGAAGGAAGGCAGGCAGGCGGCCGATAAATTTTTAAAATCATAGAATCATAGAACGTTAGAGTCGGAAGGGACCTTGCAGGTCATCTAGTCCAACCCCCTGCACTCTGCAGGAGCATAGCCCAAAGATGGCCCTACATGCCTACAACATACCCAAAAGATGGTCATCCAGCCTCCGCTTGAAAACGTCCAGCGAAGGAGCATCCACCAGCTCCCGAGGCAGACTGTTTCACTGCTCAACCACTCTTACAGTCAGGAAGTTTTTCCTGATATCTAGCCGGTGACGACTCCCTTGTAATCTCCACCCATTAGATCTAGTCTTGCAATCCAGAGCGAGAGAGAATAGATCTGCTCCATCTTCTACACGACAGCCCTTCAGATACTTGAAGACTGCCATCATGTCCCCTCTAAGCCTTCTCTTTCCCAGGCTAAACAGACCCAACTCTTTCAGCCTTTCCTGGTAAGACCTGGATTCCAACCCTGGTTGCCCTCTTCCGGACACGCTCGAGCTTGTCGACATCCTTCCTAAAGTGTGGTGCCCAAAAATTAATAAATAAGTGCGCACCTGGCTGAGGGGGGCAGTAGGCCTCCAAAGCACAAGTCAGCCCAGGTCCGCTAAGCGGCAGCTGGATCGGGTGGTAAAACGGGGCAGGCCTTTTGCCCCAGAGAGATGCAGAAGAGATTTGGGCGGAGCAGGCCCAGGGGAGTTTAGAACTTTAGCTTTGCCAGACCTTATCCTTCTCTCTAGGTCCTGCATAAGCTCTTCCCAGTGCAAAGTCAGAGTTTCTTTTGCAGCACATGGCAGCACATAAACATTAATTATTACCAGAGACTTCCTTGCCCATTTCAGTAAACAGGCCTGCACCAAATGTCCACAATCCTGCAAGGGGATCACCTCTAGTTCGGAGTTACACAGCCACAATAGTGAGAGACAGTGCTCCCTCTAAGCTGTGGTGTCTTGTGAGCCAAAATTCTACTTTGTTGAGCTGCTGGCATTAAAGTTGTGACCGAGTGATTGGGCTCCTGCGTCAATTAATTTGCTCTGGAGTCCTCCTTTCCTGAGCGAAGACCAAAAATCTGTGAGCTGGAGGCTAAAAAACTGTGAGCTGGCTCACACTAACTCAGCTTAGAGGGAACACTGGTGAGAAACCTGCTTGGTACCAGCCAAGAAGCGTTTGGATTTGAAGGCTAACAGGGAAAGCGACTTATAACTCTCTATAAGAAGATCTCTGAGAGAGACCAGGTTTCCTGAAGGAGAATGATGTCAAACTTCCTGAGGAAGCTACCTTATCATTCTTCCGTTTGCCATTTTGGGTACGGAAAGGTATCTGGCCCCTTGAACCTCCAGACTGTGCCTTGGATTGTTTTATCTTCTTAAGCCGCCTCCGGCAGGTTCCCTGGAGAGGGGGCTTAAAAACGTTCCACAGAGTACAGAATTCTTTATTTATGGGAGACCCTGCCACAAGGGAGTCTGTAGTCGAACCCCTGGATTTCTTTTCCCCAGTTGGAAAGTGAGAGGGAATTCTCTAGGCCTGAGTAGGGAGGTGGCGTGGCGGCCTTCTCAGGGTGCCAAACCCCCAAATTTTGGCAGCAGGGAGGTTCTGGTCAGGCTGAATGCCACATGTTCTCAAAAGCGCTGCTTAAAGCGATTCTGCTTCCATGGGCAGGTCCCAAAGCATGGATTTTTTTTTGGCACCATGGGGGAAAGAGGAGTCTGTGCCAGGCCAGGCGTTTCCATGGCGGCCCTCCAGGAGACCTGCTCTCTCTCGACTCTTCGCCGGGCCTTTCCCCAAAGCGTCTTAAAACCCGAGAGTCAGTATCGAGACGGTTCGGCCGAGCATGGAGTGTGTGCGTGTGTGTTAAGCAGCCCTGTGGAGAGACGGAATGCTTGCAGTCCAACCTCTCGGGGGGCCCCGAACATTGCCCACTTCATGTTTTCGTCTCGCTACCACCTGCCTTCAATCACGGGCTGACGCCGGGACATCGGAAAGACATACTCATTTCATGAAAATCCATCTCCTGGCAGGTTTTACATTCCCACTGCTCCCAGCCCTTCCTCCCATTGTTCCGATCCGCCATGCGTTCCCGTTCGGAGGGTGCTTGTTTGAAAGCCCTAGTAGCCGGAGCGAGTGGGAAGGGCGCCGCCCTCCGAGCCGAGCCACCAGTGTGTGCATGGTGCAGGCGTGGAAGAATCGTTTGGCTCGTGCCGCTTTAGAATGTGGGTGGTGGGGGGGGAGGGGGGCTGCATTTTTCTGCCTCCCTACATAAAATCCCCATATATAGTCAGCGAGGCACATCAGAGATTTGGCACAGCTCTTACCCGGGGAACACCCTGCAGGGGAGAAAATGTTTTTGGAAACACGAACCGTGCCGCAGCGATGGCAGTTGGGGGGGGGGGCGTCCTCGCCACATAGGTATAGTTTTGACTCCGCAGTTCAGATTCTGAACTTCTCAGGTTAGGACGGAAGATGACTACGGGGTGGGGGCGATGGAGCGAGGTTTCTGAAATTATGCGCAGAGGAGGGAGAGCCAACAAAGAGGACGGTTTTTTCTTTCTCCCCAAATACTGGGATTCGAGGGCATCCAGTGAAAGCTGGTGGGTAGCCGACTCAGAAGAGGAGGAGATGGCATTCGCACCCCGCCCTTCACTCAGAGTCTCAGAGCGGCTTACAAACTCCTTTCCCTTCCCCTCCCCACAACAGACACCCCGTGAGGCAGGTGGGGCTGAGAGAGCTCTGAGAGAAACTGCTCTTTTTCAAGGACAGCTCTGACAGAACTATGGCTTGCCCAAGGTCATCCAGCAGCTGCACGTGGAGGAGTGGGGAATCAAACCCGGTTCTCCCAAATGAGAGTCCGCGCCCTTAACCACTACACCAAATTGGCTCTCGCACCAAACGGACCAAAGGAAATACTGCTTTACGCAGGGAGTGATTAAAATGTGGAACTGGCTGCCAGGGGGCTTAGTGATGGCCACAGGCATAGATGGCTTTAAAAGGGGATTAGACAGATTCATGGCGGAGAGATCTGTCAGTGGCTATTAGCCCTGGCGACTAAAGGGAGCCTCCATGTTTTGAGGCAGTCGACCTCTGAATCCCAGAACCAGGAGACAACAGGAGGGAAGGTCTTTTTCTTCTTCCTCTTCTTCCCCTTCCTCCTTCTCTGACACACTCCAAAAAAATCTTGCTAGTCTTGAGAGCCAGTTTGTTGTCGTGGTTAAGAGCGGCGGACTCCAATCTGGGAGAACCAGGTTTGATTCCCTGCTCTTCCACATGCTGAGTGGCGTTGGGCAAGCCATAGTTCTCTCAGAGCTGTTCTCTCAAGAGCAGTCCTTGAGTCCCAGGTCTCTCAGAGCTGTTCTCTCAAGAGCAGTCCTTGAAAGAGCTCTCTCAGACCCACCTGCCTCGCAGGGTGTCTGTTGTGGGGAGAGGAAGGGAAAGAGGTTGTAACTCGCTCTTGAGACTCCCAAGTGAAGGGCGGGGTGCGAATCCAACCACTTCTTCAAAGCCCCTATACTCCAAAAAAACACCCGTCGCTGGTCTCTAAGGTGCTCGAATCGCGAAAGCACAAAGGGAAGAGACCGCCCCGCTCCCACGTATATCTTAGAGTTGCCATCTTTTGAAAAGCCGGAAAAGAGGACATGTTTTCCCGACTGACTACTTCAAGCAAATGACCGCTACGCCAAATCTCATTTTGAATACCCCCCACTATTTAAGCTGTGATCATCGCGACGGACTAGGAATGTTCCTGAACCTTCCAACCCCAAAAGAGGATGTTTCCCCCCAGTCTTTCAAAAAGAGCCCAAAAGAGGACAGGCACCGAAAAAAAGGGATGTGTCCTTTAAAAAGAGGACATCGGGTAAGCCAGACATACATAACTGGCATTCGTGTTTTCAAGTGCCGTCCCAAGTGTTTGGCAGAATGTGTTCTCCTGACTCATCTCTTGGCTTTCTCGGAAGCCAAACCTTCCTGTTTCGAACGGTTACTCACTCTTTCCAGATCCCAGTACAAAAGGAACCCTCGAGCTCTTAGCAGTTGACAGAGCGGGTGAGGGGGTGTCGAGGAGCACAATGTCCCCTTTCTGGTATTGTCTTCCGATGCCCGTAGCAAGGGGTGCGTGAGCGTCCCCGCAGCCAGGGACCTCTGACTGAATGGAAAGCGTGAACTGGATTTTTCCTCCTCGAGAACAGAACACAGAAATCTCCCTTTTCTCGGTGCAAACATCTCTGTGCAACCCGGGCCAGGCGCTTGGAAAAAGTCGCTTGGTCACGCCACAAAAGCGCCGGCAGTTCCAGAGCTCGGCTGGGTTGCCAACCTCCAGGTGGTACTGAGCTTTGTAAGGAAAAGCAACCGTGATATGATAACGAAACTTCGTTAGAGGAAAAAGTAAGGTAAAGGTAAAGGTTTCCCTTGCTCGAAAGCCAGTCGAATCCGACTCTAGGGTTGCGGTGCTCATCTCCGTTTCAAAGCTGAAGAGCCAGCACTGTCCGAAGACGTTTCCGTGGTCATGTGGGCAGCATGACTAAACACCAAGGCGCACAGAATGCTGTTACCTTCCCACCAAAGTGGTACCTGTTTATCTACTTGCAATTTCTTGCTTTCAAACTGCTAGGGTGGCAGGAGCCAGGGCCAGAGACGGGAGCTCACTCCGTCATGCGGCACTCTCGGGTCTCAAACTGCTAAACTACTGACCTTCCACAGCCTGCAGTTCAGTGTCTTAACCACCTGAGCCACTGCAGCTCCTGAGGAAAAAGTATATCTTTAATTATCCGCCGAATAACAAATCGTTAAAGGCGTTTCCTGTGAAGTAAATTGGTCTCGAGTCTTTCTTTCTTGACGGCACAGCGCTCAGTAGACCGTTTCCCTCGAGGTTTCCTCAGAGGCGCTGCTTTTCACATAACTTAAACGATGTAAGTTAGAAAGGAAGAGGGAGTAGGGAAAAAAATATGAAAGGTGTAAGGTCTCATCTGAGGAAACCTTGAGTGAAACGGTCTATTGAGCGCTGTGCCGTCAGGAAGAAAAACGGGAGACCCGTTTACTTCACAGAAAACACCTTTAATGATTTTATTATTCAGTGGATAATTAAAGAAGACAAACTTTTCTCTAACGAGATTTCGTTTATCGTATGACGGTTGTTTTTCCTTACAAAGTTCAGCCTGTCCCGTGATCTCTCGTCCTTGATGGCTGGAGATCTCTCGCTGTTACCAGGCGACTAGTCTGTTTCCCTGGAGAACATGGCCGCTTTCAGTGGACTCTGTGGCGCTATATCCCATTGAGGTTCTTCCTTTCCTCAAAGAACCACCCTCCTCAGTCTCCCCCAATAAAATCTCCAGGTATTTCCCAACCCAGAGATGGCAACCCAAAACTCGGTGGGTCTTAACTGGCTTTCCCTCCCACATAGGACTTGTTTAAAATTTGGCACATATTTGGTGTACACCAGTGTGGTGTAGTGGTGAGGAGCACGGACTCTGATCTGGGAGAACCGGGTTTGTGTCCCCATTCCTCCACGTGCAGCTGCTGGTGTGACCTTGGGTCAGTCACAAGTTCTCTCAGAGCTCTTTCAGCCCCACCCACCTCACAGGGCGTCTGTTGTGGGGCAGGGAAGGGAAAAGAGATTGTAAGCCGCTCTGAGACTCCGGCATGATTATTACTCTGAGATAAGATTGTCTTAAATGCCATGGCATGCATGCATCAAGCCGTTTCTGGGACTGGACCTGTCCTGGGAAGATGAACGGCTCTAGCGCCGCTGGAATGCTTCAGTGGGGGAAGAAAACCTTGCCTGAAAAGGATCTGTGAGAATTCTGAATGCCGAAGTTCTGTGATGATATCCTGGCCCCGGGCCAGCCTCTCCTTTAGGCCATTCTAACACTCTTGCCCCCCCCCCCCATTCCTGCCACAGGCTCTGGATGGTGAGCGCACAACGCCCCAGCAGATGGCGCAGCCGATGCGCGCCCCACCCTACGCATACCCGCCTGGTGCACAGCAGCCATGGGGACCGACAGTAACAGTTCAGTTTCTCGGAGGGGAAAAGCTGGCCCGGGGCATTCTGGGCAGGGAAGCCACCCTGTGGAATTCAGTAGGCCGTTTCACGCTTGTCTAGCTCTGCTTGGGGCTGGTTTGCTGCTTGCCGTGAAGCTGCTGCGGGTCCCTTGTTCATTGGGACTGCTGGGTTAACCAAAGGGGCGTAAGTCCCTGTAGGGCCCCGCTTCTAGGATCGGTTGGGGAGATGGTTCAAAAAGAAGCCCGCCCCTGCTTTTTCTGTGTCCTAAGCCCCTCCTGAAAGTTTCTTCCCACTATACTACGCAGAGTAGCTGTTTGCTAATACCCAAACCAGCATTGACAGCTGTGGCCACATCCACACAGTATTGAATACTGTGCTCTCTGAACTTTGGGATTCAGAATGGTAAGCCTCTAGAACTAGTTGACCGGAAACTACACATTTGGACAAATACTAATGCCTGTAAGCTCACTGAGAGAGCCAGTTTGGTGTCGTGGTTAGGAGTGCGGACCCTAATCTGGGAGAACCAGGTTTGATTCCCCACTCTTCCTCCACATGCAGCTGCTGGTGTGACCTTGGGTCAGGCACAAGTTCTCTCCGAGCTGTTCTCTCAAGGGCAGTCCTCGAAAGAGCTCCCTCAGCCCCACCTACCTCACAGGGTGTCTGTTGTGGGGAGGGGAAGGGAAAGGAGATTGTAAGCCGTGTTCCCTCTAAGCTGAGTTAGTGTGAGCTAGCTCACAGTTTTTTAGCCTCTGGCTCACACATTTTCGTCTCCGCTCAGGAAGAAAGGCTCCAGAGCAAACTAATTTCTGCAGCTGCTAAATCACCTTCTCACAACTTTCATGCCAGTAGCTCGCAAAGTAGAATTTTTGCTCACAGGACTCCACAACTTAGAGGGAACATTGATTGTAAGCCGCTCTGAGACTCCTTCGGGTAGTGAAGGGCGGGGTATAAATCCAATCTCTTCTTCCCAGCTTCTGAAACCTTCAACTCCCCTCTCCCCATCTGTTCCTCTCCCTAAAAAAAAGTGACCAGTAACTAGAATCTGTGCAAGACCAAAATAGGACTACTTTGGGACAATCCGTCCCCCGAGTTGCAAAACCCACCTTTGGGGCTCCCAGGGATGGGGTGGTAACACCCTTGCTAGCTCAGCCGGCAGCCGCTAGGGCAACCCTGATGAATGTGGGTCAGGACTGCTGCGGGATGGGGCCTGCCAGGCTAGCGCTGCTTGATTTCGGAGCTCCGAAAGCCGCTTCCAAACGGCCGGCCGCTGCTTATGGCTGCATCCTCCTCGCCGCCCCGCTTTTCTCCTCCGCTAAGCCGGCTTTCCGTAATTACATTTGGAAACCCATTTAGCCAGCAGCGACAGGAGGATCGAGGGGTCATCCACTGAAGCCAGGTCTCTTAACCACTTCCAGCTCTCAGCCTAAGTAAAACCAGCTGCCGTCACTTCCCCAGGTGTGTGGCACCTTTCCCTTGTCCCCCCGGGCACGGCCACCTGGCTTCGGGAAGCTAGGAGCAGCGTTCCCGTTAACTGTTAAGTGGCCAGCAGTGTTCCCTCTAAGCCGAGTTAGTGTGAGCCAGCCCACAGTTTTTGTAGCCTCCGGCGCACACATTTTTGTCTTCGCTCAGGAAGGAGGGCTCCAGAGCAAACTAATTTATGCAGCAGCCAAATCGCTGGCTCACAGCTTTAATGCCCGTAGCTCACAGAGTAGAATTTTTGCTCACAAGGCTCCCCAGCTTAGAGGGAGCATTGGTGACCGGCCGAACTAAAACCTACCTTTACGAGATGACCTGCAAGGTCCCTTCCGACTCTTAACGTTCTAGGACCTCCGACCACTCAACGAAAAGCTCCGTGTAGGAGCTTTCGTTGAGTGGTCGGAGGTCCTAGAACGTTAAGAGTCGGAAGGGACCTTGCAGGTCATCTAGTCCAACCCCCTGCACTAAACTCTGCTCTGCCTGCCCTGCCAGATTCCCGAGTGGTTCCTTTCGCGGCCATGGCGGCTCTGCCACTCCCTCGCCCGCCTCCCTCCCTCCCGGCTGTCTTCGGCGCTCACGCAAACAGGGCCGCTTCGCCACCGGCTTTCCCCCGCACCTGAATTCCGGGGAGGGAAGAGGCGTCCAGAATGCAGCAGGGGCCTCGTCTTTTCTCAGGGTGTCTTTGTCTGAGATCACGTCCCTCCATCTCTCGATGCGGGGAAGGGGCGGGCCATCATGCTTCGTGTTGTCTTTGTGTCGATGCCTCCACCGCCGGGGAACCGCTCGGACCTGTCCAAGTCGGGCTATACTACGTCCTCGTCTTGGCTGGAGAAGGGGCGGCAGGGTGTGGGGAGTATATCGGGCTGCATCTTTCTCCCTTTGTCCACAAGAAGAGTTTGTTTTGGAGGCCGGGGAAAAGGGGGGGATGTCCACTGTAGCTCTCCTGAACTCAACTGCCACCATGTTCTTGGGGAGGAGTGTTGCCCATGGGCGAGCCCATAGCCAGGATTTTGTGGCTTGTGGGGCAAAAAGTTTTCTGGTGGGGCTGCCATTATTTTTAAGTCAGCTCCAATAATCCGCCCCCAAGCCTGACTGCCAGCAGGCCACCCCTCTCCTTCCTCCTCCTGCAAGATTTAAAGGGCCCATCAGCTGATAAACGGGGAGCACGTGGCCCGCTGATCAGCCGGAGGGCCCTTTAAATCTTGCAGGAGGGGGAGGGAGAGTGGCGCGCGCCACCCCCGCTTCTTCTCAAAAGCATTTAAAGGATCCCTTTAAATGCTTTTGGGAATGAGGGGGGTCCTTTAGGAAGGGGCAGAGCCCCAGTAGCCCCAAGACCAGCCCGCAGGTAGAACTGGTGAGGCAAGTTCTTATGTCCAATCAATTGATTTTTAAGGTGCTCGATCCCATGTGAAACGGGGGCCCATGCTGGAGCCGGAAATGTCCCGCTGTTCTAAAGCAGCGGAGTGCTTTGTGCAGGAGGGAAGGCAACCACGGCTTCCGCTGCAAGATTTATGGTTTCATAAGTGCCAGCTGAACTCAGCAGAGGCATCCAGTCTCCAATGTGGGGGTAAGGCAGCATAAAGACAGTTAGAGAGAGAGAACTCAACCTGGGAAGCCCAAGCGAGCCCAATCTCAAAAGCTAAGCAGCAGGGCTATTTTGGGGCAGGAACGCACAGGAACGGAGTTCCGGCTGGCTCCCGAGTTGGCCACGCCCAGCAGGAACTCATTAGCATAACAGGCCACGCCCAACAGCAGGAACTCATCAGGATTGGCTTCATTAGGGGTGTGTGGCCTAACATGCAAAGGAGTTCCCACTACAAAAAAAAGCGCCCTGGGTTTTGTCAACAAAGAAGGTAAACAGAATAAGAAGTGAAAGGTGGGTGTGGCTGGATGACCGCACTTCTGGTAACGAGAGGGTGTGGCCTAATATGCTAATGAGCTGTGTTGTCAGGGGTGTGGCCTGTTATGCTAATGAGTCCCTGCTGGGCGTTTTCTACCCCCAAAAAAAGCCCTGCTAAGCAGTATCAGCCCCAGTTAGTACTTGGATGGGAGACCTCCGAGGAATAGCAGGGTCTTGACGCAGAGGTGGGCCATGGCAAGCCACCTCTGAACACCTCTGGCCTCAGGAACCCTACAGGGTCACCATAAGTCAGCTTTGCCTTGATGCCAAAAAAAGCCACAACAGAGAGAGAGAGAGAGGCCTCTGGTACAGTCTGAGCTTTGCCTGCGGTGGCTTTCCGTCGCTATTAGGGCCGTGCATCATTTTCCTATCCCCGTGGCCAGGATAGCCCGTTTGGCCATGGGGATCGGAAAAGGTTGTTCTCCAAGGAAGGGAGGGGGGGTGCTGGCAAAGGCCATTTTGTGCAGTGCCAAGAAGTCTTCACGCATGGCTCCCAAAAGCAGCGTTGGCTGCTTCTGAAAGAAGCACAGGTGGTCAGCCCTCTCGCCAACCACATGGCGACTGAAGCAGCTGCAAATGCAATCTTGTCTGTTTCTGCTTCTGGGGTTTGTTTCCCCTCCCTTTTGAAAGCACAACGTACAGAAGAGGAAGCGTACAGTCATTGTCTCCTGGCTGCTTTCTGGAGCCTAGATGACATTGCAGCGGAACTGTAATTCCGAATCACGGACTGTAGAACTCCGGCGTGAAGCTGGTTTTCGGGATTTCCGTCTGCTACCGGCAGTGCTAACCGCTGCTTGACACGTAGGCCCCCCCCAAAAAAACCTGAAATACGGGTACCGAAACACTCCTTGGCAGATGTTTAGTCCAAAGCTCTGATCTGGAAACTGTGGAAAGCTTCGAGTTGCAAGGACGGAGTCCGTCAACCAACTTGTCAGATTCCATCTTTGCAAATCGAAACTCTTTTAAACAGTTGGCCAGCTGGCTGTGTTGGTTTCCCAGCCGTGACTAGGGCCAGAACAGGGGCGTAGAGAGAGGCCTTCTCCTGCTGTCTTCGTCTGCTCTGTGTTCCATCGCTGTTCACAAACTCGGCATTGCCCCCCCCCGCGCCCCTCTGTGTGACCTCCAGCCTTCCGTTTTGATTTTCAACTCCCTTTCGGGGGGTGGACCTCGGGGGTCCCTCTTTTTGTCTTCCAGGCGACGGACCGTCCCGTGAACGGGCTGGATGCCGGATTGCGGCCTTTCGACCTGGTCATCCCTTTCACTATCAAGAAAGGAGAGATCACAGGTAATGGGGGGAAAGGCTGCGTTTGGAGGGGCAACCAGGCGGTCCGATCCGAAGCGCGCGTTGAAGTGGATCTCTTGTTAGGATCGCACTGTTGATACCACATATTTACTTATTTGTAATTTAAATTGATGGACTGCTCTTCTCCTGAGTGCGCAGAGCTCAGGGCATTGAACGACAGTAAAAAAAACAAACATGCATTAAAACCAGGGCTCTTTCTGTCGCAGGGACTCCTTTGCCTATTAGGCGACACACACCCCTAATGTAGCCAATCCTCCAAGAGCTTACAGAGCTCTTCTTACAGGGGCGACTGTAAGCTCTCAGAGGATTGGCTACATTAGGGAGGGTGTCGCCTAATAGGCAAAGGAGCTCCTGCTACAAAAAGAGCCCTGATTAAAACAATTCCGACAATTCAATAAATAACCAAACGGGCCCCCAGCATTTTTGAACCCGTGTGCACTGTTGGAGTTCTGAAACAGCAGTGGGTACACGATTGATGGCTTGGCAAATGAATACATGAAGCTGCCTTCTACTGAATCAAATTCCTGGTCCATCAAAGTCAGTATTGTCTACTCGGACTGGCGGCGGTTCTCGAGGGTCTCAGGCAGAGAAAGATCTTTCGCATCACCTCCTGCCTGGTTCTTTTTAACTGGAGATGCCAGGAATTGAACCTGGGACCTTCTGCATGTCAAGCGGAGGCTCTGCCACTGAGCAACAGCATTTCCCCAATGTTTACACGTGAATCAGGCTTATACTGAATCTGCCTATTAGTCCATCAAGGTCCGTATTGTCTGTTTAGAGTTGCAGCAGTTCGCCAGGGTCTCAGGCAGAGGTCTTTGTCATCCCCTCCTGCCTGGTCCTTTTAACTAGAGAGGTTGGGGATTGAGCCTGGGACCTTCTGCAGGCCAAGCAGAGGCTCTGCCCCTGAGCCAGGGTCTCAGGCCAAGGTCTTTCACATCACCTCCTGCCTAGTCCTTTTAACTGGAGAGGCCGGGGACTGAACCTGGGACTTCTGCATGCCAAGCAGAGGTTCTACCACTGAGCCAGGGTCTCAGGTCAAGGTCTTTCTCATCACCTCCTGCCTGGTCCTTTTTTAACTGGAGATGCCGGGGACTGAACCTGGGACCTTCTGCATGCCAAGCAGAGGTTCTACCACTGAGCCAGGGTCTCAGGTCAAGGTCTTTCCCATCACCTCTTGCCTAGTCCTTTTAACTGGAGATGCTGGGGACTGAACCTGGGACCTTCTGCATGCCAAGCGGAGGCTCTACCACTGAGCCAGGATCTCAGGTCAAGGTCTTTCCCATCACCCACTGCCTGGTCCTTTTAATTGGAGATGCCGGGGACTGAACCTGGGACCTCCTGCCTGCCAAGCAGAGGCTCTGCCACTGAGCCAGGGTCTCAGGTCAAGGTCTTTCTCATTACCTCCTGCCTGGTCCTTTTAACTGGAAATGGCAGGGATTGAACCTGGGCCCTTCTGCAGGCCAAGCAGAGGCTCTGCCACTGAATCAGGGTCTCAGGCGGAGGCCTTTCCCACCACCTGCCTCTTCCTTTTCTAACTGGAGATGCCAGGGACTGAACCTGGGACCTACTACATGCCAAGTAGATGCTCTCTCACTGAGCCACAGCCCGCCCCACCTAGCCCCTGCCACTTTGTAAAAGTACTTGGCAGGTGCCTGAAAAAGTTGATCAAATGCCCATGGGCATCACGTTGGGGAACCCTGCTATATAGTCTACCAGGTTTCCCTCAAGTGGTGCTCAGCCCAGCAGAGACCATAAGCGCTGCTTCCTGTTCCTGCAGGGGAGGTGCGCATGCCGTCTGGGAAAGTGGCAAAGCCGGACATCACAGACAACAAGGATGGCACCGTGACTGTGCGGTACGCCCCCACGGAGGCCGGCCTGCATGAAATGGACATCCGTTACGACAACATGCACATCCCAGGTAACTTTTTTTGGGGGAGGAGGCATTACTGTAGGCTATCAAGATTTGGTGGAGGACAGGGTGCGGGAGATGCTGAAGGAGTTCTTCGATGATGCCAGTTTTGGTGTGGTGGTGAAGTGCGCGGACTCTGATCTGGGAGAACCGGGTTTGATTCCCCACTCCTCCACTTGCAGCTGCTGGATGACCTTGGGCAAGCCATAGTTCTGACAAGAGCTGTCCTTGAAAGGGCAGTTCTTGAAAGAGCTCCCTCAGCCCCACCTGCATCACAGGGTGTCTGTCATGGGGAGGGGAAGGGAAAGGAGTTTGTAAGCCGCTCTGAGATTCCAAGTGAAGGGTGGGGTATAAATTCAATCTCTTCTTCTTTCTCTTCCTCCTTCCACCTCCATAGGCAGCCCTCTGCAGTTCTACGTGGACTACGTCAACAGTGGGCACGTGACGGCGTACGGGCCTGGGCTCATCCATGGTGTGGTTAATAAGCCAGCGGTCTTCACAGTCAACACCAAAGATGCGGGTGAAGGTGAGTTTAAGAGCACATCCCTGACATAAAAACAGAAGAGAACATAACGTAAGAACCTGAGAGAAGCCAGGTGTTAGTATAAGGAGGTATTCTGTACTCAATTTTTATGTTATACACCTTTTGCAATTTTGGGTTTTTTTGTTTTTCCCTTAAATTAAGGACATAAGAATAGTAAATATAATTTAATTCCATAGCCATTAACTATAAAATATATATATCAACATGCGTTAAACATAACAGTGATATAATTCCTTTGGAATTTCCTTCTGATTAGAAAGATAAGATTGGTGACCAGATTTTCTTAAACTCTTAAGAGGGCTCCAGTTGATATCATCTGATTCAAATTAAAAGTGATTCCATAGTTGTGTATGCCGCATCTGTAGAGTCGGGGCAGTGGAGATTTTCCAACAAGAAGCTATGGACAGTTTAGCAGCTGATAAAAGGATCGCAGTAACATTAGTTATCCATTGAGGTTGGTCTTTATTCCAATTTGCTCCTAATAGGAGGCATTCCAGAGTAAATTCCCCGTCATCGTTGTAACTGTCTCCAGAATTGCTTGCCAAAAAAGTTACCAAGCCTGGGCAGGTCAACCAACGGTGGACATAAGTTCCAACCAGTGTTCCCTCTGAGTTGAGTTAATGTGAGCTAACTCATTGTTTTTTTAGCCTCCGGCTCACACATTTTCGTCTTAGCTCAGGAAGGATGGCTCCAGGGCAAACTGACTTTATGCCGTAGCCAAATCACTCGCTCACAACTTTAGTGCCAGTAGCTCATGGAGTAGAATTTTTGCTCACAAGACTCCACAGCTTAGAGGGAACATTGGTTCCAACTGACCCACACTTTTCCCAACAACCTGGACTCAGCTGCGGTGAGGTATACGATAAGGATTCTGGTGACATAAAGAGCTAGTAGATTTATTAAGTAGATTTATTAACTTAAGAACCAGCTCTTGATATATTTTGCATTTTAGCTCAATAACTTTTCAGTTTCACTCCTCCTAGCTGCTGTTTTTCTGCAGCTTTGTTTTCCTGGTTCTTCTTTGTTTGTGGAGGGCGTTGGGACTAACGGGCCTCTCGCTTTCCCGCCTTCTGTCCCTTGTTTGGGTAGGTGGCCTGTCTCTGGCCATCGAAGGTCCCTCCAAAGCTGAGATCGGCTGCACCGATAACCAGGACGGCACTTGCACCGTGTCCTACCTTCCAGTTCTGCCCGGTGACTACAACATCCTGGTGAAATACAATGACAAACACATCCCGGGGAGCCCCTTCACTGCCAAGATTACGGGTGAGTCCTGGGACACGGCTTGGGGGGAGTGGCCCATCAGGGCAGCCTTCCAGAGGGGGGAACGTAACTTTCCTCTGCTTCCACAGGCGACGACACCATGCGGATGTCCCACCTGAAAGTGGGCTCTTCCGCCGATATCCCCTTGAACATCACGGAGACGGATCTGAGCCAGCTGACAGCCACCGTGGTCCCGCCTTCCGGCCGTGAGGAACCGTGTCTGCTGAAAAGACTACGCAACGGTCATGTTGGTAAGTAGGTGGGGCCTTTGTCTTAAGACCATAAGAGAAGCCGTGTTGGATCAGGCTGTCAAACTGTGGCCAAAACCCAAGGGCCATCTGGTGGTCCATCAACAGGGTCAGAACTCCAGAAGCCCTCCCACTCTTGCCCCCCAAGCACCAACAATACAGAGCATCACTGCCCCAGACATAAGAACATAAGAGAAGTCATGTTGGATCAGGCCAATGGCCCATCCGGTCCAACAGTCTGTCACACAGTGGCCAAAACCCAGGTCTCATCATGAGGTCCCCCAGTGGGGCCAGAACTCCAGAAGCCCTCCCATTGTTGCCCCCCAAGTACCAAGAATACAGAGCATCACTTGCCCCAGACAGGGTATTTAATCTATACATCGTGGCTAATAGCCGTGGATGGACCTCTGCTTCATATGTTGATCCAATCCCTTCTTGAAGTTGTCCTTGCTTGTAGCCGCCACCACTTCCTGTATCTCTGGGACCACTTCCTGTGGCGGTGAATTCCACGTGTTAATTACTCTGTGAGTGAAGGACTTCCTTTGATCTTTTCTACGCCTGCAGCTCATTAATTTCATTGAGTGCACACGAGTTCTTGTATGGTGAAAAGGTGGTAGTGGGGAAATCTTTCTCTACGTGGTAGCAAGAACTGTAGACAGTATTCCATATACGGTCTCAGCATACTTTTAAACAGGGGCATCACGATATTGACTGATTTGTTTTCAGTTCCCTTCTTAATAACCCCCAGCATCGCATTTGCCTTTTTTAATTGGCCTTATTTATTGTTCGAGTCCAACTGCCTTCCATGCTAACTGGTGAGGAACAACACTCCCTCTAAACTGTGGAGTCTTGTGAGCAAAAATTCTACTTTGGTAGCTCCTGGCATTAAAGTTGTGAGCGAGCGATTTGGCTGCTGCATCAATTAGTTTGCTCTGGAGCCCTCCCTCCCTGAGCTAAGACAAAAAATGTGTGAGCTGGTGGCTCAAAAACTGTGAGCTAGCTCACACTAACTCAGCTTAGAGGGAGCACTGGTGAGGAATCCAGAACTGGGACGAACTGGCGGACCAAGCAGTGTTCTCTTTTTCTCCGTTCCGCAGGGATTTCCTTTGTCCCCAAAGAGATCGGGGAGCACATCGTCAACATCAAGAAGAACGGGCTGCACATCCCGAACAGCCCCATCACGGTGATGATCAGTCAGTCGGAAATCGGGGACGCCAGCCGCGTGAGGGTGTCCGGCCCAGGGCTCAGCGAGGGCCGCACCTTTGAGCCGTCCGAGTTCATCATCGACACGAGAGATGCCGGTACGAACAAAGCTTTTAAGTCAGAAAAACTTGGAAATTTTCCTTGCCAACTTGCATTAAGCCCGTGCCTGCTAGTTTATTTGTTTTAATCTCGGAGCTGCTAGGATCATCTAGTCCAGGAGTGTCAAACATGCCGCCCAGGGGCCGGATCAGGCCCCCAGAGGGCTTTTATCAGGCCCACAGTAGAACTGGCTGTCTTCTGCTTCCAGTTCTGCTGCTGCTGCGTCATCGTAGGTTTGCAGCTTACAGATACATGCCTGAACTGCATACTCAAGACTGCAACAGCACAGACATTTTGATGTAATAATTCAGAGCAAGAGTTGTCAGTTATCAGAGACTGTTAAATAAACACAATAATGCAAGACTGCTAATGTTTTAAGCATGTTTTTATTTTAAGTAAAAAACAACAACACCCCTTGGTGTTTGTGTCCTTTATAAAGTTTATACCTCCTCCACCTGGCATTACATTTCATGACACACAACAAGGTCTCATTTATGTCAGATCCGGCCCTCGAAACAAATGAGTTCGACACCCCTGATCTAGTCCAACTCTTCTTCTTCTTCAATTCTAAACTCCCCTTTCCCTCCGTCAGGTTACGGCGGGTTGAGCCTGTCCATCGAAGGCCCCAGTAAGGTTGACATCAACACCGAGGATCTGGAGGACGGGACCTGCAAGGTGACCTACTGCCCGACCGAACCGGGCAACTACATCATCAACATCAAATTTGCAGACCAGCACGTGCCAGGTAAGGGCTCTGCCCTCTCGGCTCTGGAGTTCCACCTTGGGTCGAAGAGAAAAATGTGCAGACAGGATTGAGAGATGCTTTAAGAACATAAGAACATAAGAGAAGCCAATGTTGAATCAGGCCAATGGCCCATCCAGTCCAACACTCTGTGTCACACAGTGGCCAAAAATACCAGGGGCCATCAGGAGGTCCAGCAGTGGGGCCAGGACACTAGAAGCCCTCCCACTGCTGCCCCCTCCAGCACCAAGAACAGAGGGCATCACCTGCCCCAGACTGAGAAAGCGAAACAGCCTACGGTGTTGGCACTGACGACTGCTGCATCTCTCATCTGAAAGCAAGATGGTCTAGAGCATTGAATCCTGTCTGGATATTTGTCTCTGTAGCTATGGACTGTTCTACAAGATTTATATTGTTCCTTAGGTTTTTGTTATCAGTGTACTATAATTAATAAGCTACAGTGGGGTCTTTATTGTATATTTACGTATATGATTTAAACGAATATATGAAGGCATAGTAGCATATCAGTCAGTCAATCATACCTTTTATTGGCATACTCAAACACAGTACAAAATAGAAACAAGCAAAAAATACAGTTCAGGATTAAGAACAGGCTAATATATATATACACATACAGGGCTCTTCTTGTAGCAGGAATTCCTTTGCATATTAGGCGACACCCCCCCTAATGTAGCCAATCCTCCAAGAGCTTACAGTAGCCCCTGTAAGAAGAGCTCTGTAAGCTCCTGGAGGATTGGCTACATTAGGGGTGTGTGTCGCCTAATATGCAAAGGAGTTCCTGCTACAAGAACAGCCCTGTATATGTATGTATGTGTATATATAAAAAAATAAATTCATGGCAAAACATGCCCCTCATAAATTTTAATAGACTTCTCCATGAATTTACTAACAGCCCTTGTGATTTCTATTTCGTTATCTTTTAATAAGTGGCGATAGTCAATCCCACTTACCAGATTACAGGGAGGGAGGGAGAGATTACCAAACAGTTCCCTCCGGGGATTAGAATATAGCTGGCAGTCCAGCAATATATGTTGGATGGAATCTGGAATGTTTACCCCACAAGGACAGACTCTCTCACTATATGGAATTTGGAGGAATCTACCCTAAACGACGTTTGAAGGAAAGGAATTCATCCTAGCCAACATAAATGCTCTCCTTTGCTGGGGGCTTTCAAGATCACCTACATAGTTGGCCATTTTTCCCAATGGGTTGAGGAAGGCCAAGCACCGTAGAGGAGCATATATAATATTGAGCAGGGCATAACTTAGTAAGTTCTAAATCAAGGACCCTCTATTTAATTAGTCTAGAATTATACGATTCATCGGATAGGAAGAGGTCTTCCGTTGCAATTCCTATATGTTTAAAGTAGCATATCAGAATTGCGTGTGTTGTTTGAACACGGTGTTTTTCTACATTTACTCAACCTTGCCGTGTTTCCCGTGTGTTTGTCGCCATTCCTCAGCTTGGAAACTGACAACTCTACCCCAGCTTCAAGCTGCCCCTGAAGCAAGGAAGAACTTTCAGGGTTTGGTTCCGAGTGGGTTGTGAATGAAAGACTGAAGGACGGAGACATAGGCAGACCAGGCCCGTGGATACAGTGAGGCATCTTGGGGCGAGGCCCCCTGACTCACTAGTAAGGCCCCATGACTTCCCACTCACCCCAGGGACCCCGAGCAGTGGCAGGTGTGGGGAAGGAGCCAGGTATTCTTTAAATTTGATTCACCAATGCCCCCTAAGAAGTTTAAATCCCCCCCCCCGACTTAGAAAATCTTGGCTACAGGCCTGAGGCAGAGTCTTGGTTGCAGGGCCTGTGTCATGACCCCAGGGGGTCGCCACCTTCCGCTGCCACCACTCTGGACTTCGGGTCCCTTGAGAAGGCCCAGAGTACCCTCCCGAGCCCAACCAAAATGCCCCTTTTCAAGCCGATAACCATAGGCGTGATGACCAGGCAGAGAACACTTAAACAAATGGTTTAACTCTAATGGGGCACTGAAAACAAGACAAGGTGCTTTAAAAGATATAACAGTGTTCAAAGGCAAAAATAAACAGAATCTAACACAACTATCTATTTCACTTAACTAGTTACTACTTAAGGCCTACAGCCTTCTTACCAGGCCTCCTGCCTAACACTCACTCTGAGCCAAGTGGGGGATCTTTCTCCTCAGACCAGACTGTTCCCTCTGTGAGACAAGTCCGCAGAAGAGCAAAAGAACCGTTTCCTCACAGCACACAGAGTTTATATCACAGTCCCCTTCAGTTTAGCTCTGTGAGAGGAAAGAACGCCATTTTCCACAGCCCACAAAGTATGTAACATTCTCCTGACAGAATCTCTGTATACTGATTGGCTACAACCGTTGCTAAGCATTGTGGGGGTTGTAGGCTGTCTGCTCTCCACTCCCACACAGGCTCTAAGCCTTTCTCCTGGACCTACACAGATTATGACAGCCTGCCACTGGGGTTCCCCCACCTTTTTAAGCCAGCAGGAAGCTGTGGGGTTTTGAGAGGTGGATGCCGAGCCAAACCCCAAAGTGGTCGCGCTTGGAGGCGGAGCCAATTGCAACGCCTTCCTCGTTGTTTTGTGACCAAATTGCAAAAGGAGAATGAATGAGATGAAGAAAAATGGTGGGGGGAAGGAGAAAGAGACTGAGGAGTAAAAAGGAAATAAAGGGAAGTTGGCAGGGAGGAAGTGGAACACAAAGAAGGGGAAGCCTGAATGGGGGAATGGAATCACAGACGGACTAAGGGAAGCACGGGTTCCTGTCAGTCCTCCTGATCCTCCGGTGGAGTGGGAAACCCCCTTTCATTTGAATGAGCGCAGCCAGTAACAAATTGTGCCTTACAGAGGTCCTCCACCCAATGCTTTCCTCTAAGCTGTGGAGTCCTGTAAGCAAAAACTCTACTTTGTGACCGACTGGCATTAAAGTTGTGAGCGAGCGATTTTGGCTGTTGCATAAATTACTTTGTTCTGCAGCCATTCTTCCTGAGCTCAGACAGAAAATGTGTGAGCCGGAGGCTACACAACTGAGCCGGCTCACGCGGACACATCTTGAATCTTTCTGATCCAACCAACTTTTCTGGAAAGTTCAGTGGGTGCCAAGGGAGGTATTGGCAGGGTGCCCTTGGGCACCAGCTTGGGGAACCCTGGCCTGAGTCACGTCCAGGGGAAATCTGTAAATGCCCGTTGAGCTCCAAGAAGACAGAGCCCAGCTGTGCAGTCAGAATGATACAGTGCAGCTGTTGGTGAAGGTCTGTAGCTCACAGACGGGGATTGTCTTGGGCGCTTCCTTTCATAAATACTCCCTGAAATGGAGGGTATCAGGGAATAGGGTCCAGCTGCTACCTCGGCGTGCTGGTTTTCTGCACAGAAACATCTTTGATATGGGACAGCAGGAAGGCATGCTCTCCTGCGGCAGCCAGGAGTGGCACATGGCAGTACATACTGCATTAGACCGAAAGGGATATTGCTGGTCAGGGGAAATCGGGAGAGAAGAACATAAAAGAAGAGCCCTGCTGGATCAGACCAGTGAGGGTCCATCTAGTCCAGCATCCCATTACACACAGAGGCCAACCAGTTCCTTTGGAGGGCCCGCAGACAGAGCATAGAGCCTGAGACATTCCCCTGAGAAGAGCCCTGCTGGATCAGACCACTGGTCCATCCAGTCTGGCATCCCATCTCACACAGTGGCCAGCCAGGTCCTTTGGAAGGCAACAACAGGGCACAGAGAAGGTCTTCTCCGGATAACATCAGAAGAGCCCTGCTGGTCCATCCAGTCCAGCATCCTATCTTACACAGGGCCAGCCTCTGGAGGGCCACAACAGGCAGAGGGCCGAGGCCTTCCCTGAAAGGACATCAGAAGAGCCTGCAGGGTCAGACCAGGAGGTCCCTCCAGTCAGCCTCCCGTCTCACAGGGCCAGCCAGTTCCTCTGAGGGCCAACAACAGGGCAGAGGCGGCCTTCCCCTGAAAAGGACCTCAGAAGAGCCCTGCTGGGTCAGACCAGGGAGGGTCCACCCAGTCCAGCCTCCCGTCGCATACAGGGGCCAGCCAGTTCCTCTGGAGGGCCAACAACAAGGCATAGTGAGACCAAGGACTTCCCCTGAGGTTGCTTCCTGGCTCTGGGATTCAGAGGTTCAGTACCTCTCGACTGTGGAGCTTCTCCTCAGTCACCATGGCTAGTAGCCACTGATAGACTTATCCTCCAGGAATCTTTCTGATCCCTTTTTTAAAGCTCTTTACTCCCGTGGCTATCATTTCATTCTCTGGCAGTGAATCCCACATTTTAAGCACTCTCTTCGTAAAGAAGCATTTCCTTTTGTCCATCCTGAACCTACTGCCCATCAGCTTCATTGGATGCCCTCCAGTTCTAGTCTTCTGGGAGAGGGAAGAAAAGCCTGGGGGGGGAGCCGTTCTCACTTAAAACCTCCCCACAAAGCTGGCCGCAGGGTGTCTTGGGCTTCCTTCCCATCCTCCCTTTTCATGGTGGGACAGAGCCAAGCCTGCAAGAGTTGATTTCTTTATTTGCGGCATTCGCATCCCGCCTTTCCGTCCTTATAAGGGCCACCGAGCCAGCTAACAATTTAAAACACGCATGATAAAATTGCAGTTTTTCTCCTGGGGCTGAACAACCCGCCAGTGGACGGCAGACGGTGCCTCATCAAAGCTTTCCTTGCCCAAGGACCGCAGCGGAGCTGGGTGGCTTCCCCGATCCCCAAACCATCACGCTGAGAATCTGGGCAAAGGGGCAAGCCGCAGTTCTGGCACCGTCCACCCCTGGTCTACCTTCCACGGTGCAAATTGTCCGTGAGCTGCTCCTCCTCTCTTTCCTGAGCCCTCGCTTCTGCTTCTTTCCCTGGGGCAGGGAGTCCGTTCTCTGTGAAGGTGACGGGAGAGGGCCGCATGAAGCAGATGATCACGAGAAGTCGCAAAGCCCCGTCGGTGGCCAACATCGGCAGCAAGTGCGACCTGAGTCTGAAAATCCCAGGTGAGCGGCTGGAGGGTTGTGGTTGGGTCGGGCCCACTGGCGTGGAGATCTAACCCCGTGACAGTTGTCGCTCGTTGCCGGTTTCAGGTCTTGCCGTTCCTCCCTTTTTCGTTAGCCCTACGACCCTGCATTGTTGGATAGCGTGAATAGGAAAGGAATTTGCATTGCAACTGGGTATTTCTGCGTGGGCAAGACTGTCCAGCGGCACGTGGTTGCTGTAGTATTGTTGTTGTTGTGAAGTGCCGTGAAGTCAAAGCTGACTCAGGGCAGGACCGTAGGGTTTTCAAGGCAAGAGACAAATAGAGGAGGTTTGCCACTGTGCAGCAATTCTGGACTTCCTTGGTGGTCTCCCATCCAAGTACTAACCAGGTCCGACCCTGCTTAGCATTCAAGATCTGACAGGATGGGGCTGCCCTGGGCCATCCAGGTCAGGGTAATTGGCTTTAATACAACAGTGATATAATATCCAGTGATGTTTGGCTGCAGCCTTAGACTTTAAAGAAGGGCCCTGCGCCGAGGCCTTCATAAGAACCTCAGAAGAGCCCTGTTGGGTCAGACCAGTGAGGGTCCCTCTAGTCCAGCATCCTATCTGGCACAGTGGCCAGCCAGTTCCTCTGGAGGGCCAGCAACAGGGCAGAGAGGCCGAGGCCTTCATAAGAACCTCAGAAGAGCCCTGTTGGGTCAGACCAGTGAGGGTCCTCTAGTCCAGCATCCATCTGGCACAGTGGCCAGGCCTTCCCCTGATAAAGAACATCATGAGAGCCCACCTGCATCAGACCAGTGAGGGTCCACCTAATCCAGCATCCCATCTCACACAGGGGCCAACCAGTTCCTCTGGAGGGCCCAGCCAACAGGACATAGAGGCTGAGGCCTTCCCCTGAGAAGAACATCAGAAGAGCCCTGCTGGGTCAGACCAGGGAGGGGCCCTCTAGTCCAGCATCCTGTCTCACCCACAGGTCAGCCAATTCCTCTGGAGGGCCAACAGCAGGGCATGGAGGCCAAGGCCTTCCCCTGATAAGAACATCAGAAGAGCCCTGCTGGATCAGACTAGTGAGGGTCCATCTAGTCCAGCATCCTGTCTTACCCAGGAGCCAAGCAATTCCTCTGGAGGGCCCAGCAACAGGGCACAGAGGCTGGGGCCTTCTCCTGAGAAGAACATCAGAAGAGCCCTGCTGGATCAGACCAGTAGTCCATCTAGTCTGGCATCCTGCCTCACACAGTGGCCAACCAGTTCCTCTGGAGGGTCAACAACAGGGCACAGAGGCTAAGGCCTTCCTCTAATAGGAACATTGTGAGAGCCTGCTGGGTCAGACCAGTGAGGGTCCATCTAGTCCAGCATCCCGTCGGCTGACCAGTTCCTCTGGAGGGCCAGCAAGAGGGCAGAGAAGCCGAGGCCTTCCCCTGAGAAGGACACCAGAAGAGCCCTGCTGGGTCAGACCAGGGGGGATCCCTCTAGTCCAGCCTCCCGTCTTACACAGGGGCCAGCCAGTTCCTCTGGAGGGCCAGCAACAGGACAGAGAGGCTGAGGCCTTCCCCTGAAGTTGCCTCCTCCTCACTCTGGGATTCAGAGGCTTAGTGCCTCTGAAAGCCATCGTCAGTCCCTTGCTCCTTTCCCGTCTCTGCAGCCAGCAGAAAATTGCCGTGTTCTCTGCCGCTGTTCCAGGCCGCCGGAGGGTAGTTGCTGGAACCGAGGCACTCCAGCTAGGCCCATCCTGCCTCCCGAGCTGGCGATTGGTTCCAGGGGAAAGGGGAAGAGGCTGATGAGCTTGGAGCTCTTCCCAACTCGCGTTAGGGTGCGGTTAAACTCTGCCCACAGTTTGACTTATAAGGGAAAAAGAGCCGTGTTCGAAGCTGAGTCATCGCTTTGGCTTCCCAGCCAAGTGGCCGGGCTCTTCTCGCTGATAGCTGTACGGCTTGTTTGTGGTGAATATCTGCCCACTGGCTTTCCGTAACGTGTAGGAATGCTGCAATGAACCTACGGTTTGGGGGCTCAAAACTGGGGGATTATTTTGGGGGGGAAGCACACATTCCTTAGCATATCTTCCGTCAACAATGGCTTGAGCGTAATGTTCTACAGTGGGTCCCAAATGGGGCTGCAGCTCAAAATGTGGTCATGAACGGCAGCCTTCGTGGTGGAAAGAGCAGTGTTCAGGATGAGAGACAGTTTGGTGTAATGGTAAAGTGCACAGACTCTAATCTGGGAGAACTGGGTTTGATTCCCCACTCCTCCACTTGCAGCTGCTGGATGACCTTGGGCAAGCCATATTTCTGTCAGAGCTGTCCTTGAAAGAGCAGTTCTGGAAAGAGCTCTCTCAGCAGCCCCACCTACCTCACAGGGTGTCTGTTGTGGGGAGGGGGAAAGGAAAGGAGTTTGTAAGCCGCTCTGAGACTTCAAGTGAAGGGAGGGGTATAAATCCAATCTCCTCCTCCCCTTCTTTCTAAGATCCACTCCCAAATCCCCAAGAATTTCCCAGCCCAGAGTTGGCAACCCTAGCCACGATCTCACATAAAGGAATGTCTTGGGAACTGACGCGCTGCACCCGATTAGCATGGACGGATCCAGCCAGTTTGGCTTGGCAAAGTGAGACCGGCCCACAGAAAAAGCCAGAGGGCATATCGAATGCCAGGAATAGCGTGGTTCCCCTCAAAGGCAGGCAAAATTCTAGGAAGCAAGGCCTTCCTTCAGCCACGCGGGAAGAGAAAAGAGCCGCTCTGAGACGACGAGTGAAGGGAGGGGTATAAATCTAATTTCTTTTTTTTTTCTTCTTCTCCCTCTGAACGAGGGTGACCTACAGTGCTCCCTCTAAGCTGTGGAGTCTTGTGAGCAAAAAATCTACTTTGTGAGCTACTGGCATTAAAGTGGTGAGCGAGCCATTTGCCTGCTGCATAAATCAGTTTGCTCTGGAGCCCTCCTCCCTGAGCGAAGATGGAAAGGTGTGAGCCGGAGGCTAAAAAGCTGTGAGCCTAGCTCACACTAACTCAGCTTAGGGGGAGCACTGCTTTATCATTGGCCTCTTAGAAATGCACATGAAGCTGCCTTATACTGAATCAGGCACTTGGTCCATCGAGGTCAGTATTGCCTACTGAGACGGGCAGCGGCTCTCCGAGGCCTTGGGTGAAGGTCTTTTGCATCACCTCCTGCCTGGTCCTTTTAACTGGAGACACCGGGGATTGAACCTGGGACCTCCTGCATGCGAAGCAGAGGCTCTGCCACTGAGCTATGGCTCCTCCCCAAAATATCTCATGCAAACACATGAATCTGCCTTCTACTAAACCAGTCTCTTGGTCAGTCAAGGTCACTGTTGTCTACTCCAACTGGCAGCCGCTCTCCAGGGTCTCAGGCAGGCGGGTCTTTCACATCACCTACTGCCTGGTCCTCTTACATGGAGATGCTGGAGGTTGAACCTGGGACCAAGTTTTGCCTACTCTGATGGGAAGTGGGTTCTCTAGGACCTCGGGTTGAGCTCTTGTACATCACCTGATCCTTTTAGCTAAAGATGCCAGGGACTACACCTGGGGCCTTCTGCATGCAAAGCTGAGGCTGTGCCACTGAGTATTGTCTATGCAGACCAGCAGCGGCTAAGAACGCAAGAGAAGCCAATGTTGGATCAGGCCAATGGCCCATCTAGTCTAACACTCTGCCACACAGTGGCCAAAAATAGCAGGGGCCATCAGGAGGTCCAGCAGTGGGGCCAGGACACTAGAAGCCCTCCCAGTGTTGACCCCCAAGCACCAAGAATATAGAGCCTCACTTGCCCCAGACGAAGAGATCCTATCGATACCTTGTGGCTAATAGCCACAGATGGACCTCTGTTCCATATGTTTATCTAATTCCCTCTTGAAGCCGCCCATGGTTGTAGCCGCTACCACCTTCTGCGGCAGTGAATTCCACGTGTTAATCAACTCTTTGGGTGAAGGAGTACTTCCTTTTATCCGTTCTAACCCGACTGCTCAGCAATTTCATGGAGTGCCCACGAGTTCTTGCATTGTGAGAAAGGGAGAAAAGGACTTCTTTCTCGACCTGCGCCACAGGGTCTCAGGCAGAGGTCTTTCACACCACCTCCTGCCTGGTCCTTTTTAACTGGAGATGCCGGGGATTGAACCTGGGGCCTTCTGCATGCCAAGCAGAGACTCTGCCACTGAGCCGTGGCCTCTCCCCTAATTGTGTTGAGAGCTCTTCTAAGCAAGTTGTGTTTAGAAGAAGTGGAAAGAGGGAGGAACCAGATCTGGAAAAATGTTTTAGTTTGTTTTTTTTTTACTTTTGAGTAGAAATAACGTGAATGAACTCTCTCTCTCTCTCTCTCTTTGGAGTGGGGGTGTGGTGCGAAGACTGATGGGGACCAATGCTCCCTCTAAGCTGTGGAGTCCTGTGAGCAAAAATTCTACTTTGCAAGCTACTGGCATTAAAAGTTGAGAGCGAGCAATTTGGCAGCTGCATAAATTGGAGCCATGCTCCCCGAGCGAAGACAAAAATCTCTGAGCTGAAGGCTAAAAAACTGTGAGCTAGCTCACACTGACAGCTTAGAGGGAACACTGGGGACCCTGGAGGAGGGCCAGTAACTTCCTCTTCTTGCCCTGCGTTAGGTTGTATCGCAAGCCCGATGTCTAGCTCAGCAAAGGGTAGTGGTTAGGAGCAGGGAAGTTACAGAGTTGTACCCATCCATTGCAGTAAAACCGCGTTTTGTGACCTTCCTCTCCAGAAATCAACATCAGGGACATGACTGCTCAAGTGACCAGCCCATCCGGCAAGTCTCACGACGCCGAGATCTTGGAGGCAGAGAACAACACCTACTGCATCCGCTTCGTGCCCACCGAGACGGGCATCCACTCGGTCAGCGTCAAATACAAAGGGCAGCACGTGCCGGGAAGCCCCTTCCAGTTTACCGTGGGCCCTCTGGGCGAGGGCGGGGCACACAAGGTGCGGGCAGGCGGCCCGGGATTGGAGCGAGCTGAAGCCGGCGTTCCAGGTACTTTAGTAACGCTGGGGAGGGAAGGAAGAAGGGCTCGACTTGGAACGCTTACTTAACTGCATTTGTATACCGCTTTTTTTGGTCAAGGCGTTCAAAGTGGTTTACAGTTGATTCGCCTCTTTATTTCCAGCAGCAGAACTTGTCCTGGGCCGGTCTCATCTCTTCAGGAGTTGACGGTATCTCGACTCCCTGGCCTGGAGCTCTTGCCTTTCGCTCTCCCCCCCCCCCTACATCCCCAGGGGACAGAAACCTTTTGAAATCTTTTGAATGTGGGGAAGCTACCTTGGCAGGGGAGATGAGCGGGGAACTGCCATGGGGGGAGCTACTTTGAGGGGGAAGATGAGGGAGTGGAAGAAGGGGGAGTAAAAGTTACCTTGGGGGAGGGAAGATGCGGGGAACAGCTGCTGTGAGGGTAAAAGCTGCTGGTGAGGGTCAGTTTGGTGTAGTGGTTAAGTGCGTGGACTCTAATCTGGGAGAACCGGGTTTGATTCCCCACTCTTCCACTTGCACCTGCTAGATGACCTTGGGCAAGCCATAGTTCTGGCACAGCTGTCCTTGAAAAAGAGCAGTTTCTGTCAGAGCTCTCTCAGCCTCACCTACCTCACAAGGTGTCTGTTGTGGGGAGGGGAAGGAGTTTGTAGGAAGGGAAGATGAGAGCAAAAGCATCTTTGAGGTAGGGGGAAAGCTATGCTGAGGGAGGGAACATGCGGGGAAATGCTACCTTGAGGGCAAGAGCTACATTGAAAGAGGGAAGATGAGAGCAAAAGGATCCTTGTGGGAGGGAAGATGAGGGCAAAAAGCTACCTTAAGGGAGGGAAGATGCGGCAGAAAGTTATCATGAGAGCAAGAGCTACGTTGAGGGAGGGAAGATAAAGGGCAAAAGCTATCTTGAGGGAGGGAAGATGTGGGAAAAAGCTTCCATGAGGGCAAAAGCTACCTTGAAAGAGGGAAGCTGAGGGCAAAAAGCTGCCTTGAGGGAGGGAAGATGGCCGCAAAAAGTTATCGTGAGGGCAAGAGCTACGTTGAGGGAGGGAAGATAAAGGGCAAGAGCTACCTTGGAGAGAGGGAAGATGTGTGGAAAAGCTGCCATGAGGGTAAAAGCTACCTAGAAAGAGGGAAGATGAGGGCAAAAAGCTACCTTGAGGGAGGGAATATGGTGGTGGAAAGTTATTGTGAGGGCAAGAGCTACCTCGAGTGAGGGAATATGGTGGCGGAAAGTTATCGCGAGGGCAAGAGCTACGTTGAGGGAGGGAAGATAAAGGGCAAAAGCTACCTTGGAGAGAGGGATGATGTGTGGAAAAGCTGTCATGAGGGTAAAAGCTACCTAGAAAGAGGGAAGATGTGGGCAAAAAGCTACCTTGAGGGAGGGAATATGGTGGCGGGAAGTTATCGTGAGGGCAAGAGCTACATTGAGGGAGGGAAGATAAGGGCAAAAAGGCTACCTTGAGGGTGGGGGAAAGCTTCCTTGAAGGAAGGAAGATGCAGGGGAAAGCTACTGCGAGGGCAAAAGCTACATTGAGGGAGGGAGGTTGAGGGGGGAAATCTGACTTGAGGGAAGAGGGAAGATGAGGGGGAAAGATACCATGAGGGAGGGAAGTTGGGGGGAGGGGGGAAGCTTCCCTGAGGGAGGGAAGATGTGAGGAAAAGCTACCGTGAAGCACTACTTAAATTTCCAGCCTACTCCCAGGCTCGATAGAGTACACTGAGATGGGGCCACTCCAAAGAGCCACTAAGTCTTCTTCAGCTAGGGGAAGGCTTCCAACATGGTGGAGCAGGGTGCTCAGATACAAGCGGAAATATCTATTTACTTCCTTTATACCCCGCCTTTCACCTCAGTGGGGACCAAAAGTGGTTTACATCATTCCCCTCTTCTCAGTTTTTTCCTCACAGCTACCCAGTAAGGTAGGCCAGGCTGGGAGAGCACGTGACTGACCCAAGGTCACTCCAGCAGGCTTCCAGGGCAGAGCAGGAATTTGAACTGGGATCTCCCAGATCCTAGTCCGACACTAACCATGGTATAAGTCACGGTTCTCCCGTCATCACCTTGAAACCCAAACTACTATCTCCTTGGGTGGGATAAAGGCCCATCTTGTGTACGCTGTTCTGTGTGGGTCCCAAGTGGGAAAGGGTTTTAAAGGTCACAACTAGCAACTTGAATCAAACTCCGAAACAGACTGGCCATCAATGTAGCTGTTTCTAAATGGGCATTATGTGTTCCTGGTGGGTAGCCCCCGACAGTAGTCGGACCACCACATTCTTTCTTTTTTTTAACAATTTTTATTGAATTTTAAACACTCACTCATACATTCATGGGGGGGAAATCATTTCCAATATTTAACGTGCTTATGCCTTCTCAGTAGAAAATATAGATACTCCATCTCAAAATTTATAACCTCTTGTTGCAAATATAACCAATTATCGTCTCTGGACCGCCACATTCTTGACCAGTTGCAGTAAGTGCTCCCTCCAAGCTGTGAAGTCCTGTAAGCAAAAATTCTACTCTGTGAGGGAAAGTTGTGAGGGAGAGATTTGGCTACTGCGTAAATCTGTTTGCTCTGGAGCCGTCCTTCCTGAGCTCAGACAAAAAGGTGTGAGCCGGAGGCTGAAAAACTGAGCGAGCTCACACTAACTCAGCTTAGAAGGAGCACTGGTTACAGTTTCCGGGTTGTCTTCAAGGACAGCTCCCTGCGGAGTACATTGCCGTAGTCCAGCCGTGAAGTCACAGAGGCGTGGATCAGTGTGGCCAGATTAGCTGAGTCTAGCTAACGAAAGAAGGAGAAATTGGTGAATCAGACGTGACCATCTTCTGGGTTTCAGGTGTGTTTCCAGGCAAAATATTCCACTTGAATGAGGAAGACAGATGGAAACAAATGGCCATTCTCCCTCGCAGAGCAAAGCTGGAATCCAGTGGCACCCTTAAGACCAACAACGTTTGGTGTCCACTGCCCAGTAATAAACAAGTTTTGGAAACTAATTTTAACACAGACCAAACTTTATTACCGGAATCGACTTACCATTCAGTCCAGAAACGGTCCTGTTGGACGCTTGGCCCGGCACACCTGAAAATAAATCAAAAAAACATTTCAGTAATTGCGATTACTAGAATAAGTGTTGCCCAAAAATGGAGAGACTCGTCAGGCCCTACTATACAACTGTGGCAAAACAAGTTATGGGAACACTTTGTATATGGTAAGATCTTTCCACTTGGGGAGTAGTAATAACACAGACGAATATCCAAAAAAATTTCAAGCAGTTTGGTTCCCAGTAGTTGAACACCTGATTGAAGGGGGGGGGTGTTCTCCCTAAAAATAAGTATTATCAAACTCTGTTATACTTTTAATCTAAGGAACTTGGAACTTTAATGATGCAACGTACCTGTCCGCCCGTTATTTTATTTGTGGTATTGTTGTTTCGCTCCTGACCAATGTTCCTTCTATGCTGTGGAGTCTTGTGAGCAAAAATTCTACTTTGTGAGCAACTGGCATTCAAGTTGTGAGCAAGCGATTGGGTTACTGCATAATTGGTTTGCTCTGGAGCCCTCCCTTCCTGAGCTGAGACAAAAATCTGTGAGCTGGAGGCTAAAAAACTGTGAGCTAGCTCACACCAACTCAGCTTAGAGGGAACACTGCTCCTGACTATTCCTAAAGACGTATAATATTTTCTTGTTTGTTTGTTCTTAAAAATTAATAAAATTACAAATTAAAAAAAAGACCAACCAAGTTTTATTCAAGGTGTAAGTGTTTGTGTGCATGTACACATCTGAAGAAGCGTGCATGCACACGGAAGCTTACATCTTGAATAAAACTTGGTTGGTCTTACGGGTTCCACCGGACACGGAGTCTGTTCTGTTGCTTCAGACCAGCACAGCCGCCCACTTGAATCTAACCTCCTTCAAGGAAGCCTTGGCTGTGGGTGAGAAACCGCCGTGATGCCGGTTAGCTACGGTTCTTGGCTTCTCAGGTTATGTCCCAGCGCCTCCTTTCGTCTCACAAGCCTTCTGCTCTGTGCCCTTCCCCTCCAGCTGAATTCAGCATCTGGACGCGGGAAGCCGGGGCCGGGGGCCTGTCCATTGCCGTGGAGGGTCCAAGCAAGGCAGAGATTGCGTTTGAGGACCGGAAGGACGGTTCGTGCGGCGTATCCTACATCGTGCAAGAACCCGGTAAGCAGTCGTCCCTCAGGGCGGGAGACTCGGTTCCCTGATGGGGTGCCAGTCCGGGCCGACGGTTTTAGTGGAAGGAGTAGAAAGGCAGCTGCTGGAGAGCCCCGATTAGCGGTGGCTTAGTTCAGGGTTCCCCAACGTCGTGCCCGTGGGCACCATGGCATCCAGCAAGTGATACAGAAAGTGGGTGGGCTGATTGTGAGGCAGGGGTCGCTATTGGCTACCTCCATTCAAATAGGAAAGTGCCTTACTCCATGTGGTTCCGTGTATTGCAAGATATCATACCCCTACTCTTGCACTGCCTTGGTCAGGCCGCACCTGGAGTACTGTGTGCGGTTCTGGAGGCCTCACTTCAAAAAGGATGCGGGCAAAATCGAGAGGGTGCAGAAGAGAGCGACGAGGATGATCGGGGGCCTGGAGACCAAGCCGTGTGACGAAAGGCTGAGGGACTTGGGAATGTTCAGTCTGGAGAAGAGGAGGCTGAAGGGGGTGGGGGGACAGGACTGCTCTTTCCAGGTATGTGAAGGGCTGTCACTTAGAGGAGGGCAGGGAGCTGTTCCTGTGGGCAGCAGAGGGTAGCTTACTATAACCACAAGCTTTGAGAATTATTCTTGCCAAAAGAAATTAAGCAGTGATGATGAATCTTAGAATCATAGAATGGTAAGAGTTGGAAGGGACCTTGCAGGTCATCTAGTCCAACCCCCTACACTCTGCAGGAGCACAGCCGAAACAGAGCCCGACATACCTACATAAAACCATAGAATGTTAGAGTTGGAAGGGGCCTTGCAGGTCATCTAGTCCAACCCCATGCACTCTGCAGGAGCACAGCTGAAAGACAGCCCTACGTACCTACAACATACCCGAAAGATGGTTGTCCAGCCTCTGCTTGAAAACGTCCTGCGAAGGAGCCTCCACCACCTCCCGAGGCAGGCTGTTCCACTGCTCATCCACTCTTACAGTTAGGAAGTTTCTCCTGATATGTAGCCGGTAACGACTCCCTCGTAATTTCCACCCATTAGATCTAGTCTTGCAAAAGAGAATAGATCTGCTCCACCTTCTACATGACAGCCCTTCAGAATACTTGAAGACTGCAATCATGTCCCCTCTAAGCCTTCTCTTTCCCAGGCTAAACAGACCCAACTCTTTCAGCCTTTCCTCATAAGAGTTGGATTCATATCCTACTGAGCTGAACCTAGACCCACACCATGGAGGATCTGTACCACACCAGAACCACAATCGGGTTTAAATTAAGGGCAGGAAGGTACCGGCTGGATCTTAGGAAAAACTTTGTTGCAGTTGAGACTCGTTCAACAGTGGAATGGGCTACCTGGGGAGGCGGTGAGCTCCCCCTCCCTGGCAGTCTTTAAGCAGCGGCTGGACAAACCCTTGTCGGGGATGCAGATAGTTTGGAAGTTACTCAATCCCATTTGTGTCTTGTCTACACTGTGAAATGTTTGTTGTACAAGGGGCAGATGAACTTCAGAAGAGCTAGATTCCAGTCCACTAGCACCTTAGAGCCCAAAAAGAGTTTCAGAGCATAACCTTTGCGGAGTCAAGGCTCCATGCATCGGATAGGAAAGGCCTCTAGGAAATCCTGATGGTTCCTAAGGCGCTACTGAACTTGAATCAAGATTTTTGGGGTATGAGCTTCCAAGTGTCACGTCAGGTACCCAACGAAGGGAGCTTTGATTCTCGAGTGTTAGTGTTATCTCCTGGCTGGTCTTCAGAGGTTGACTGCCTCTGAATGTGGAGGATCCCTTTAGTCACCCTGGTTCTTAGCCACTGATAGTTCTGCACAGTTGTTCGAAAGGCCCTGTAGTTGGAGTGTCACAGGTGTGAAACACGCACCCGTCGTTGTGCCCCCAGCCTCCCCATTCACCCTCTTCCTCTCTCCCTCAACAGGAGACTACGAAGTTTCCGTGAAGTTCAACGACGAACACATCCCCGACAGCCCCTTCGTGGTGCCGGCCACTTCCACCTCCGACGATGCCCGCCGACTCACTGTTTCTAGTCTTCAGGTGAGGCACTGGGAGAAACCACCCCCTTGACCCCCTCGGCGGCTGGGCAGAGTGGGCGTTGCGGCTCTTCCAGGCTGGCTGTTCCTTCACCCGAGACGGGGAAGGTTTTGGTTTGGCAGCGGGGTTACGAGGTGGCGCTGGATTTGAGAAGAGAACGCGCAAGCAGCCCGTGCTGTGAGACAGCTCAGGGGCTGAGCATCGTTCTTAAAAAAAAACACCACTTTTCAGCCGCCTTTCTTCTTCATGGAGCTCAAGGCGGCTTACGATAGAAACAAAATGGAGTACATAAAAATACACAGAACCATTTTCTGTGCCGGGGGGCGGGGAGAAGGGAAGAAAGAGAGAGGTTAGCTTAGGACCGGAGGGTTTGCATGCCAGCCTCGGAACAGCGGTGGTGCCCGCTCTGCCGGCCCCGTGGTGGGGATCAGCCTCGGGGTTTTTCTCGTGTCTCGTTTAAAGGCTACCAACAGGCCCCGCGTCTTGTGGCCAGGGCTTAAAGATGGAGAGCTGCCCTGGGCCTGTGCCTCTGCCAGTGTCGCTGCTGCTCCTGAAGACTTTCTGGCCTCTTGCTTTCTCGGGGCACTGGTCTGAGCCTTCCCACTCTGTTCCCCTTCCCCTCGCTTCCGCCCTCGCCCAGCCTTCCTGGGGCAGCTCTCCCTCTCTAAGCCGCCAGGCTCCGGTAAGTGGACTCGGGTCTTGGATTCATGGGGCGGGAGGGAGGGGGTGCCGTCGCCTCAGTGTGATGCCGTCACCGCAGCATGATGCCGTCTTCCACCCTTCCCCCAATTTTTCCTGCCGTCTAACGCGCTCTGTGCTTCCAGGAGTCAGGGTTAAAAGTGAACCAGCCCGCCTCGTTTGCGGTCAGCTTGAACGGGGCCAAGGGGGTGATTGACGCCAAGGTCCACAGCCCCTCGGGGGCGCTGGAGGAGTGCCACGTCACAGAAATCAATGAAGGTAAGGAGCTCGGCCACCGTTGCCTGGCAGAACGGGGCCAGCCTGCCGATCACGCAGCCAGCAGGACTCACTGCCCGTCTGCTACGCCCTTCCCTACCCGCGCCCGGAGGGCAGGAGGGAGTAGGGTCGCCGACCTCCGGGTGGTTGTGCGAAAATATATGACACTGTGTATAATAGATGCACGCGTAAGGTAGATCCATATTGTGCTATTTATTTTAATTTTTAAAATTTGTCTATACCGTGGGTGTCAAACATGCAGCCCTGGGGGCTCGATCAGGCCCCGGAGGGCTTCCATCAGGCCCGCAGTGGAACTGGCCCTCTCCTGCTTCCAGTTCTGCTGCTGCTGCTGCATCGTCGCTTGCTTCGCCAGACTCTCTTAATCGCTCAGCCATTTCGTGTTTTCACCTGGGTCCTAGACTCAGAACTCTGAGCATGAGATTTCTGTGGTGAATGTCAGTAAGTCAAAAGTAGCTTTGCAGCTTACAGAGTTTATTTATTTATTTATTACTTTCGATTTATATCCCGCCTAGCCAAGAACTGGCTCAAGGCAGCGTACAATAGTTACAATGTCATAAAACAATAAAATACAATCCATACAATAAAATTCAATAAACAAAGGTTACGTAAAGTGCTGGTATCACAAAGGCGATTCCTATATCATACTCCCAGTCAGGCGGGCAGCAGATCCCATATCACACTCCCTGTCCTAATGTTTTAAGCATATTTTTGTTTTATATATAAAAAAAAAATCTCTGTGTTTGTGTCCTTTATAAAGTTTATATCTCTGCTACCCGGCATTACATTTTATGACACGCATGGCCCTGCCCAACGAAGTCTGATTTATGTCAGATCGGGCCCTCGTAACAAATGAGTTCTACACCCCTGGTCTTATACTATTATATAAATATTAGTGTCAAGTATCACCAAACATAGGTTCACCAAAACACCACATCAGAGTGCAAGTTTATGCTGTGCTCAAACATTCAAACAGCACCTTGTCAGTTTCACAGTCACTGGGACTCCAGTAATTTACCCATATGGAATACAGTCTTTTTCAAGGACGATGATATACATACAAGACGCAAGGTGCAATAAATTCTCTTTACGAGTATAAAACTCTTAAAATAGCAGCATCTTTCTAGGGTCCCATTCAATGTTCCCTCTAAGCTCCCTAGCTTGTGAGCAAAAATTCTACTTTGTGAGCTACTGGCATTAAAGTGGTGAGCAAGCGATTTGGCTGCTGCATAAACCAGTTTGCTCTGGAGCCATCCTTCCTGAGCTAAGACAAAAATGTGTGAGCTGGATGCTCAAAAAGTGTGAGCCAGCTCATACTAACTCAGCTTAGAGGGAACACTGGTCCCATTGGAACCCTGCAGCAAACATAATATCTTACCTAGGACAAAAACTTATTGGGGGGGGGGGGAATTTATCTAGTGATTGTGAAACTGACAAGGTGCTGTTTGAACACAGTGTAAACCTGCACTTTGATATATTGTTTTGGCGAACTTTTGATAATACTTGACACTAATCTTTATGTAATAGTATATAGAAAAATCTAAAAAAGAAAAATAAAAAGCCCGATCTTAGAAGTCAAGCAGGGTGGGTACTTGAATGGGAGACCTCCAAGGAGGGCCCTGCAGAGGAAAGCCATGGCAAACCGCCTCTGCTTCTTCTCACTTGCCTGGAAAACTCCTTGCTGGGGTCCACCAGAAGTTGGAAGCTAAGCAGGCTCAGTACTTGGATGGGAGACCACCAAGGAAGACTCTGCAGAGGCAGGCCATGGCCAACCACCTCTGCTTCTCGCTTGCCTGGAAAGCCCCTGGCTGGAGTCACCATAGGTTTGTTGTGCCTTAACAGCCACATACATATATACATAGTGTTATTTGCAACTTCAGCTGCTTTCTGTAGTGTCAGCCAAGGCAGTTCAAAACCGATATTGGGAGACCGCGACAGATGCTTACTTATTAGAGCCACCTTTCAGCTGCAGAGGCTCCAAGGTGAACATAAGAGAAGCCAATGTTGAATCAGGCCAATGGCCCATCTAGTCCAACACTCTTGTCACACAGCGGCCAAAAATACCAGGTGCCATCAGGAGGTCCAGCAGTGGGGCCAGGACACCAGAAGCCCTCCCACTGCTGCCCCCTCCAGCACCAAGAATAGAGTGCATCACCTGCCCCAGACTGAGAGTTCCCATCTATACCCTGTGGCTAATAGCCACTGATGGACTTCTGCTCCATATGCTTATCTAATTCCCTCTTGAAGCCGTCCATGCTTGTAGCCACCTATAGCAGATGGGTCTATAGCACAGCAAGCTTCAGTTAAAATGGCGTCTCCAAAACCTTGAAACAGAGCCAGAAACAAGGCCAATCGTGTAGGGCTGCTAGATGCTTCTTCCATCCTGATAAATCCAGAGCGCAGGAAATCCGGGGTTGCGAGAGTCAGCAGGCAAATCAGTGCAGGGGCCGTATAAAGGGCATCAGAGTAACCTGTGGGCCTTCCAGGAACATGGCTCAGAGTAATCATCATCATATGGCAGTGTGTGTAGAATAGCCAGACAATCTGAAGATTGTCTGGCAGCCAGGAGTTCTAGCTCTTTAATGTTAATGTTAATGTTATGAACCACTAAGTTGCGAGCTAGACTTGTTTTTAAGGCAAGAGACATTTCAGAAGTGGTTTGCCGTTGCCCGGCTCTTTGTCATGACCCTGATATCCCTTGGAGGTCGCCCTTCCAAACACCAGCCAAGGCCTGACCCTGCTTAGGTTCCAAGATCGGGCCAGACTAGACTATCCAGGTCAGGCCTATGGCTCAGAGTGATGACCGTTCAGAGAAGCAGCCAGTTTGGTGTAGTGGTTAAGTGCGCGGACTCTGATCTGGGGGGATCGGGTTTGATTCCCCATGCCTCAGTGTGCACCTGCTGGTGTGACCTTGGGTCAGTCACAAGTTCTGGCACAGCTGTTCTAGAAAAAGAGCTCTCTCAGCCCCGCCAACCTCACAGGGTGTCTGTAGTGGGGAGAGGGGAAGGGAAAGGAGTTTGTAAGCTGCTCTGGGACTCCGAGTGAAGGGCGGGGTATAAATCCAAACTCTTCTTCTTCTTCTCTTCTCTCCTCCATTTTTATCCTCACAACCACCCTGTGAGGCAGGTTAAGGTGGGGTGTGTGACTGGACCAAAGTTTCTGGCTAGGCAGGATATATAATTCGAAAATAATAAATAAGGTCACCCAGCGAGCTTTCTTCGCCAAGTGAGGATTCGAACCTGGCAATGCTCCCTCTAAGCTGCGGAGTCCTGTGAGCAAAAATTCTACTTGGCGAGCCACTGGCATTAAAGTTGTGAGCGAGCAGTTTGGCTACTGTGTAAATTAGTCTGCTCTGGAGCCGTCCTCCCTAAGCTAAGACGAAAATCTGTGAGCCGGAGGCTAAAAAAGTGGTGAATCCAGAACCTGACAAAGGTTAGTCAAATGTGGGAAAGGGGGCCAATGTTAAAAACTTGATAAAGGAAATATAAAAATATATGTATTTATTGAACACAACTTTAAAAATAGTATTTATGCTCTGTATATGATTGTGTATGATTGAACTATATGTTTTTATAATAGCCAATATGTTCCTCATTATTGACCTCTGAGGAAGGCCTATGTAGGCCGAAACGCATCAGGTCAGGTTTACAAGCCCTTGTGTTTTAGCATTTGATACTTATAAATAATGTGTGACTGGGCCCTTATATATTTTTAAAGTTGTGTTTAATAAATACATGTATTTTTATATTTCCTTTATCAAGTTTTTAACATTGGCCCCCTTTCCACATTTGACTAACCTTGTCAGGTTCTGGATTCTAGGTTTTAGGTTCAGTTTTTTCCCCCTCCCTCTCTTTCTTTGTTCTAAAAAAATGGTGAGCCCGCTCACACTATAACTCAGCTTAGAGAGAACACTGGGTCTCCCGGATTCTAGTCCAGCCCTCTACCCATTGTATCACACTGCCTCTGATGAAACTTTAAGGGGTTAACCTGTTCTCTTGGCCATGGCTGCTACTTTCACACCCCAGGCCCAGTGCCAGTCCAGGTGAGCATTGGAGAGGCCCAAAACGGGCATCCACACATCCCTGGGTATTGGGGCAGTTGTGGTGATCGTCATTTGCGACTGGACCTTCTCATGGGGGGAATCATCATTGTTATTATTTATTAGATTCCAGCTTATGCCAGACTCTGGGCAGTATACAGGACATAATGTCATAGAGTACAAAACATTAAAATGTATATAGGACTTAATAAAGATTTCAGTGTAGATAAAAGAATCCCAGTGGTGATTTTCCTGTAATATTATCTATCCCAATTCTGGACCGCCAGCCCCTTTTTCTGGGTGGGGGGGAGAGGGAACTCAGAACACGGGGTAGGGAGGAAAAGGGAAGGTGCCAGTCAATGGAGTAACCGTTGCTGCCCTCAGCCAAAAGCCTGATGGAGTATTTCTGCCTTCCAGGCCCTGCGGAATTGCATAAGGTCTTGCAGGGCCCTGACGTCATGTTGGGAACGTTTGAAACGGTTAGCCCCGTCTGCTTTCTAAAAAAACCCCAAAACACTTGGAGGGCACGAGGAAAGGTGTCAGTAGGCACCGCATTGGGGACCCCCAATCTCGGCATTGATTCAGAGTCTCAGAGGCTGCTTCTGGAGAGCAGAATGTGACCGGCGTGAAGCAGACACGGGTCCCCGGGCAGACAGGCATAGGGCACGAGCATTGCCTCCTCCCTCTGCCGCTTTCTCTGCCTTCCCTTGAGGGGAGAGCACAGGGCTGCGCAGTTGTGTGTCTATTTCATTCATACCCTGGGGACCCAAAAGCGTCTTAACACCCTCCTCCTCTCCTCCGTTTTGTCCTCACAGAATCATAGAATTGAAAGGGACCTCATAAGAACATAAGAGAAGCCAATGTTGAATCAGGCCAATGGCCCATCCAGTCCAACACTCTGTGTCACACAGCGGCCAAAAATACCAGGTGCCATCAGGAGGTCCAGCAGTGGGGCCAGGACACCAGAAGCCCTCCCACTGCTGCCCCCCCAGCACCAAGAATAGAGGGCATCACCTGCCCCAGACTGAGAGTTCCCATCTATACCCTGTGGCTAAGAGCCACTGATGGACTTCTGCTCCAGATGTTTATCTAATTCCCTCTTGAAACTGTCTATGCTTGTAGCTGCCACCACCTCCTTGTGGCAGTGAATCCATGGTCCTCTAGTCCAACCCCCTGCACAATGCAGGAAATTCACAGATACCTCCCCCCACAATGCTCCCTCTATGCTGTGGAGTCTTGTGAGCAAAAATTCTACTTCGTGAGCTACCGGCATTAAAGTTGTGAGCGAGCGATTTGGCTACCACATCATTTCATTTGCTCTGGAACCCTCCTTCCTGCACTAAGACAAAAATGTGTGAGCCAGAGGCTAAACGATTGTGAGCTAGCTCGCACTAACTCAGCTTAGAGGGAACACTGCTCCCACACACACACACACACACACACACACACACCCCGTGACCCCTGTTCCATGCCCAGAAAATGACCAAAGAAAACCTCCTCCAAGGTCCCCGGCCTGGAGAAAAATTCTTCCTGACCCCAAAGTGGCAACTGGCATTTCCCTGGGTGTGTCAGAAAGGGCCATGAGAACTAAGCATTGAGGCAGCCCTTCCTGCCCTCAGTTCATGTAATCAGCGTTGCTGTCAGATGGCCGTCTAGCCTCCAGAGAACCTCCAGAGAAGGAGAGCCCACCGCCTCCCGAGGAAGCCCTGTTCCACCGAGGAACTGCTCTTAACTGTCAGGAAGCTCTTTTGATTTAATTTAAAACCCGTTGTTTTTGGTCCAGCCTTCTGGGGCAACAGAAAACAGCTCCATACCATCCTCTATAGGACAGCCCTTCAAGTGCTTGAAGAACAACCCTGTGAGGTAGGTTAGGCTGAGAATGACTGGCCCCGTGTCAGCTAGTGTTTCGCCCAAAACTCTTTTGATTTAATTTAAAACCCGTTGGTTTTGGTCCAGCCTTCTGGGGCAACAGAAAACAGCTCCGTACCATCCTCTATAGGACAGCCCTTCAAGTGCTTGAAGAACAACCCTGTGAGGTAGATTAGGCTGAGAATGACTGGCCCCGTGTCAGCCAGTGTTTCGCCCAAAACTCTTTTGATTTAATTTAAAACCCGTTGGTTTTGGTCCAGCCTTCTGGGGCAACAGAAAACAGCTCCGTACCATCCTCTATAGGACAGCCCTTCAAGTGCTTGAAGAACAACCCTGTGAGGTAGATTAGGCTGAGAATGACTGGCCCTGTGTCAGCCAGTGTTTCGCCCAAAACTCTTTTGATTTAATTTAAAACCCGTTGGTTTTGGTCCAGCCTTCTGGGGCAACAGAAAACAGCTCCGTACCATCCTCTATAGGACAGCCCTTCAAGTGCTTGAAGAACAACCCTGTGAGGTAGGTTAGGCTGAGACTGACTGGCCCCGTGTCAGCCAGCAAGCTTCTATGGTAGAGTGAAGACTTGAACCTGGGGCCTCCAGCTCCTAGCCCGACACCCGAGCCACAGCATTGCAGTGGCTGATAGCATAGATGGTGGCCAACCAGAGGCCCCAAGGCACACAGTCACCAGCTCAGTCCACAAAGCAGAAGAGGATATGGGTGGAGGGGGAAGAGAAGAAGAAGAGGAGATTGGATGTATACCCCGCCCTTCACTACCCAAAGGAGTCTCAGAGCGGTTCACAATCTCCTTTCCCTTCCCCTCCCCACAATAGACACCCTGTGAGGGAGGTGGGGACTGCCCTTGAGAGAACAGCTTTGACAGAACTGCGGCTTGCCCAAGGTCATCCAGCAGCTGTGAGTGGAGGAGTGGGGAATCTGATTTTGTTTTAAATTGAATGTTTTAATAGAAGAAGAGATCGGATTTATACCCCGCCCTTCACTACCCAAAGGAGTCTCAGAGCGGCTCACAATCTCCTTTCCCTTCCCCTCCCCACAATAGACACCCTGTGAGGTAGAAGAAGAAGAAGAGATTGGATTTATACCCCGCCCTTCACTACCCAAAGGAGTCTCAGAGCGGCTCACAATCTCCTTTCCCTTCCCCTCTCCACAACAGACACCCTGTGAGGTAGAAGAAGGGGAAGAGATTGGATTTATACGCCGCCCTTCACTACCCAAAGGAGTCTCAGAGCGGCTGACAAACTCCTTTCCCTTCCCCTCCCCACAATAGACACCCTGTGAGGTAGAGGAAGAAGAAGAGATTGGATTGATACCCCGCCCTTCACTACCCAAAGGAGCTCAGAGCGGCTGACAAACTCCTTTCCCTTCCCCTCGCCACAACAGACACCCTGTGAGGTAGAAGAAGGGGAAGAGATCAGATTTATACCCCGCCCTTCACTACCCAAAGGAGTCTGAGAGCGGCTCACAATCTCCTTTCCCTTCCGCTCCCCACAATAGACACTCTGTGAGGTAGGTGGGGACTGCCCTTGAGAGAACAGCTCTGACAGAACTGTGGCTTGCCCAAGGTCATCTAGCAGCTGCAAGTGGAGGCGTGGGGAATCAAACCCGGTTCTCCCAGATTGGAGTCTGTACACGTAACCACTGCACCAAATGGGCCCTTTGGTGTTGGAAGCGCTAGGCCAACCGAGAGGCACTCCTGGCCGCCGCCCATTTCCTGCTGGTTCGAAAGCCTCTCCTATTGCGTGAGCTTTCTTTGTTCAGGGAGTCTGCGGTGGATACAGAAAGAGGCGGGAAGGTCGGCTACTCCGGGGGAGCTGAAGGGATCCGAAACAGAGACGCCTTCCCTGCCCTGGTTTCAGCTCCAGTGGATGTGCCTCCCTGGTGCTACCAAAGTCGGACCTTGCCAAGGACTTAAGGACACAGCCCTCTCTCCATGCTGCTTCAGAGTCAGGCCCGTGGCCGTTCCTGCAGGCCGCTCTGTCCAGTTTGTTCCCCCCGTGGATGGCGAGAGCAGCCAGGACATCTTGCTGTCCTGCTTATGGGCAACAGAGCAGGGAGTCTCCAACCTGGTGCCCATGACTCGCAGTGTTCTCTCTAAGCTCAGTCAGTGTGAGCTAGCTCACAGTTTTTTAGCCTCTGGCTCACACTTTTTTTTTTGTCTTAGCTCAGGAAGGGACGGCTCCAAAGCAAGCTAATTTATGCGATAGCCAAATCGCTCGCTCCCGACTTCAATGCCGGTAGCTCACCAAGTAGAATTTTTGCTCGCAAGACTCCACAGCATTGCCCATGAGAGCGGTGGCACCTGCCGACCCCTTTTTTCCGTGTGTTCTTAGAAAGTGGGCGGGGCCTTTGCCCAGCAGGGCTTCTGATTGGCTGTGCAGAATAAAAAAGGCACACTGTTAAACAGAGTTTCTGCCTGAAATGTTGAAGAAGTGCTACTGGAGTTACCTATCACCTCGGTCCCTGACATTTTGGGACTGGCTCCACCTCCAGTGGCAGCCATTTTGGGATTGTGCCCCCCACCCTATGTTCGAATCCCAAAGGGTGCCTGCAGACTCGAAATGGTTGGGGACTCCTGAGCTAGAGGGATCCCCTTTAGGGTGATGTCAGGAGGTACCTTTGGGCTTGGTAGAGCTCATGTCTTCGGTGTAGTGGTGAAGTGCGCGGACTCTAATCTGGGAGAACCAGGCTTGATCCCCCACTCCTCCACTTGCAGCTGCTGGATGACCTTGGGCAAGCCAGAGTTCTGTCGGAGCTGTTCTTGAAAAAAGAGCAGTTTCTCTCAGAGCTCTCTCAACCCCACCAACCTCACAGGGTTTCTGTTGTGGGAGGGGAAGGGAAAGGAGTTTGTAAGCCGCTCTGAGACTCCGAGGGAAGGGCGGGGTATAAATCCAATCTCTTCCTCCTTCACAACCAGGATCCAATTGTGAATTTTAGCATGTGGCTGCCCCAATTGCACAAAGCAGGGAGAGACAGAGGGGTGTACTGATTGGGTCCCCATAGCTTCAGCCTCCTCTCAGCCTTGCTCACGATCAGTATTGGAATCATAAGATCCCACATCTTGGTCCATTCATAAGCAGCCAATTGCATGCAGACTCGTACAGCCTCAGTTTGCCTCTGGGCAGTGTGGAGAAAGGAGAGGTCATTTAATCCTTTCTCCTTGTCTTGGTTTTGCTGTTGAAACAGGGCTCCCTGCTTTGCCATCACTTTAAGAGGGGAATGTACGGCTTTAAAAGAACATAACACTTCCTTCTTTAAATACTAAGTAACAGAGGTTTGAGGAGAGGTTTGAAATTGCAAAGCTGAGTGGGAGTTCAAGGGTTAAACCCGCTCTCCCTTCCCTGCATGGCACCTAGTGAAATTGAGGCTGCCGAAGGCTGCAGCTTACATTTTTATGGAAGGACCTATGATCTGTTTGGAACCTGAGTCAGCTAAGGAGGGAAGGGAAAACACTGCAAAGTATGAGCTGAATGCTGGGGACGGAGAGCGGGGTGTTAACTTTTTTCCCCACCATAGAGAACAATGGAAGGAATAGGGGCAACCTGTTTGGGAGCCCATAGAATTGGACCCCCTGATCCAATGTTCTTGAAACTTGGTGGGTATCTTGGGGAGAGGCTCCATCAGCTACCCTGTGAGTTTGGAGCCTCTCCCTCAAATCCCCTCCCCTCCAGCCCCCAGAATATACCCTATGTTTTCATCATTGACTTCAATGGCCCATAGGATATAATGGAGCTGAAATTGACATTCGGCTGCCTGAAAGACTCTCCGGGACGCTGGCTGGGGGCGGGGCTTGGCTCCTGAGCTGCCGGAGCTGTGCTCCGGTGCGCTCCCTCCCCAAAAGACCCCTGCTCAACTGTATTTTTATAGAGTTTTATTTTACTGTCCTAAATCCAGTTATATGAATGTTATATTTAAGCATGTGTGTTCTATGGCTTGTTGCCGTAATAAATGACTGACTGACTGACCTAGTCACATCATAGCTTTAATATTGGTGATTCCTAGTCACCGGACATTAAACGCACCAGTAGAGTATATGAAGTATTATTAAGCATCTTGAAACAGTGCCTTCGGGACTTCAAGATTGCGATGAATCAACAGCAACAGACAAACCTGATGAAGAGTACGCAAACAAAATGATTATCAGAACGCTGTTGTTTGTCTAAAGTTGATTTTCTTTTTATAATAAGTGAATTAGATTAGGACCTCAGACAAGACTGGCTGTAAATATTATTACAGGAGTTATATTATTCTGAATGTACAGTTGAGCTTCATGCTGAATGAATAAGCTGTGTTCTTGTTAATGAATCATTCAAAAAATACTCTAAATATTTATACGTAGCACGTTAAACTGTATTTAGGCATACGCTGTGTTGTGTTGATGTGAAGTTGCAGAGAGACTTCAGTAACTTTGCCAATGCCTGGCGTTCCCGATATTCTCCTTTGACATCTTGATATCCCTTCCACTTGCTACCTTCTTGTCTCTTAACCCTACCCTTTCTCCTCCCATGTTTCCCCACAGACAAGTACGCAGTCCGCTTCATCCCCCGCGAGAACGGCATCTACTCCGTTGACGTCAAGTTCAACGGCAGCCACATTCCCGGCAGCCCCTTCAAGATCCGTGTCGGGGAGGTGGGCCAGACCGGAGACCCGGGGATGGTGTCTGCCTACGGCCCCGGCTTGGAGGGCGGTGTGACAGGTGAGGGCCGAGGAAATGGGAGCGGGAGGCCGGCATCCAAACACCAGATCGGGGCAAACTAGTCCGTCTCACCCTGGATTCCGGTCCGTCTCCTCCCCTGCAGGAAATCCAGCTGAGTTCATCGTCAACACCACCAACGCGGGCCCCGGGGCGCTGGCCGTCACCATCGACGGTCCCTCGAAGGTGAAGATGGACTGCCAGGAGTGTCCGGAGGGCTACAAGGTCATCTACACACCCATGGCACCGGGCAGCTACCTCATCTCCATTAAGTATGGCGGCCCGTACCACATCGCCGGCAGCCCCTTCAAGGCCAAAATCACAGGTAAGCGCCGTGTGGGTCTGAGATGGGCGGTCTCCTAAGACACTGGTCATCTTGGAGAACCCGGGAGCCCAAGGGGTAGGGTTCCCATTTGCCCACTTATGGAGGAAGATCTCCAGGGCAATGACAACAGTTGCCCTCTAGTACTCCGCTGATGGACGGGCAGAAATTGGGGCCAAATTGAGCAGCTGTAATCATCCTGGGGAGAAAAATCCAAAAGAAAGAGGAGGCCTTGTCCACTGCAGGAAGTTCCGACCATAGAGTTCTGATGATTCCTGGAGTTACCCGGAAAGTGACAAGGGCAGTTTTCACAAATACTGGGAACTCTGGTTAGAACTTCCTGTGAGGAGCCGAGCCCTGATCTTTCTCCTGAGATGCTTTCTCCCCACCATCACAACCCTTCCGCCAGTTGCCAGGAACTGCCTGGCAGCCCTTGCCAGGGACCACTATTCCATGTTGGTCTTGGGGCGGTGGCCTTGAACGGATGCGGGAGGGGTAGGGGGCATTTTGGCCCAGGGCTCATCTCAGGCCAGTCTGGTGTAGTGGTTAAGAGCGCAGACTCTGCTCTGGAGAACTGGATTTGATTCCCCACTCCTCCACATGCAACTGGCCTTGGGTCAGTCACAAGTTCTCTCAAGGGCAGTTCTCCGGAGAGCTCTCTCAGCCCCACCTACAGGGTGTCTTTTGTGGGGAGGGGGAAGGGAAAGGAGATTGTAAGCTGCTCTGAGAATCCTCCGGGGAGTGAAGGGGAAGAAAGGGTATAAATCCAATCTCTTTCTCCTCCTCCTTGGAAGCTCACGTCCTCTCCCTTCCTCCTGTAGGTGCCCGCCTGGTCAGCAGTCACAGCCTCCACGAGACGTCTTCCGTCTTCATGGACAGCATCCCCAAGTCCGAGGGAGTGGCGCCCAAATTTGCCTCCGACGTCAGCAAAGTGGTGGCCAAGGGGCTGGGCCTCAACAAGGGCTTTGTGGGACAGAAGAACTCCTTCACGGTGGATGGCAGCAAAGCAGGTCAGTTGGCTCCTCTCGTTGTCTTCCCGTCCTTTAGGGAACCAAAATGAAGTTTCTAGTCCTTAGTGATTAGCAAAGCTTTAGAAAGGTCGGGTCCGGGTTGGGTTACCCAGCGTTGTGCCCATGAGTATCATGGCGCACCTTTCCCGGAGCCCGCCAAGTTGTTGTGGGAAGTGGGCCCCAGTTTGGCCCAGCAAGGCTTCTGATTGGCTATGAAGATTTTTTTTTAAAAAAAATTGCTTTCGCGGCAGCTGCCACCAACGCCTCGAGAATTTTCACGGCTCGACTGAAAAGTGAGCCGTGTATATGAAAGGAACAACTTGTTCATTGTAAATGGCGTCCTGTTAAACAGAACAGTTAGATTCAAGTCCAGGAGGACCTTAAAGACCAAGAAGATTCTCAGGTTATAGGAACATAAGAGAAGCCATGTTGGGTCAGGCCAATGGCCCATCCAGTCCAGCACTCTGGGTCACACAGTGACCAAATCCCAGGGGCCGTCAGGAGGTCCAGCAGTGGGCCAGAACTCCTGTAGCCCTCCCACTGTTGCCCCCCGTGCACCAAGAAGACAGGGCATCACTGCCTCAGACATAAGAACATATGAGAGAAGCCATGTTGGATCAGGCCAACGGCCCATCTGGTCCAACACTCTGTCGTCACACAGTGGCCAAAAATACCAGGTGCCATCAGGAGGTCCAGCAGTGGGGCCAGGACACTAGAAGCCCTCCCACTGTTGCTCTCCCCAAGCACCAAGAATACAGAGCATCACTGCCCCAAACATAAGAACGTAAGAGAAGCCATGTTGGATCAGGCCAGTGGCCCATCCAGTCCAACTCTCTGTGTCACACAGTGGCCAAAACCCAGGGGCCATCAGGAGGTCCCCCAGCAGGGCCAGAACTCCAGAAGCCCTCCCACTGTTGCCCCCCCCCAAGCACAAAGAAGACGGAGCATCACTGCCCCAGACATACAAACATAAGAGAAGCCATGTTGGATCAGGCCAGTGGCCAATCCAGTCCAACACTCTGTGTCACATAGTGGCCAAAGACCAGAGACCTTTCAAGAGTCCAAGCTCCCTTTGTCAAATACCAAAAGGAGTTTCATCAGATCTGACAACAGGAGCTTTGATTCTCAAAAGCTCATACCCCCCAAATTTTGTTGGTCTCTAAAGTGCTGCAGTGGCTCAAGTGGTTAAGACGCTGAACTGCAGGTTGAGAGGTCGGTAGTTCGGCAATTCGAGACCCGAGTGCGACATGACAGAGTGAGCTCCCATCACTGGTTCCAGCTCCTGCCAACCTAGCAGTTTGAAAGCAAGAAATTGCAAGTAGATAAATAGGTACCACTTTGGTGGGAAGGTAACAGTGTTCCGTGTGCCTTGGTGTTTAGTCATGCCGGCCACATGACCACGGAAACGTCTTCGGACAGCGCTGGCTCTTCGGCTTGGAAACGGAGATGAGCACTGCAACCCTAGAGTCGGATTTGACTGGCTTTCGAGCAAGGGACACCTTTGCCTTTACTGAAGTGCTCCTGGACTTGAATCTTTACTGGTCTACCGTAGAACAACACAGCTACCTTCTGAAACTGGCTACTGCCTGACATGTTAGTTACGTCTTAAGAGTTAATGCTTCACCTCTCTTCCTGCCATTTTGTGGTTGCCTCTGCCTCCAGGAGCGGCCGTTTTGTGGTTGCGCCTACCAGCCTGTGTCAAAATTCCAAAGGAGGCGGCAGCCTTGAAAAAGGTTGGCTGGGGAAGGGTTTCTCCGACCCACCCAGGTTTAATTTGCTATGCATTTAACTGCAGTGGCCGCCTCGTCCTGGGAGTTCGGAGGGGGAATAAATAGGGAGAAAGCGAACTGTAGAACGGATTAGATTTAGTCTGTCTTCTCAAGCGAAAATTCGGCAGGGATCATTCCACCAGCCGAGTAGGATTTTCGTTCCTTCGGTTCGTCCTTTGGTTCGGCGGCTTCAAAGGGAGAAGGGGGGGGGGTTTTCTAAATCCTCATGCTCTGCGCATGTACTGTGGATGCCGGTGTGAAGTCTTTTGAAGGTGAGAAGCGTGTCTGGTGGCGGGGACGCTTGAAACGAATGCAGATCAGAGCCAAAGGAGGGTGGCTGGCGTTTGCTAAAAGGGCCGGGTGGGAATGGGTTTGGTGGAATCAGCCAAACGCAGTACCTGTGTGAGAGGAGAACAAAGTGGCAAAACGGGGGAGGAATTTCACTTTGAATGCTCAGCTGCACTTGAAATCCCTTCTTGCAGGTAAAAAGCTAACTGCCATTAGCCTAGCCCGGTCTTTGCCCTGCTGGACTTCTGCTTGCAAGCAGATTTCCCTCTAAGCTGAGTTAGTGTGAGCTAGTTTGCAGTTTTTTAGCCTCCGGCTCACACATTTTTGTCTTAGCTCAGGAAGGAGGGCTCCGGAGCAAAACTGATTTATGCAGTACAGCCAAATCTCTCGTTCACAACTTTAATGCCAGTAGCTCGCCAAGTTGAATTTTTGCTCACAAGACTCCACAGCTTAGAGGGAATATTGCTTGCAAGGATTGCAAAGTAGGGTTGCCAGCTCCAAGCTGGGAGATTCCTGGAGATTTGAGGGTAGGGCCTAAGGGTTAGAACGGATAAAAGGAAGTCCTTCTTCACCCAGAGAGTGATCAGCACGTGGAATTCACTGCCACAGGAGGTGGTGGCAGCTACAAGCATGGACAGCCTCAAGAGGGAGTTGGATAAGCGTATGGAGCAGAAGTCCATCCATGGTTATTAGCCACAAGGTATAGATAGGAAGTCTCAGTCTGGGGCAAGGGATGCTCTGTATTCTTGGTACTTTGAGGGGGCAACAGTGGGAGGGCTTCTAGTGTCCTGGCCCCACTGCTGGACCTCCTGCTGGCACCTGGTATTTTTGGCCACTGTGTGACCCAGAGTGTTGGACTGGATGGGCCATTGGCCTGATCCAACATCGGCTCCTCTTATGTTCTTAGCCACTGCCGGTCTGCATAGACAATACTCAGTGGCACAGCCTCAGCTTTGCATGCAGAAGGCCCCAGGTGTAGTCCCTGGCATCTTTAGCTAAAAGGATCAGGTGATGTACAAGAGCTCAACCCGAGGTCCTAGAGAACCCACTTCCCATCAGAGTAGACAAAACTTGGTCTCAGGTTCAACCCCCAGAATCTCCATGTAAGAGGACCAGGCAGTAGGTGATGTGAAAGACCACTCTGCCTGAGACCCTGGAGAGCGACTGCCGGTCGGCGTGGGCAATACTGACCTTGACAGACCGAGAGACTGGTTTAGGAGAAGGCAGATTCATGTGTCTGCGTGAAATATTTTGGGGAGGAGCCGTAGCTCAGTGGCAGAGTGTTGGACTGGATGGGCCATTGGCCTGATCCAACACTGGCTTCTCTTAGGTGCTAATGGAGGATAGGGTTTGGGGAGGGGCCTCAGTCAGGGTATAATGCCATAGAGTCCACCTGCTAGAGCAGCCCTTTTCTCCAGGGGAACTGAACTCTGTCATCTGGAGATCAGTTTTTTAATTCTGGGAGCTCTCCAGCCCCTACCCTGGAGGTTGGCAATCCTCACCAGGAAGGATCTTCCTTTCCTCTGTTGGGTTCCCCTTTTGTGCCCAGTAGAGTAGTGGAAGCCGTGGGAATATCCGGGGCTCCCAATCGGCCAGGTACCGGCTGGCCTAGTGACGCAAAAGGAAAATGTAAAGCCAGAAAGACATCCTGCAGAGAGAGCCAGTGTGGTGTAGTTGTTCAGAGCGGTGGACCATAATCCAGAGAACCGGGTTCGATTCCCCACTCCTCCTCCACACGCAGCCAGCTGGGTGACCTTGGGGCCCATCACAGTTCCCTCAGAACTCGCTCAGCCCTGCCGACTTCACCAGGTGCCCGTTGTGGGGAGAGGGAGGGAAGGCGATTGGTAAGCCGCTTTGAGACACTCCTTAGGGTAGAGAAAAGCAGGGATATTAAAAAAAAAACCTGTCTTCTTTTTGTTCACACGAAAGCAAGATCTCCTGTATGAAGGAGGGGTCATTGGGCGCTCCCCCGTGAAGTGCCAGAATTTGCCAAACAGGAACTGGCAAAACCCCACAGCAAGGTCACAGATTGGCCGGTTGGGGGGGGGGAGAGGAAGGAGCCGGTTGACAGTCAAGAAGGGGGCACCGTTCTGGGAGGTGTTCGAAGAAGGAGGCAGCGATTAGGTGAGCCATAGAATCATAGAGGTGGAAGGTACCTCTGGGGTCATCCCGTCCAACCCCCTGCACAATGCAGGAAATTCACAAATACCTCCCCCCCACACACACACACCCAGTGACCCCTGTTTCGTGCCCCGAAGATGGGGGGAGACCCCACCCCAGCATCCCTGGCCAAACTGGCCTGGAGAAAATGGCTTCCTGACCCCAAAGTGGCGATCGGCATTTCCCTGGGCGTGTAAGAAAGGGCCACGAGAACTAAGCCCTGAGGCAGCCCTTCCTGCCCTCCCTTCTCGCGATCGGCCCAAGTTCACAGAATCTAGCCTCTGCTTGAAAACCTCCCAAGAAGGAGAGCCCACCGCCTCCCAAAGAAGCCTGTTCCACTGAGGAATCGCTCTTAAGCGTCAGGAAGCTCTTCCTCATGTTTAGCCAAACGTTTTCTTTTCCCCCCTTTTTAGATCACTGTTGATTGCTATTTCAAAAATAATACAGAAGTACAGAATTACAAGTAAAAACTACGCAGATTTGCAAATGAAGGGTCAGAGTGTGTTTTGATAGGCAACTCAATGTAGTAACAGGGGGGGCAGCAATGAAACGTCCCTAATATTGCGATAGTAACCAACAGTGCTCATAAAGTCGTGTACTCGTTAAAGAACTTTCCCTGTGTTTGATTTTATATTCCAAAAGGATCAAGCAAGCAATAGTGGTGTGCGGGTGGTGCAATACAAACCAGAACTCACGATAATTAGAGGAAGTATGTTAACGAAGTGCAAATTAGTTGGAGATATATCGGGTTATGTGGTTGGATGTCAGATGCAGGGTTTTTTTTGTATCAGGGACTCCGTTACATATTAGGCGACATCCCCCTAATGTAGCCAATCCTCCAAGAACTTACAGTGGCCCCTGTAAGAAGAGCTCTCTAAGCTCTTGGAGGATTGGCTACATTAGGGGGTGTCGCCTAATATGCAAAGGCGTGCCTGCTACAAAGAGAGCCCTCTGAGCCGAAAATTCTTTTCATCCTCGTCCGTCCTCTCTCGGTCTTCGTCTTGAGACTGGGGGTGGGGGGGCCCTCTCCGTGGCACCCCAGCCCCGTGCGTTGCTCCTGACCCACTCCGTTCTCTCCCTCCCCAGGCAACAACATGCTGCTGGTGGGCGTCCACGGCCCCAAGACCCCCTGCGAGGAGATCGTGGTGAAGCACCTGGGCAACCGCCTCTACAACGTCACCTACCTGCTGAAGGACAGAGGGGACTATGTGCTGGTGGTGAAGTGGGGGGACGAGCACATCCCCGGCAGCCCCTTCCACATCTCCGTGCCTTAAGCCCCGCCCCCCCGCCCCGTCGTCACACCGCCCCTCCCCGAGCCCCGCTCCGTAGTGCCACTAACGCCTCCCACCGGAGATGCCGCCTCTCGGCTGGGGCTGCGTGTTTTCGTGCCAGTGAGGCTGGCGATGGGGGTGGGAGGGAACCAGGCTGCCCTTAAAGTAAGCAAAGTGGGGTGGGTCAGAATTCCCTGTGGATCTTGTTTACATGCCGCACTAACTCCCCCCACCCCACCCGGCCGGTCGGCGACTTCCTCCCCTCCCCTCGGAAGGGGAGGGGCAGGAGTTGACCACACACTTCCTTTCTTGCCAAAGCACTGCCTTTTTGTGCCCATGGGACTGAATCTATGTGCCCCCCACCCCGGCTCTTGCCCAGAAAGGGGACTTAGCCCGCCAACAGGGCATCTGGATACTGTGTATATGTTCCGGTGCCACCCACTGCTTCCGAGAAACCACTGCTCCCGATGGGACGGCAGGCAGCTCCCCCACCCCACCTTCTCGTCTCAAGCTCTCCTCCTCCCTCTTCTCGAGAAGGAAGCTCTCTCCATAACCAGCGGCGGGAGCTGCCGTCGCATCTCCTCGCTTTGCCAGTTTGTAACCAAAAACCTTGTTTAGTCCTTCCAAGCCTGAAGTGGCTGTTGGGCACAGCGGCCGGGCCCTTTTCTCTGACGAGGGAAGGAAATAAAAGTTCTGCTTCAAATGGCTGCTGGTTGTCTCGTCTGTCTTTTCTGCTGCCGGGGGGGGGCAGTCTGGCTTCTCTTGGAGCGGTCTGTGTGTGCTCCAGAATGGGGGAAGAGCTGTGGCTCAGTGGCAGAGCCTCCGCTTGGCCTGCAGGAGGTCCCAGGTTCAGTCCCCGGCATCTCCAGCTAAAAGGACCAGGCAGGAGGGGATGGGAAAGACCTTGACCTGAGACCCTGGCTCAGTGGCAGAGCCTCTACTTGGCATGCAGAAGGTCCCAGGTTCAATCTCCAGCTAAAAGGACCAGGCAGGAGGTGATGAGAAAGACCTTGACCTGAGACCCCAGCTCAGTGGCAGAGCCTCTACTTGGCATGCAGAAGTTCCCAGGTTCAATCCCCGGCATCTCCAGTTAAAAGGACCAGGCAGGAGGTTATGGGAAAGACCTTGACCTGAGACCCTGGCTCAGTGGCAGAGCCTCTGCTTGGCCTGCAGGAGGTCCCAGGTTCAATCCCCGGCATCTCCAGTTAAAAGGACCAGGCAGGAGGTGCTGAGACAGACCATGACTTGAGACTCTGGCTCATTGGCAGAGCCTCTGCTTGGCATGCAGAGGGTCCCAGGTTCAATTCCCCCAGCACCTCCAGTTGAAAGCACCAGGTAGAGAGGTGATCAGAAGGACCTTGACCTGAGACTCTGGCAGACACACCTTTCGAGGACTGCTCTTTCAAGGAGAGTTCTGACAGACTATGGCTTGCCCAAGGTCACCCAGCTACTGCAAGTGGAGGAGTGGGGAATTGAGCCCGGTTCTCCCAGGTTAAAGTCCGCACACTTAACCACTGCACCAAACTGAGGACTTGGCTTGCTGAACAGAGAACACTGCAGAGATGCTTGGGGGGGGGGTTGGTAATAGCGCCGCTGACCCATCTGGGTCATTCTTTGCTGACTTGACCAGGGTGACCCAGGCTAGCCTAATCTTGGAAGCCAAGCAGGGGCGGTCCAGGTTAGTCCTTGGATGGGAGACCACCTAGAAAGCCCAGGGTTGCTATGCAGAGACAGGCAAGGCAAACCACCTCCGTATGCCTTTTGCCTTGACCTGGATGGCCCAGGCGAGCCGGGTCTTGTCAGATCTCGGGAGCTAAGCAGGGTCAGCCCTGGCTAGTACTTTGATGGGAGACCACCAAAGAGGACCGGGGTCACTACACAGAGGGAGCCAATAGCAAGCCGCCTCTGAACTTCTCTCCCCTTGAAAAAATCTGCAGAGTTGGCTGTAACTCTATGGCACTTTACATAAGCAATGGCTCGGAGACCTCATTGCTTTTCCTCTCCGCAATGTCCCCAGCTCGTTCACCCTCAATGCCCATCCGGCAGGTTTCAGCCTCTTCTCTTGCTATTTGAAACTGGGCTTCCTACTGCATTAGCATCTTTAAAGAGGAAAGAGTATCCTCAAAAACACAGATCCGGAGGAGTTAACCATGTTAGTCTCGTGCTGCAAAATAGTAAAAAGCCCAGTAGCGCCCTTAAGGAACTTTATTGTAGTATAAGCTTTCGTGAAGCTGGGGGGTTCCTTTTCTGGGGCGATCTTCTTGGTTTCAGCCAAGAGTTGATCGCCTGAAGAGAACCCTGTTAGTCCCAGTGGGAGCTGACGCCATTAATCTTACGGCTTTTAGCGACGAGCTCCGGAAGACAACAGCTTGGATGCTTAGAGTGGAAGCTTTATTTTGCCTGTAACTTCCCGGCTTTGAACTGTGAGTTATTGCCAAAGATAAACTTTTCCGACCTTTTTCTAATTGCGGTCCCTGCCGCATTGCTCGAAAGGATTTGGAGGGGAGGGGGAGTGTGGCATACGTCCCCTACCCCAAGAGCAGCTTTTATGTGAATCCTGGGTACAGAGATGGAGTCATGCTAGATGGAATGTTTTTTGGATAATAGATCACTCAGGAGAGGGGAGTGAAAGCAAGAAGATCCGTTATTTGGATATTGCCCTAGACTCGTCTTACTGGGAATAAGCACTTTTCCTGACTTTGAAGACGCTCTATATTGTTTGCAAATTAAATACAAGAGTCTATAAATCACAACATGAAATTATACAGTACATGGCTTGCAACACAGAAAGATTTGACAACTGCAGTATTTGCACAGTTTTTGTATATTTCTGCAGTATTTTATCACTATTGTTTTCCTTTTTTTTAATTCCTCCCTTTTCATTTTTTGTTCCTAGGGATTAATCCCTTCTAATGAAACAATAACAGAGCAGATTGATCTACCCAATTTGTTCGAATAGCGTTGTTTAGTATACTTTTTTGTAATTCTATAAATTGAGTCCATTTGAGCATTACGGTCTTATGTTCTGTTGATGTTGAGTTGTCCATTCTGTAATTTTATCAGCTATGGAATACTCCCAAACTTTTTCTGTACCATTGTTCAATTGTAGGCATAGTACTGACTTTCCATTCCACTCTATATTGTTAAAGACATTTGGATTATAACTAACAAGCTAATTTTGTTGAAGGTCCAACATATAACAGACTTTTAACAGCTGTTAAATGGAAATGTTTGAGATTGGATTATAAATACAGTCTTAAAAGAAACTTTCCCCTTGATTTGGTTCCTGTAAGGTCTGTACTCTTCGCTTATGTGACTATGTTTAGACTATGATAAGAGCCAGAGGGACTTGTTGAGAGACAATGAGCGTTACCGACCAACAGTGGAAGTTGAGAATTATCGACCTATATCTTTGCTCGTGTGATTATAAAATTTGCGCATCAGTCTTTGCCGCAAGATTGAAAAAGGTACCATCAGAACTTATACATCAAGAGCAAACAGGATTTCTACCAAACAAGCAATTAAGGAACAATGTTAGAATGGTTCTAAATATATTAGAATACTTAAAAAGCTCATCCTGAGAAACAGATGGCCCTAGTGTTTTTTGGATGTGGAAAAAGCTTTTGATAATGTTACCTGGAAATTTCTGATTGAACAGATGAAGGAAATGAAATTTGGGCCTGATTGTATAAGAGTAGTTGAAGCTGTAGTTGTACTAAAGAGAAAACAAGGGTAGCTGTAAATGATGACTTGACAGATACTATTTGGACTGAGGAAGGGACAAGACAAGGATCTTCTATTTATCGCCTCTTCTATTTATTCTAACTGTGGACGTTTTGACAAGAGCTGTTAGGAAAGACCCTGCAATCAAAAGAGCCTCAGTTAAGGGTCGCAAGAATAAGTCACAAGCATTTGCAGATGATCTAGTATTTATCTTGGAAGTCCCAGCAGACTCTATAGAATATTTGTTGAATAACATTAAAGAGTATGGAGAAATGGCTGGGATAAACATAAATTACCAAAAGACAAAGGTTATAACAAAGAATATGACTTCTAATTAACAAAATGGAGTTAATTAATCTAACAGGATTTCAGTTGGAGAAAAGAGTTAAATATTTGGGAATAAATTTAATTCCAAAGTGTAGTTCTTTGGTGAAGGATAATTATCTGCTTCAAGAAGTTAAAAATCTAGAAAGATGGAAAGATCTTCATTTATCCCTGATGGGAAGGATTAAAGCTCTGAAAATGAATATATTGCCATGTATGACTTTTTTATACCAGACCAGCTCCTGCCAACCTAGCAGTTCGAAAGCAAGAAATTGCAAGAAGATAAATATGAACCGTTTTGCTGGAAAGGTAACAGCGTTCTGTGCACCTCGGCATCTAGTCATGCCGGCCACATGACCACAGAAGCGTCTTCGGGCAGCACTGGCTCTTCGGCTTGGAAACGGAGATGAGCACCGCACCCCTAGAGTCGGATTCAACTGGCTTTTGAGCAAGGGAAACCTTACCTTTCTGTTTGTATTAATCACTCTTGTTTTGAAGATACGAATAAACAGATATCTAAATTTATCTGGCAAGGGGGAAAAACAAGAATTAAGTTGAAAGCGTTACAAGACTTTAAAGAAAATGCAGGTTTTGCTCTATCGGATTGGAAGATATATTATACATCAGCCTGGATGTATGGATGAGAGACTGGATTTTGTTGGAAAATCAAAGACTTAGCTGTAGAGGGACATGATTTAAAGTTAGGGTGGCATGCTTTTGTGTGGTATGGGAAAGCGGTCGGACATAAATACTTTAAAAACCATCTGATAAGAAAATCCCTGTTAACTATTTGGGAAAAAATTCTCTTTGGTATAGTCTAAAATTCCAAGATGGGTCTCACCTCTTGAAGCCTTTTCACAACCAAGTTTAATCTCCTCAGATAGAATTCTTAGGTATGAAGACCTCATAGATGATAAGGGACTTTTAAAAACAAAGAAAGAATTAATAAAGCAAGGCATTACTCTGGATCGGCGGACAAGGGCCCAAATTGAATCTAGATAAGCTAAAAGTAGAAAAGTTGGTTTCTACTCTGAACAAAGTACATTTGAGAAGTTGTGTACATCTGATGATAAACCGATTAAGAAAATGGAAGATGAAGTGATTAAAGATTGTATGGCTAAATGGATGGGAAATCTGGGTTTCAATATTGATCTCACACAGTGGAGTAAACTGCGGAAAGTGAATGTGAAAACCACTAAATTGGTGGCATTTAAAGAGAATCTGTAGGTGATGTTCTATAGATGGCATTTAACACCAGACGGATTAGCTTAAATGTATAAAAACACGTCAAATAACTGCCGGAAGTGTAAAAAACATGTACGTTTTATCATATGTGGTGGACATGTGATAACAATGTATAAGTTTTGGGTTATGGTGCATACCTTTATACAGTCAGTTTTGCGATTTCAATACCCTTCAACCAGAATCGTTTTTATTGAATTGTATACCAGTAATAGAGGAAAACAATAGATTGGGAAGGACTAGAGATCTCTTCAAGAAAATTGGAGAAATCAAGGGAACGTTCCATGCAAAGCTGGCCATGATAAAGGACAAAAACGGTAGGGACCTAACAGAAGCAGAAGAGATTAGTAAAAGAGGGCAAGAATACACAGAAGAACTATACAAGAAGGACCTCAATGTCCTTGACAATCACGATGGTATAATCACTGACCTCGAGCCAGACATCATGGAAAGCAAAGTTAAATGGGCCTTAGAAAGCATTACTAACAACAAAGCTAGTGGAGGTGATGGTATCCCAGCTGAGTTATTCAAAGTCTTAAGATGCTGTTAAAGTGCTGCACTCAATTTGCCAACAAATTTGGAAAACACAACAGTGGCCAAAGGATTGGAAAAGGTCAGTGTACATTCCAATCCCAAAGAAGGGCAATGTCAAGGAATGTTCAAACTGTCGCACAATTGCACTCATTTCACACGCTAGCAAGGTCATGCTCAAAATCCTACAAGCTAGGCTCCAACAGTACGTGGATAGAGAACTGCCAGAAGTACAAGCTGGGTTTTGAAGAGGTAGAGGAACTAGAGATCAAATTGCCAACATTCGCTGGATTATGGAGAAAGCAAGAGAGTACCAGAAAAACATCTACTTCTGCTTCATTGACTATGCTAAAGCCTTTGATTGTGTGGATCACAATAAATTATGGCAGGTTCTTAAAGAGATGGGAGTACTGGACCACCTCACATGTCTCCTGAGAAACCTGTATAAGGGTCAAGAAGCAACAGTTAGAACCGGATATGGAACAACTGATTGGTTTAGCATAGGAAAAGGAGTACGATAAGGATGTATATTGTCACCTTGCTTATTTAATTTATATGCAGAGTACATCATGCGAAATGCTGGCCTGGATGAATCACAAGCTGGAGTTAAGATTGCTGGGGAAAAGATCAATAACCTCAGATATGCAGACGATACCACTCTGATGGCAGAAAGTGAAGAGGACCTAAAGAGCCTCTTGCTCAGGGTGAAAGAGGAGAGCGCAAAAGTGGGCTTGAAGCTCAACATCAAAAAAACTAAGATCATGGCATCTGGCCCCATCACTCCTTGGAAAATAGAAGGGGAAGTCGTAGAAGTAGTGACAGACTTCACGTTCCTAGGATCCCAGATCACTGCAGATGGTGACTGCAGCCATGAAATTAAAAGACGCCTGCTCCTTGGGAGGAAAGCGATGGCAAACCTAAACAGCATGATAAAAAGCAGAGACATCACCTTGCCAACAAAAGTCCGCATGGCCAAAGCAATGGTATTCCCCGTAGTAATGTATGGATGCGAGAGTTGGACTATAAGGAAGGCCGAGCGCCGAAGAATAGATTCTTTTGAACTATGGTGCTGGAGAAGACTCTTGAGAGTCCCTTGGACTGCAAGGAGATCAAATCAGTCAATCCTAAAAGAAATCAACCCTGATTGTTCTCTGGAAGGCCAGATCCTGAAGCTCAAATACTTTGGCCACCAAATGAGAAGGGAGCATTCACTGGAGAAGACCCTGATGCTGGGAAAGATTGAAGGTCAAAGAAGAAGGGGACGGCAAAGGATGAGATGGTTAGACAGTGTCATCGATGCAACGAACATGAAATTGAGCAAACTTCAGAGGATAGCGGAAGACAGGAGGGCTTGGCGTATTCTGGTCCATGGGGTCGCGAAGAGTCGGACTCGACTGTGCGACTGAACAACAACAACACCAGGGAATTTTGACAGCAATCAAAGATATCTTATAATTCGCGGTTTCGGCAGAGCGAATGGCGGCCACCTCTCGGGACGCTCCCGGAGGCGGTTAGCCCACACGCGGTTGGGGGGGTCTTCGCTTATGCGAAAGACCCTAGTGAGCCTTAGGCAAAGGCTCCAAACCGGGGGTGCTTGGGGAGTAGCCTCTTTGCCGGCAAACAGCTGGGAAATTGAGGCTTTCTCCCCGCCCCAATCGGCCCCGCTGCATTGTGCCCATATGGGAAGTAGCAACGCCACCGACTTCCAGGAGTGGAGAAGCAGCGGAATGAATTAAAATAAAAGGAGAATCGGCAGCGAATCGTGAGTTGGGGATCTGTTTTGAAGCGGCATAAATGTGCTCCCCCCCCCGTAAATGTATGAGCGCATGGGAGGAGGGAGGAATCCCCACCCCCTTTGAAAAATGGGACTGTTAAAGAAAGAGTGAAGGGGGGGCGAAGCAAAAAAGCAGTTTGGTGAAAGTACCTTTGGGGTTTTACTGAAGATCAAGAAGCTAGCCTGTTTCCCGGGTGACGCAGCACGAACTTTGTTAAAGTAAACAAACAAAAAATGTTGGGGCAGAAAAAGGTCCCTGAGAAGCCGGTAAAGAAGGGGGGAGGGACTTCCGGTCCTGGCAGCCTCCCCCTAGAGGCAGCTGTCAATCAACAGAAAAGCGAGCCACTGCGCCCTCTGCTGGATCAAATGCAGAAAATCAGCGAAACCCTCTGTAACATGGAAAGTGTTCTCAACAGTCAACAAAAACAACTAAAAAACAACTAACAGAAACAGCAAAGAAGATGGAGGAGATCGCACAGAAATGTTTGGTCTCAATGGAAGACACCAAGAAAATTAAGAAAAGGGTCAACAAATTAGAAAAACATCAAAATATGCAAGAAAAAAGAATTTTAAAGCTTCAGATGGAGAAATCAAATCTGACTCTCCGCTTTCAGGGCATAAAGGAAGAAGAGAAAGAAGATCTCAGAGCTTTACTGGCGAATGCCTTGGCACCTCTAACTGGCAGAGAAGCACAAGAATTAAAGGATGAGATGGTTATGGCCTATAGAGCCTATTCCAGCTTCACAAAGAAAAATAATCTGCCAGCAGAAGTGGTTGTTAAGTTTATCAAACAGCGTACTAGAGATCAAATTTTGCGTGCGGTTTCAGCGGTGCCCTTGAAGATTGGAGAGCAGACTATCAGAACTTTAAAAGATGTTTCATATGAAATTCGTATGAAAAGGAAAGCATACAAAGGATTGACCACGTTCCTACAAAGACATCAAACCATTTACAGATGGTGCTTTCCCGAAGGACTAACGTTTAAATTCAAGGATAAAAGAGAGAAGATTGACTCCGCCTTCAAAGCCCAAGAATTTCTGAAAAGACACGCCAGCTCAGAGGAAGATGCAGAACTCGCCAATTGGACAGAGTTAAGCAGCGAAGAGGACAGCGGCCCAGAGGAGGGAGGTGCTGGAGCGGGAGACGAGAAAGCAAGAGGGCCCATCATATAATCTGAGAGACTTAAAAAGAAGACATCCCAAGATATAGCGATTGTTCGTGGGGCGTCAGAAGGGAGCTGATCAGCAACTAACCCCAAAGGACTTTACTAATTTAACTAACAGAGTTATTTTGGACTTTCAGTAGATGAAAAGAAGATCTTCCAAACACGGTGGATGCCAAAAACTATATTTGTACTAACTAAAACTAACACTTTAACAGAAAATTCACTCCAACCTTTTTCTTTGCCCATCTATATACCCTACCTTTTTCTTATTAAAAAAACAATAAAATTCTCTCCTTTTTAGGAGAGGTTTTTACAAAAAAAAAAGATATCTTATAATTCATGTAGTAACCGCAGCTAGAGTTTTATTGGCATCTTATTGGAAACTTCCATCAATACCTTCTGAACACAATCTATTGGGAAAGGTTATGGAAACGGTGGAAATGGGCAAATTGATTTTGATGTTGAGAGGGCAAATGGGAAAAGACTTGGTTGGATTATGGGCTCCCATTTTGTAATTGGATAAGAGAGAAATATAAAGATACAGAGTTCCTAATATAATATTAAGAAGCTTTTGTGAATTCTTAAGCCTTGCAGTCTGTCTCTGTGTAATTTGAAATTACAAGTAGAGGCAAGTTACAGGCAGAAAATTATTACCTTAATTCTTTCCCCTCCTCCTTCCCCTTTTCCTTTTCCCATCCTTAAGCATCATAAAACGTAATAAAAATCTATTTTTTAAAAAAAGAGAGAAAAACAGCTCTCTTCGTCAGCTGCACGGAGGGTGTGCCTGGATTGCGCATTCTACCTTTTTCATGTCTTTTGCAACTACTTTGCATTTGCATGGCACTTTCTGGATCCTCTCCCCCCTCCCCTTACCACCTGTATATCTCTGGCCAGTTTCTTCATACCCTCCATGCATCTGACAAAGAGAGCTGTGTTTCTTGAAAGCTTACGCTACAATAAAATTAGTCTTAAAGGTGCAACTGGGCTTTTTAATATCTTAAAAACACACATCCCCCCCACTTTTAAATGCTAATGACATTGTAGGCCAGGAATCTGGTGGAAGTTGAAGGGTTACGGAATCTCCTCACTCCCCACAGGGCTCTGAGGCAAAGCAAGGCCGCACAAGACAGCGGGTTCACATTTTCCGGTTCAAGATACATATTCATTTGAGCTCTTTGTTAGGAAGCCAGAAAATGGGTTTGAACCCTGGGTGGAGAAGAAGAAGAAGAAGAGTTTGGATTTATATCCCGCCCTTCACTGCCCAAAGGTGTGTCAGGGCAGCTTACAAACTCCTTTCCCTTCCCCTCCCCACAACAGACACCCTGTGAGGTAGAAGAAGAAGAGAAGAGATTGGCTTTATACCCCGCCCCTTCACTGCCCAAAGGCGTCTCAGAGCGGCTTACAAACTCCTTTCCCTTCCCCTCCCCACAACAGACACCCTGTGAGGTAGAAGAAGAAGAGAAGAGATTGGATTTATACCCCGCCCTTCACTGCCCAAAGGCGTCTCAGAGCAGCCTACAAACTCCTTTCCCTTCCCCTCCCCACAACAGACACCCTGTGAGGTAGAAGAAGAAGAGAAGAGATTGGATTTATACCCCGCCCTTCACTGCCCAAAGGCGTCTCAGAGCGGCCTACAAACTCCTTTCCCTTCCCCTCCCCACAACAGACACCCTGTGAGGTAGAAGAAGAAGAGAAGAGATTGGATTTATACCCCGCCCTTCACTGCCCAAAGGCGTCTCAGAGCGGCCTACAAACTCCTTTCCCTTCCCCTCCCCACAACAGACACCCTGTGAGGTTAGAAGAAGAAGAGAAGAGATTGGATTTATACCCCGCCCTTCACTGCCCAAAGGCGTCTCAGAGCGGCCTACAAACTCCTTTCCCTTCCCCTCCCCACAACAGACACCCTGTGAGGTAGAAGAAGAAGAGAAGAGATTGGATTTATACCCCGCCCTTCACTGCCCAAAGGCGTCTCAGAGCGGCCTACAAACTCCTTTCCCTTCCCCTCCCCACAACAGACACCCTGTGAGGTAGAAGAAGAAGAGAAGAGATTGGATTTATACCCCGCCCTTCACTGCCCAAAGGCGTCTCAGAGCGGCCTACAAACTCCTTTCCCTTCCCCTCCCCACAACAGACACCCTGTGAGGTAGAAGAAGAAGAGAAGAGATTGGATTTATACCCCGCCCTTCACTGCCCAAAGGCGTCTCAGAGCGGCCTACAAACTCCTTTCCCTTCCCCTCCCCACAACAGACACCCTGTGAGGTAGAAGAAGAAGAGAAGAGATTGGATTTATACCCCGCCCTTCACTGCCCAAAGGCGTCTCAGAGCGGCTTACAAACTCCTTTCCCTTCCCCTCCCCACAACAGACACCCTGTGAGGTAGAAGAAGAGGAAGAGATTGGATTTATACCCCGCCCTTCACTACCCAAGGGAGTCTCAGAGCGGCTTACAAACTCCTTTCCCTTCCCTTCCCCACAACAGACACCCTGTGAGGTCGGTGGGGCTGAGAGAACTTCTGACAGAAACTGTCCTTGAGAGAACAGCTGGGCCAGAGCTTGTGACTGACCCAAGGTCACACCAGCAGGTGCAAGTGGAGGAGTGGGGAATCAAACCCGGTTCTCCCAGATATGAGTCCACGCACTTGACCACTACACCAAACTGGCAATAAGAAGTGTATTACAAGCTTTAAAGAAACCTTCAACCTTCCTCCTCGGATGCCTTTGCTTTTGGAAGAGCGTGAGGCTGAGTAGGGAGGCAGTCCACAGGCGGGGAAGCCAAGTTCTCCAGCTGAAATTGGAGCGCAAAAAGCAAGAGCGTCTTCAAGAGCCGGGCGCTCTTACAGGGACACAACGCGGGGGCCGCGTTCCCATGAAAAAGGGCTTCGTTCCCTGACAGCAGTGGAGGGATGGTAAGGCTCAAAACAAGCCAGAATTCTTCAAGCACGCCAACCAACAAATGGTTAAAACCTCCTGGCATGCTTAAATGAAGCGGCACTGCCAGGAAATGGCACCACAAAGTACCATCTGGGTTCCCGGCTGGCTGGCATGTGGGTGCTCTGGGGCTGCGTGGGAGGGGCCCCAAAACCACCAAGTACGTCTCTGGCAGAATCCGGCTGTTTGGGTTGGTTTCTCGTTTTAGCAACCGAGCAAATTTGCTGGCGTTGACGGTTTGCAAAGATAGGCCCGAAAGTGCCCACGCGGTGCCTACTGCAGTCTCGGAAGCCAGAAGAGTTTCTGAGCAGAACTTCCCAGGACGGGCGCTTCCGTCCCTGTTGAGCAGATTTGCAAACTGGCACCTTTGTTACAAGCGGGGTTTGCCCATAGAGGTTTTCTGGCTGCCGGTTAACAGGCCTTCGTGGGGTGCCCTTTTTCCTGGAGTGGTGGAATGGTCCAAGAAGTGATGCCAACCTCCAGATTCCAGCTCATCTCCAGACCCCCGAGATAAGTTCCCCTGGAAGAAATGGCTGCTTTGGAGGAGGCACTCTGTGGCATTGTGCCCTGCTGAGGTCCAGGGATGCCAGCCTCCAGGAGGGACCTGGGGATCCCCCAGAATTACAGTCATCTAGCCTGCGGTGGCTCAAGTGGTTAAGACCCTAAACTGCAGGCTGTGGAAGGTCAATAGTTCAGCAGTTCGAGACCCGAGAGTGCCGCATGACGGAGTGAGCTCCCGTCTCTGGCTCCAGCTCCTGCCAGCCTAGCAGTTCGAAAGCAAGAAATTGCAAGTAGATAAACAGGTACTGCTTCGGTGGGAAAGATAACGGCGTTCCAAGTGCCTCGGCGTCTAGTCACGCCGGCCACATGACCATGGAAAACATCCTTCGGACAGCGCCGGCTTGTTGGCTTGGAAATGGAGATGAGCACCACAACCCCAGAATTGGATTTGACCGACTCTAACCCTAACCGGCTTTCGAGCAAGGGGAAACTTTACTTACGAACTACAGAGATCAGTTTCCCCTGGAGAAAATGGCTGCTTTGGAGGGGGGACTCTTGGGCCTTGTGCCCCACTGTGGTTCCTGTCCTCCCCGGGCTCCACCCCCAAATCTCCGGGAGTTTCCCAATCTGGATCTGGCCACCCTACCCCACCCACAGGCTGATGGCCAGGGGAGACCGGGCATCCCTATAAGACCTTTCAGAGAATGGTGGATACGCCAGAGCCTGTGGCTGTCTATCTTATATCACTAGTATGCATTGACAGGAGCCAGGCATCCTTCCAGCAGTGTGATTGCCAACCTCCAGGCGGGCCCCGGGGAACTTCTGCAATTGCGATGGTTCTCCAGCCTACAGAGGATGAGCTCCCCAGCAGCTCTGCGGCATTAATAATCCACCGACACCTTGCCTCTCCCCTCCCCAGGCTCCGTTCCCGACATCTCCAGGAATCTCCCAACCCACGGTTGGCAACGCTTTCCAGCAGGCTCCCAATCAGCTCCACCTTGCAGTCAGTTCCCAGTTGCACCCGCCCACATCCCCACTTCTACCCACTTGCTTGGCTTCCTCCCCCTCCTCCCCACTGGCTCCAAACGACTTCTGTTACCCTCCCCTTGTTTGCAGTCCCTGCCTGCTCCAAGCTGGGTCTGTGGCATCAGGGACGTGCATCCCTGCCCCTCGTTCAGGGTCAGAGTCGGCATACGCTGAGCTGGGGCAAATCTCCAGGGATCGGGGTGAGGCCCACAACTCCTAACCTCCCCACCTCTGTGCCTTCCTTGACAGCTGGCCATTCCCCCACCCCTCGAAGCGCTCTGCCACACATACTCTGGGCGTCACTGTGGGGGAAGGGATGTGGTGCACACACGTGAAGCTATCTTAGCTCCGAATGAGACCCCTGGTCCATCGAAGTCACTGACGTCTACTCAGACTGGCAACAGCTCTCCAGGGTCCCAGGCAGAGAAAGGTCTTTCTCATCACCTGCCTGGTCCTTTGAACTGGAGATGCCGGGGATTGAACCTGGGACCTTTTGCATGCCAAGCAGAGGCTCTGCCCCTGAGCCAGGTTCTCAGGTCAAGGTCTTTCTGATCACCACCTGTCTGGTCCTTTTAACTGGAGATGCCAGGGATGGAACCTGGGACCTTCTGCCTGCCAAACAGAGGCTCTGCCACTGAGCCAGGGTCTCAGGTCAAGGTCTATCCCATCACCTCCTGCCTGGCCCTTTTAACTGGAGATGCCAGGGATTGAACCTGGGACCTCCTGCAGGCCAAGCAGAGGCTCTGCCACTGAGCCACAGTACTGCTGCCGGTAGCCATGGCAACAACACTCCCAGCTGCACACCCTGACCAGGGTGGTGCAGGCTACTGAGCATGGGCTGCTGGCGGGTTTACAGGTAGATGCACAGTTGAGTGTGGGGTGCACAGGAAGGGGTGGAAAGATATGAGGAATGCCTTGTGGTGGGCAGTCGGGGTCTGTTTGGCACCATCTACCCAGGGCCTCTCGGTACCTCTGACAGCCTCGCTCCCATTTCACATGTAAGGCGGGCACGCAAGGGAATTCAATTGTGCAACAGTATGCCAGGTTGGGGGAGAGGTTAAGCATGCGTGCTCATGTGCACACCTAATTTGGCCTCTCAAGGATTTGACTCCCTGGCCCTGGACTGTGGTAGCTGTTGGGAGTCGGGAAGGGAGAGAAGAGCTGGAGGCTACAGACTGCAAGAAGAAAAGCGTGCCACTTGCTTTGCAAATCTGCAGGGCTGCGACTGCCCGTGTGTGCCTCTTTGTGGCTTGACAAGCAAGCAGGTTTCCAGTCTGCAGGGGAAACCACAGGGTGCCTGGCAGGAACTGGCTCATTTCAGTCCTCCTGGCCTGGAGCCATCTCTGTTTACCCACCAATGTGCTCTGGGGACCTTCCAAAATCACCTGGAGCCGTGGGCCCAGATCCTGTAATTTGCATCTCTGTTTCACTCTTAGTTTGGAAGCGATGTTCCCTCTCATTCCCCCTCCCCCACCGAGCGGGGCAGTTCACATCCCGAGCAGAATATAACTGCTGTCATCCTAAAATGGGCAACGGGCAGTGCGAAACCCTGTGCGGCTCTGGACTGCCACTGAGCGGGGCTTCCTGTGTCAATGAGCCACCGTTCACAGGCACAGCTTAGAGGGAACACTGGTTGGAAGTGAATTGGGGAAGGTATTGCCAGCATGTATTTTTTTTGCAGCAGAAAGTGCTTCCAAGAAACTAAATAGGGCTGCCAGCTGAGAGAGCTCAGAGAGAAACTGCTCTTGAGAGAACAGCTCTGAGAGAACTTGTGACTGACCCAAGGTCACGCTAGCTGCTGCATGTGGAGGAGCGGGGAATCAAGCCCGGTTCTCCCAGATTAGAGTCCGTGCTCCTAACCACTAAAAGAGTTTCTGGGGAACCTCACTGGTCCAAAGTAAACCCCCCCAACAAAAGCAATGTTGTAGGAGAACTAAGGTTGCCAACTGGCCTGGAGCAAAAAGTGTCCAGTCCCTTTAATAGGGACATAATGTGTGGGAGTGGGCTGTTGAATCTTTTCATGCCACTGAGAGAAATCACCAAGACAGGCAGTGTGGTGTTGTGGTTAAGAGCGGCAGACTCTAATCTGGGAGAACCGGGTTTGATTCCCCACTCTTCCTCCACATGAAGCCTGCTGGTGCGACCTTGGGTCAGTCACAAGTTCTCTCAGGGCTGTTCTCTCAAGAGCAGTTTCTCTCAGAGCTCCCTCAGCCCCACCTTCCTCACAGGGTGTCTGTTGTGGGGAGAGGACGGGAAAGGAGTTTGAAAGCTGCTTTGAGACCCCAAGTGAAGGGTTGGGTATAAATCCAACTCTTCTCCTCCTCCTCCTCCCCTTGCCCCTCACCAGGTAAAGAACATCCCATTCGGCCTCTACTAAAGGGCCTGGATGCTTATTTCTCCAGGCTGCTGGAATCCCTAGTTGGGGCCAACGGAATAACCTCCAACAGCACCCAAGGTTTAAATTAAAGGCACTTCACCAATGAGTAGGGGGCGGAAAGTGGCATCACGTCACAGCCAACTTATAGCAACCGTGTTGGGCTTTCCAGGGCAAGAGAGGAACAGAGGTGGTTCTGCCCTTGCCTGCCTCTGCATAGCAACCCTGGACTTCCTTGGTGGTCTCCCTTCCAATTGTTAACCAGGGCAGAGCCCGCTTAGCCTCTTGACATCTGACGAGAGCGGCCTACCCTGGGTCACCTGCGTCAGGGCAAGGAAAGTGCGGTCAAGTCATAAGAACGTAAGAGAAGCCAATGTTGGATCAGGCCAATGGCCCATCTAGTCCAACACTCCGTCACACAGCGGCCAAAAATACCAGGAGCCATCAGGAGGTCCAGCAGTGGGGCCAGGAGGACACTAGAAGCCCTCCCACTGCTGCCCCCCCAGCACCAAGAATAGAGTGCATCACCTGCCCTAGACGGAGAGTTCCCATCTATACCCTGTGGCTAATAGCCACTGATGGACTTCTGCTCCAGTTGTTTATCTAATTTCCCCTTGAAATTGTCCATGCTTGTAGCTTCCACCACCCCCTGTGGCAGTGAATTCCACGTGTTAATCACGCTTTGGGTGAAGAAGGACTTCCTTTTATCTGTTCTAACCCGACTGCTCAGCAATTTCATGGAGCGCCCACAAGTTAAAACCAACTTACGATGACCCCATATGGTTTCCAAGGCCAGAGATGTTCAGAGGTGATTTATTACTACCTGCCTCTGCGTAGAATGCTGGAGGCTCCTTGGCATTCTCCGATCTGAGTGCTAACCAGGGCTGAGGAAGAGGAGGAGGAAGAAGAAGAAGAGATTAGATGTCCTCCCCGCCCTTCACGACCTGAAGGAGTCTCAGAGCAGTTTACAGTCTCCCAGATTAGAGTCCGCACTCTTAACCACTACACCAAACTGGCTCTCAGCATTCTGTACCAATTGGAAAGAAGAAATTGGATTTATACCCCGCCCTTCACTGCCCGAAGCAGTCTGAGTGCCTTAAGATCTCTTTTCCCTTCCCCTCCCCACAACAGACACACCCTGTGAGGTGGGTGGGAGCCGAGAGAGCTCTCTCGAGGACTGCCCTCGAGAGAACAGCTCCCATAACAAGTAACTAGCTAACTTCTGATCAGGGATAGATAGCACTCACAGTATGCATTGTTTACTAACAATATGATACTAACATAGATTTTAACGGGGTTAATGATCTCCTACGCTTGGGTTTTTAGTTTAGTGGGGGTTTACTTTCCTTTCTCCCTAGCTGTTAGTCCCCTTCCCTCTTTTTCATTGTCGTTTTAGTGTGTATTACAAAAAAGCAATCAAAAATCCCCTTCGGGGGCCAAAAAACAACAACAGCTCTTGTGAGAGAGAACTTGTGACTGCCCCTAAGTCACACCAGCGGCTGCATGTGGACGAGGAGTGGGGAACCAAACCGGGTTCTCCCGGATCAGAGTCCGTGCTCCTAACCAGGCTCTCGATCCTGCTTAGCTTCTTGAGAACTGATGAGATCCATCGGTCTAGCCTGGGCCGTCCAGATCCGGACGGAAGACATTCAGAGGGGGCTTACCATCGCCTGCCTCTCCACGGCAACCCTCAACTTCCTGGGGGTGTTTTTCCCCTCCCATCTAAGGACTAACCGGGGGCTGACCCTGCTTAGAGTGCGAGTTCTGACGAGATCCAAATCAGGCCGCTAACGAGTAACCGGCACCACGTGAAAGAGATTACCTGGAACGGATTTTGTCAGTTCACACCCAAGCACAGGAGCCCTGCGGCCTTCCGTTTCCCCCCCCAAAAAAACGGGACAGGCCCGTAGCCAGGCCTTTTCTGTTTGTGGGGGGGGGGGCATTTAAAATTTTTAAGGGGGCAGTTAAACGACAGTTAATTAAATGAATTGGAATGCCTGTCCCTAAAGGGGGAAGCTGCGAGCCTCTTTCTAGCCCTTCCTTACGAGGGAGCGGGCGGCGAGCGCTTCGGTTCCTAGGAAAGAAAAAACCAGCCCAGCGGGCATCTAATTGCTTTCAGGAGGCATTTCAATGCCTCTGGAGTGCCCTTCCACAGGACAAGAAAGCGCAGAAGGGCACTGAAGAGCGGCGCCTTCGATACATCTCCAACAACTACCCCTTTCTGCTAGCCCAGCACCACCTAGGTCACAGTCCAAAGTAAGGTTTGTGGGGGCGAGGCTTTTAATTAAGAGGGCAGGGCCCCGAAATGCCCCATGTAGCTGTGGGCCTGAAGAAGAAGATTGGATTTATACCCTGCCCTTCTCTTGGAGTCTTAGAGTAGCTTACAATTTCCTTTCCCTTCCCCTCCCCACAACGGACACCCTGTGAGGTAGGTGGGGCTGAGAGAGCTCTGACAGAAAGTGCTCTTTTCCAAGAACAGCTGTGCCAGAGCTTGTGACTGACCCAAGGTCACATCAGCAGGTGCAGGTGGAGGAGTGGGGAATCAAACCCGGTTCTCCCAGATTAGAGTCTGCTCACTTAACCTCCACACCAAACTGAAGAGGAGGAGGAGGAGATTGGATTTTATACCTGGCCCTTCACTACCCGAAGGAGTCTCAGAGCGGCTTACAAACTCCTTTCCCTTCCTCTCCCCACAACAGGCACCCTGTGAGGTCAGTGGGGCTGAGAGAGCTCTGACAGAAACTGCTCTTTTTTCGAGAACAGCTCTGACAGAACTCTGGCTTGCCCAAGATCACCCAGCAGCTACAAGTGGAGGAGTGGGGAACCAGACCCGGTTCTCCCAGATTAGAGTCCGCGCACTTCACCACTACACCAAAGCGATTGGAGGCCTGTTATGCTGGGCCCAGGGAAGCCATTTCTGCACACCCAAATCCTCCAGCGACCGAAAGTGCTGAGTTGCTGGAGGGAAGCCGGCCTCTCTCAGCTGCTAGCGAACAAATGCAGCTGTCCGGCACGGAGGACGTTGAGGCTTGAAGCCCTTGCAGGTCGAGGGCTGGGAGGCCCGCCAAGACATTTTGGCTCGAGGGAGGGAGGGAGGGAGGGAGAAAGAAAGAGAGAAACAAATCGTGGCTGGAGATACGGAAGCGGTTGGTTTCACCCTGCCTCAGGCTCCCTCACGGTGCAGGAAAAGAACCCAGGAGTCCAGGCTGCTGGTGTTGCAAGATCAGAATGCCGGATCGAAACTGGGCAGTGGCAGGAGGAGTCCTTTGTCCATGCTCATGTGCCACTGGAGGGGGGTGGAATTTCAGGACTCTCCCCTCTTGACTATGGTTGCCAACTTGGGAAATTTCTGGGGAGGGCTGGGTTCAGGGAGGGCAGGGAGCTGTTTCCTCCCAGGGAACTGATCTCTGGGAGAACTCCAGGCTCCAGCTGGAGGTTGGTAACCCTAGTTGCAGCCTGGAGTTTCTCACCGCCTTCTCTTTTAAAACCCAAGCCTCGCCTCCACCCCTTCCTTCCTTCCTTCCTTCCTTCCTTTCTTCCTTCCTTCCTTTCTCTCTCTCTCTCTTTCTTTCTTTCTCTCTCTTCCTTCCTTCCTTCCTTCCTTTCTCTCTTTCTCTCTCTCTTCCTTCCTTCCTTCCTTCCTTCCTTCCTTTCTCTCTCTCTCTCTCTTCCTTCCTTTCTTTCTTTCTCTCTCTTTCTCTCTTTCTCTCTCTTCTTTCTTTCTTTCTTTCTTTCTTTCTTTCTTTCTTTCTTTCTTTCTTTCTTTCTTTCTTTCTTTCTTTCTTTCTTTCTCTCTCTCTCTCTCTCTCTCTCTCTCTCTCTCTCTCTCTCTCTCTCTCTCTCTCTCTCTCTTTCTTTCTTTCTGTCTCTCTGTCTCTCTGTCTCTCTGTCTCTCTCTTTCTTTCATAGTTTCCTTTGCTTTCAAAGCTGATCAAATTGACCTGAGAACTTAAGAGCCGACATGCCGGATCCGACCCCCAGCCTGTTTCCAGTGGGGGCCAGTCAGATACCACAGGGGGAGGGGTGCACGTGGGTAGGGTTGCCAATCACCAGGTGGTGGCTGGAGCTATCCTGCTGTTACGTCGTTGAACCTGTGAAGTCCCGTGACAAAAATTTCTACTTTTGTGAGCTGCTGCCGTTAAAGTTGGGAGCGAGCGATTTGGCTACGGCATAAATCAGTTTGCTCAGGAGCCCTCCTTCCTGAGCTGAGACAAAAATGTGTGAGCCGGAGGCTAAAAAATGGGGAGCTGGCTCACACCAACTCAGCTTAGGGGGAACACTGGTTCCAACTGATCTCCAAGGGAGAGAGTTCCGTTCCCCTGGAGGAAATGGCTGCTTTGGAAGGCAGACTCTCTGGCCTTGTGCCCCTGTTGAAGTCCCTTCCTTCCCCAAGCCCCGCCCTCCTCAGGATCCAACCCCCAATTCTCCAGGTGTTTCTTAACCCGGAGCTGGCAACCCAGTGCCTGGGGGGTGGGGGACGGTGGGCAGTTTTCTCAACCATGCTTCCATCATTTCTTTCCTCTCAAAAAGCCAGGCATGTGGCGGTCTGATCTGGATTGTTCCTGTGGTGTGAGGTACAGATGCCAACCTCCAGACTGGCACCCAGAGCCAGTTTGGTGTAGTGGTTAAGTGCGCGGACTCTAATTTGGGAGAACTGGGTTTGATTCCCCCACGCCTCCACTGGCACCTGCTGGATGCCCTTGGGCAAGCCGTAGTTCTGATAAGAGCTGTTCTTGCAAAAGAGCAGTTTCTGTCAGAGCTCTCTCAGCCCCACCTGCCTCCCAGGGGGTCTGTTGTGGGGAGGGGAAGGGGAAGGAGTTTGTAAGCCGCTCTGAGACTCCAAGTGAAGAGCAGGGTATAACTACAATCATCTTCTCCTCCTCCTCCTCCTCCTCCTCCTCTTCTGTTATTACAATTCATCTCCAGACGGCCAAGATCAGTTCCCCTGGGAGAAAATGGCTGCTTTGGAGGGTGGACTCTCTGTGACACTGTGCCCCACTGAGGTCCCATCTCTCCCCAAACCCTGCCCTCCCCATGCTCCACACCCCCCAAATCTCCAGGTACTTCCCAACCAGTGTTCCCTCTAAGCTGAGATAGTGTGAGCTAGCTCACAGGTTTTTAGCCTCCGGCTCCCACATTTTTGTCTTAGCTCAGGAAGAAGGGGCTCCAGAGTCAATTGATTTATGCAGTAGCCAAAATTGCTCGCTCACAACTTGGAGCCAGTTTGGTGTAATGGTGAAGTGCACGAACTCTAATCTGGGAGAACCGGGTTTGATTCCCCCACTCCTCCACCTGCAGCTGCTGGATGACCTTGGGCAAACCATGGTTCTGGCACAGCTATCCTTGAAAAAGGGCAGTTTCTGTCAAGAGCTCTCTCAGCCCCGCCTACCTCACAGGGTGTCTGTTGTGGGGAGGGGAAGGGAAAGGAGTTTGTAAGCCGCTCTGAGGCTCCAAGTGAAGGGCGGGGTATAAATCCCTCCTCCTCCTCCCTCCTCTCTCCTCCTCTTCTTCCTCTTCTTCTTCCTCTTCTTCTTCCTCTTCCTCTTCTTCTTTCTCTTCTTCTTCTTCTTCTTCTTCTTCCCCTTCTTCTTCTTCTTCTTCCTCTTCTTCTTCTTCCTCTTCTTCTTCTTCCCAGTGGCTCGCAAAGTAGAATTTTTGCTCAGAAGACTCCACAGCTCAGAGGGAAGCATTGTTCCCAACCCAGACGTGGCAACCCTGGGTATGAGAGGAAGATGGCCAGCAGAGTTCCCAACTCCAGGTTGAGAAAAATTCCCGGAGATTTGGGTGTAGAGTCTGAGGAGGCTGCAGTTTGGGGAGGGGATGGGCCTCCTCATTGAGGTCTCATACCGTTGTGTCTACCCTCCAAAGCCCCCATTTTCCCCAGGAGAACTGACCTCGGTTGTACTTGTAGGGTTCAGTTCCCCCCCTTCCCATCCTACCATTTCCCTGATCTAAAACTGGCCTGGGTTTAGGGTCACCAGCTCTGGGTTGGAAAAGACCCGGAGACTTTGGGGGTGGAGCCGGGAGAGGGCGGAGTTTGGGGAGGGGAGGAGCCTCAGCAAGGTCCAATGCCATAGAGTCCACCCTTCCAAGCAGCTATTTTCTCCAGGGGAGCCGATCTCTGTCGGCTGGAGATCAACTGTAAAAGCGGGAGATCCCCAGGCCCCACCTGGAGGCTGGCAACTCTGCCCGGGGTGCCTCTGTCTATCACATTTGGGGGAAACACACGTGCGGGGATCTGAATTTTAACAAATCCAAATGTCTCCTGCCCTGGGAATGAAAATAATAACTGACACTTTAGGCGACAAGCTTTACCATCGTCACCCAAATGGCCCTCTGATGTTTCCCTGCCATCTAGTGGCAGAAAGGGGCACTGCAGAGATAAAATGTCTCGTTTGCCTACATGGGAGGGTTTAAGTGTTTTGCCTCCATACGTGGGCCATTGAGTTGCCAGCCTCCGGATGGGGCCTGCAGCTCCCCCAGGATTAATTTAGCCATCAGCTCCCCGGGAGACAACAGCTGCTTTGGAGCGTGGGACCCTATGGCATTCCGCCCTCCCAAACTCCACCCCCTCCAAAACCAACAGGTATTTGCCAACCTACAGTCGGCAACCCTAGCATATCACAGATACAATTAAATGATTTACCTGTTTGGTATTTTAAGGACCCCTCCCCCACCTCCACGCACAGCAGGCTCCGGGCGGGGTCACGACACGCTTAGAACATACAATGTAATTGAAATGCGATACATCCTCTGGCTCTGAATTATTGCACCGAAATGCCTGTGCTGTTGCCGTCTTGAGTCTGCCGTTCAGGTGTGTGTACCTGTAAGCTGCAAACCTACGATGACGCAGCAGCAGCAGAACTGGAAGAGGAAGCAGAAGACAGCCAGTTCCACAGCGGGCCTGAGAGAAGCCCTCCGGGGGCCTGATCCAGCCCCTGGGCCGCATGTTTCACACCCCTTCCCCAGAGTACCCCTGTTAAGTATGAGACTTAAGGCGGCAGCTCATAATAAGCGACTCAGCTTTATTCACAAGAGAGGAATGAACACAAGAACAAGAGGGCAACAGGCCCTCCTTTTAAACTATCCGGGCTGGCATAACCACGCCCCTTGTTGCTTTAAGAACCAATCAGAACCAGATCATAACAACCAATAAGAACAATAAGAAAGAGAGCCAGTTTGGTGTAGTGGTGAAGTGCGCGGACTCCAATCTGGGAGGACCGGGTTTGATTCCCTCACTCCTCCACTTGCACCTGCTGGTGTGACCTTGGGTCAGTCACAAGCTCCGGCACAGCTGTTCTTGAAAAAGGAGCAGCTTCTGTCAGAAGTTCTCTCAGCCCCACCGACCTCCCAGGCAATGTTCCCTCTAAGCTGTGGAGTCTTGTGAGCAAAAATTCTACCTTGTGAGCCACTGGCATTAAAGTTGTGAGGAAGCGATTTGGCTAGTGCATATATTAGTTTGCTCTGGAGCCCTCCTTCCTGAGCTCAGACAAAAATCTGTGAGCTGGAGGCTAAAAGACTGTGAGCTAGCTCACACTCACTCAGCTTAGAGGGAACACTGCTCCCAGGGTGTCTGTTGTGGGGAGGGGAAGGGAAAGGAGTTTGTAAGCTGCTCTGAGACTCCTTCGGGTAGTGAAGGGACAGGGTATAAATCCAATCTCCTCTACTTCTTCATCTCCCTCCAGAACCTTTCTAGTATCCTGATTGGTCTACTACGCAAAGCAGCCAATCAGAGTTTGCTGTTTTCAATACCAGCCTCAGATTGGGGTGAGATTCAAGCTCAGGCTATTTATGTAGATACGATACATAACACCCCCCCATCAAAGTGGCCATTTTCTCCAGAAGGACGGGCCTTCTGTAATCTGGAGATCTGTTGGAATTCCGGGAGATCTCCAGGCCCCGCCTGGCGCTTGGCAACCCGGCTTGCACTGCTAGCCTTCGGGGTTTGGACTGTGAATCGGGTCACGGCTTAGCATCTGGCCCCGGGTGAGACTGCATCTTTCCTCCGGCTAGGGAGCGAGTTAAACTTAACAGTATCGCTCAGATATCGCAGAGAGGCCTCCACAATTTCCAGCAACAGGGAGGAAGAGATCCTGGACAGACGCTCGGTTTGAATGCAAGGGGTACCCTGGCTTCACCCTGCCCGACAGCAAGGCCGTCCCTGAGAATTCTGGAAGGCACAGAGGTTGCATGTTGGTAGTAGGATAACTCCCTCGGGCGTCTTCTGGCCCCTGCGATTCCACGTTGCCAAGGAGGCCTGAGGCGAGCCCTGTGGGCTCCCTGGGCAGGTTTGCACAAGAACCAGACTGCTGCTTATAAAAGAAATATTAAATTTATTCTAAAGATATCAATAAGGGGAAATAATTGCCGGCGCACCGCTCAGGAACCCTGCAGAACCGAAACGGCGAAGCTCCCTTCGGCCACCTGGCACGGTTCAGAACTGCCATAGGCTAAACCTCCGCTAAAGCTCTCCCCTCAGGGCTGCAGTTGAATTGTAGTCTCTGGCCCAACATGTCGGGCAGGGACGGCTTCCAATCAGAACGTGCCTTCCCGAGAAGGCTCCCGGGTTCCCGTGAGAAACCAATTAACCGTCCTCCATCTTTGGCCTCCAGCGTGAAAAGAAACCTGCCACCCAGAGAGCCAACGAACAACACCTGCAAGGCAGCTCGGCCGGAGCACAGCCCATGTTAACCCTTTGGCGGTAGTGGGGAATGTGCTTTGCTTCACACACCCAAAGAAGTGGTGGAAAACGCTGTCTGGTCAAAGCCAGGGACGCTCAGAGGTGGTCTGCCAATGCCTGCCTCTGAGTAGCGACCCTTGGCGGTCTCCCATCCAAGGACTAGAACCAGTTTGGTGTAGTGGTGAAGTGCGCGGACTCTAATCTGGGAGAACCGGGTTTGATTCCCCACTCCCCCACATGCAGCTGCTGGTGCGACCTTGGGTCAGTCACAAGCTCTCTCAGAGCTATTCTCTCAAGGGCAGTTCTCGAGAGAGCTCTCTCAGCCCCACCTACCTCACAGGGTGTCTGCTGTGGGGAGGGGAAGGGAAAGGAGTCTGTAAGCCGCTCTGAGCTACAAATCCAATCTCCTCCTCCTCCTCCACTAACAGGGCGAGGGAAAGAACAAACTCTGAGTCCAGTGACAACTGTCAGACCAATAAAGGGTTTATTCAAGGTCTGAGCTTCGATGTGCAGGCACACTTCCTCAGATTCATTGAAATGGAAGTTCGCGGTTTATATATATAGGCCAGTTCCAGGTTGGGAAAAACCTGGAGATTTGGGGATGGAGCCTGGGGAGGACAGGGACCTCAGTGGGGTACAAGGCCAGAGAGTCCACTCTCCAAAGTATCCATTTTCTCCCGGGGAAGTGACCTCAGCAATTCCGGGAGATCCCCAGGCCTTACCTGGAAGCTGGTATCCCTAATTTCAGAGCCAACCCTGCTTTGTTTCTGAGATCTGAGAAGATCAAGCTGGGCTGAGCCATCCAGGGCAGGGCAAGAGAAGGACAGAGATGGTTTACCATTGCCTGCCTCTGTGTAGGGACGCTGGACCACTTTGATGGTCTCCCATCCAAGTAGAGGTCCATCAGTGGCTATTAGACACCAGATATAGAGGGACAGTGTCTGGGACAGTGATGCTCTGTCTTCTTGGTGCTTGGGGGGGCCACAGTGGGAGGGCTTCTGGAGTTCTGGCCCTGCTGGGGGACCTCCTGATGGCCCCTGGGTTTTGGCCACTGTGTGACACAGAGTGTTGGACTGGATGGGCCACTGACCTGATCCAACATGGCTTCTCTTATGCTCTTATGTCTGGGGCAGTGTTGCTCTGTCTTCTTGGTGTTTGGGGGGGCAACAGGAGGAGGACTTCTGGAGTTCTGGCCCCACTGCTGGACCTCCTGATGGCCCCTGGATTTTGGCCACTGTGTGACGACAGAGTGTTGGACTGGAGGGGCCATTGGCCTGATCCAACATTGGCTTCTCTTATGTCCTTAATAACCCAGGCCGACTTTGCTTAGCTTCTGAGATCTGAGGAGATCAATCTAGCCTGGGCCTTCCACGTCAGGGTCGGTCTCCTCTACCTGCCGCTTTCGGGGCTTCCCCAACCCCTCTCTCCGAGGTCCAGCAGAGCCTGGGCCGGCTCCAGCCTTTGAGGCCCTTTGCCATAATAAAAATGGAGGGGGGGGAGGATGGCGGATGCAAAGAGAGGAAAGGGACCCTGCTCTTCCCAGAAGCAGCGATGGCATCCTGCACCGAGCCTGCCCTCCCCCCCAAAAAATCTGGAGTCATGATCCAAGAATGTTAAAAATTGACTTCTAAAGAAGGCGCTGAATAAACATTCAAGCGCAGAAACATGCCGGGTGTCTGGCGAGAAGGTCTTTCAGAGCTCAAAGCCCCGCCAAGAGCAGGGGCTGGACATCCGGGCTGGAACGGATCCAGAGCCGAGAGACCGGGAGGGGAAAACTGTCCCGTCCAATGTTCCCTCTCAGCTGTGTCAGTGTGAGCCGACTCACAGTTTTTGAGCCTCTGGCTCACAGATGTTTGTCTCAGCTCAGGAAGGACGGCTCCAAAGCAAACTGATTTGTGCAGCAGCCGAATCGCCTGCTCACAACTTGAATGCCAGTAAGCTCGCAATGTAGAATCTTTACTCACAAGACAGCTTAGAGAGGGAGCGTTGCATCCTAGCCCTTTAAAAGAGGCTTGGGGGTGTGTGGAAGGCGGCAGGTTGAAGTTCTTCATGGCAAGGTCACGGACCGCACCTGGGAAATAACACCTCACTAAGCCTGCCAATCCCAGCAGTTCGAAAGCAAGAAATTGCAAGTAGATAAATAGGTACCACTTCGGTGGGAAGGTAACAGTGTTCCGTGCGCCTTGATGTTTAGTCATGCCGGCCACATGACCACGGAAACGTCTTCGGACAGCGCTGGCTCTTCGGCTTTGAAACGGAGATGAGTACCGCAACCCTAGAGTCGGATTCGACTGGCTTCTGAGCAAGGGAACCTTTATCTTTACTTTAAGCCTCGGTTAAAGGGACAAGCATGGAGCTGCGGTGGCTCAAGTGGTTAAGACGCTGAACTGCAGGCTGTGGAAGGTCAGTAGTTCAGCAGTTCGAGACCCGGGTGCCGCATGACAGGGTGAGCTCCTGTCTCTAGTTCCAGCTCCTGCCAACCTAGCAGTTCGAAAGCAAGAAACTGCAAGTAGATAAATAGGTACCACTTCGGTGGGAAGGTAACAGCGTTCCGTGCGCCTTGGTGTTTAGTCATGCTGGCCACATGACCACGGAAACGTCTTCGGACAGCGCTGGCTCTCCGGCTTTGAAACGGAGATGAGCACCGCAACCCTAGAGTCGGATTCGACTGGCTTTCAAGCAAGGGAACCTTTACCTTTAAAGGGACAAGACCTTTCCTCTCCCTCCGGGCTGCTGGCACCCCTCCCCTTGCAAGGACAGAGTGGCCGACTTCCCGATGGTGGCTGGAAGACCTCCCACCGTTACAGCTGGTCTCCAGGCAACAGAGATCAGTCCCCCTGGAGAAAATGACCACCTTGGAACGTGCAAGGTGGTAAAGAGTTCCCACGCCATAATCCCTCTAAGCTGTGGAGTCTTGTGAGCAAAAATTCTACTTGGTGAGCGGCTGGCATTCAAGTGGTGAGCGAGCGGTTTTGGCTCCTGCGTAAATGAGTTTGCTCCGGAGCCTTCCCCTTCCTGAGCTGAGACAAAAAATCTGTGAGCTGGAGGCTCAAAAACTGTGAGCCGGCTCACAGTAACTCAGCTTAGGGGGAACACTGCTTGGGTAGGAAGGCTCTGCAGAGGAAGGCAACCTGCAAACCATCCCTGCTTCTCGCTTGCCTTGAAAGCCCCTTGCTGGGAAGGACGTAAGGCGGAAGCTAAGCAGGGTTGGTCCTTGGATGCAATGCTCCCTGCTAAGCTGTGGGGTCTTGTGAGCAAAAATCCTACTTTGTGAGCGACTGGCATTAAAAGTTGTGAGCGAGCGGTTTTGGCTCCTGCGTAAATCCGTTTGCTCTGGAGCCCGTCCTCCCTGAGCTACGACGAAAATCTGTGAGCTGGAGGCTCAAAAACTGTGAGCTAGCTCACACTAACTCAGCTCAGAGGGAACACTGCTCCCGTGGTGACTGTGGTGAGTAAACATCAGTCCCCTGCAAACTTTAGCAGATCCTCTTTGAGGGTTTCTCCCTCGTTTTCTCCTGGAAGGTACCCTGTCCTGGCTCCTGGCTCCGCCGAGGCTGACTATTCCTTAGGTGAGGAAGAGGCACGGAAGCCGCACAGCCTTCTCCAGAGTCAGCCCCGAAGAGGAAACTTTGCCAGCACCTGAGGGAGAAGAGGCCCCAGCATCAGTGCAGGAGGGGCAGCAAGGTGAAGAGACTGAGGTGCAGTCAGAGGGAGAGCCTGGCCCAGCACCCCCAGTCAAAGACACCCCGAGGCCAGAATCCCCACTCAGCTCACCTGAATGTCCCAGAGGCAGGGCACGCCAGCATCTGAATGTGCAAGAGAGAAGGCGGGGTGCCAGACTACAGCTGCTGCACAGGCAATGTGAGGGGCCGTGAGTCTTTGCAGGTCGCCTCCCAGGGAAGGGAGGATCCGGTCATAAGCAGCCACACTCACCTGCCTCGGTGCCAGTGGAACCATGCGATCTCGGACCTTGTCCTGGCTGCCAGCCTCCACTCCTCGCTCCGGAGAACTCCGATTGATCTCCCAGCATTCCAACCCCGGGCACTGTTTCTCGGCTTGGTTTGGAAGGGGGTGGGGGGACAAAATCAGGAAAACAGTGCAAGGTGGACATACCAAACTCCCCACATACCACGGCCCAGGTCGTCCATCCACAGTCTGGGTGACTTCTCAGAGCCGGTTGTCAGAGTCCTGCAGCAATCAGTTCCCAACAACATTCCTTCAGAAGGTTCAAGTTTATTGAGTACAGTAAAGGCAGGTCATCTGTGCATGCATACAGTGTCAGAACTGATTGCAAATGCACGGGATGGAAAGATATACACCAGGGGTGTTAAACATGCAGCCTGGGGGCCGAACCAGGCCCCCGGAGGGCTTCTATCAGGCCCACAGTGGAACTGGCGGTCTTCTGCTTCTTCTTCCAGTTCTGCTGCTGCTGCGTCATCATAGGTTTGCAGCTTACAGATACACGCCTGAACGGAATACTCAAGACTGCAACAGCACAGACATTTTGATGCCATAACGCAGAGCAAGAGGTGTCAGTGATCAGACGCTGTTAAATAAAATACTGCAGGAGTGCTAATGTTTTAAGTATGTTTTTATTTTAACTTAAAAAAAAAAACCCTTTTGCGATTGTGTCCTTCATAAAGTGTATATCTCCGCTGCCCGGCATTCCATTTTATGACACACACAGGGCCCGGCCCAACGAGGTCTCTCATTGATGTCAGATCCGCCCCCCATAACCAATGAGTTCGATACCCCTGATATACACGCTTCAAACCGGAGTCCCCTGATGGGTCAGAGCCAATCAGGAATTAGGCTGAATCCCGCCTAAGCTAACGGGTCTACATTCCCGACAGAAGCATCGATAGCATGGTAGGTCACAGGCCTGAGCAAGCAGATGAGACGAGGCGAGGGAAAATGGAAGTTACGATTCCAACAGAGCACAGACTAGGGTTGCTAGGCAGAGGCAGGCAATGACAAACCACCTCTGCTCATCTTTCGCCTTGAACACCCTACGGGGTTACCATAAGTCAGCTGCGACTTGAAAGCACTTTCCACCAGTGTTCCCTCTAAGCCGAGTTAGTGTGAGCCGGCTCACAGTTTCTTAGCCTCCGGCTCACACATTTTCGTCTCAGCTCAGGAAGGAGGGCTCCAGAGCAGACTAATTTATGCAGGAGCCCAATCGCCCGCTCACAGCCTTTAATGCCAGGGGCTCACAAAGGAGAATTCTTGCGCACCGGACTCCACAGCTTAGAGGGAGCATTGCTTTCCACCATCACCACGACCACCTTGCATGGGTGAACTGGGACATAAAAGCACTGAACATGGCAAAGCAAGCCCTGGTGGCACCACAGCGGCCTCCCAGTCTTAACCTGGCTAGCAGTGAGGCCTTAGATCCATACAACAACCCCTGGGTGCCTTCTTCACCCAAAGAGTCATTCACACGTGGAATTCACTGACGCAGGAAGTGGTGGGGGCCACAAGCATAGAAAGCTTCAAGAGGAGATTGGATAAACATATGGAGCAGAAGTCCATGAGTGGCTACTAGCAGTGATGCTCTGTACTCTTGGTGCTTTGGGGGCAAGATTGGGAGGGCTTCTGGAGTTCTGGCCTCGCTGGTGGTCCTCCTGATGGCACCTGGGTCTTGGCCACTGTGTGACACAGAGTGTTGGACTGGAGGGGCTGTTGGCCTGATCTAACATGGCTTCTCTTATGTTCTTATGTCTGGGGCATGGATGCCCTGTCTTCTTGGTGCCTGGGGGGGCAACAGTGGGAGGGCGTCTGGAGTTCTGGCCTCACTGGTAGACCTCCTGATGGCACCTGGGTCTTGGCAACTGTGTGACACAGAGTGTTGGACTGGATGGGCTGTTGGCCTGATCTAACATGGCTTCTCTTGTGCTCTTATGTCTGGGGCAGTGATGCTCTGTCTTCTTGGTGTCTGGGGGACAAGAGTGGGAGGGTTTCAGGCGTTCTGGCCCCGCTGGTGGACCTCCTGATGGCACCTGGGTCTTGGCAACTGTGTGACACAGAGTGTTGGACTGGATGGGCTGTTGGCCTGATCTAACATGGCTTCTCTTGTGCTCTTATGTCTGGGGCAGTGATGCTCTGTCTTCTTGGTGTCTGGGGGACAAGAGTGAGAGGGTTTCTGGTGTTCTGGCCCTGCTGGTGGACCTCCTGATGGCACCTGGGTCTTGGCCACTGTGTGACCCGGAGTGTTGGACTGGATGGGCCACTGGCCTGATCCAACATGACTTCTCTTATGCTCTTATGTCTGGGGCAGTGATGCTCTGTCTTCTTGGTGTCTGGGGGACAAGAGTGGGAGGGCTTCTGGAGTTTTGGCCTCACTTGTGGACCTCCTGATGGCACCTGGGTATTGGCCACTGTGTGACACAGAGTGTTGGACTGGATGGGCCACTGGCCTGATCCAACATGGCTTCTCTTATGTTCCTATGTCTGGGGCAGTGATGCTCTGTCTTCTTGGTGTCTGGGGGACAAGAGTGGGAGGGCTTCTGGAGTTCTGGCCCTGCTGGTGGACCTCCTGATGGCACCTGGGTCTTGGCAACTGTGTGACACAGAGTGTTGGACTGGATGGGCTGTTGGCCTGATCTAACATGGCTTCTCTTGTGCTCTTATGTCTGGGGCAGTGATGCTCTGTCTTCTTGGTGTCTGGGGGACAAGAGTGGGAGGGTTTCTGGTGTTCTGGCCCTGCTGGTGGACCTCCTGATGGCACCTGGGTCTTGGCCACTGTGTGACCCGGAGTGTTGGACTGGATGGGCCACTGGCCTGATCCAACATGACTTCTCTTATGCTCTTATGTCTGGGGCAGTGATGCTCTGTCTTCTTGGTGTCTGGGGGACAAGAGTGGGAGGGCTTCTGGAGTTTTGGCCTCACTTGTGGACCTCCTGATGGCACCTGGGTCTTGGCCACTGTGTGACACAGAGTGTTGGACTGGGTGGGCCGTTGGCCTGATCCAACATGGCTTCTCTTATGTTCTTATGTCTGGGGCAGTGATGCTCTGTCTTCTTGGTGCTTGGGGGGGGGGCAACAGTGGGAGGGCTTCTGGAGTTCCGGCCCTGCTGGTGGACCTCCTGATGGCCCCTGGGTCTTGGCCATCTTTTGACATAGAGCATTGGACTGGATGGCTTTTTTTTGTTCTTAAGCCTTGTCTGGTGGGAGTCGAAGCCATGGTGTCATGGTTAGAGTGTTGAACTACGGTCTGTGAAAACCAGGATCAGTCCCAGCTGTGCCATGGAATCTTGCCAGGTGAGCTGGGGGCCAGTTGTACATGCTCATTCTAAGCCACCTCACAGGTTTGTCATGAGGAGAAAACGAAGGCTTTATATAAGCAACCTTGGGTCCCCATTCGGGAGAAGGGTGCGGTAGAAATGAAACAAAGAAAGAAAAGTTGCCGGCACTGCTGGAGGTTGGCTCACTTATAGCTGCTAGCAGCCCTCCCGAACTGTAGCACGCCAGGTAGAAGAGGAGGAGGAGGAGATTGGATTTATACCCCGCCCTTCACTACCCAAGGGAGTCTCAGAGCGGCTTACAAACTCCTTTCCCTTCCCCTCCCCACAACAGACACCCCGTGAGGTAGGTGGGGATGAGAGAGCTCTCTGGAGAACTGTTTGTGAGGGAACAGCTCTCTGCTTGTGAGAGAACAGTACCTTCTGCATGGAATGCCGCCTTCACTTTCTTTGACCACCGGATTTTACGGTACCCTCTGGATTGCATGCCGCCTTCACTTTCTTTGACCACCGGATTTTACGGTACCCTCTGGATTGCATGCCGCTTTCACTTTCTTTGACCACCGGATTTTACGGTACCCTCTGCATTGCATGCCGCTTTCACTTTCTTTGACCACCGGATTTTACGGTACCCTTTGCATTGCATGCCGCCTTTCACTTTCTTTGACCACCGGATTTTACGGTACCCTCTGGATTACATGCCGCCTTCACTTTCTTTGACCACCGGATTTTACGGTACCCTTTGCATTGCATGCCGCCTTCACTTTCTTTGACCACCGGATTTTACGGTACCCTCTGCATTGCATGCCGCTTTCACTTTCTTTGACCACCGGATTTTACGGTACCCTCTGGATTGCATGCCGCTTTCACTTTCTTTGACCACCGGATTTTACGGTACCCTCTGCATTACATGCCGCTTTCACTTTCTTTGACCACCGGATTTTACGGTACCCTCTGCATTGCATGCCGCCTTCACTTTCTTTGACCACCGGATTTTACGGTACCCTTTGGATTGCATGCCGCCTTCACTTTCTTTGACCACCGGATTTTACAGTACCCTCTGCATTGCATGCCGCCTTCACTTTCTTTGACCATCGGATTTTACGGTACCCTCTGCATTGCATGCCGCTTTCACTTTCTTTGACCACCGGATTTTACGGTACCCTCTGGATTGCATGCCGCCTTCACTTTCTTTGACCACCGGATTTTACGGTACCCTCTGGATTGCATGCCGCCTTCACTTTCTTTGACCATCGGATTTTACGGTACCCTCTGCATTGCATGCCGCTTTCACTTTCTTTGACCACCGGATTTTACGGTACCCTCTGGATTGCATGCCGCCTTCACTTTCTTTGACCACCGGATTTTATGGTACCCTCTGCATTGCATGCCACTTTCACTTTCTTTGACCACCGGATTTTACGGTACCCTTTGGATTGCATGCCGCTTTCACTTTCTTTGACCACCGGATTTTACGGTACCCTCTGGATTGCATGCCGCCTTCACTTTCTTTGACCACCGGATTTTATGGTACCCTTTGGATTGCATGCCGCTTTCACTTTCTTTGACCACCGGATTTTACGGTACCCTTTGGATTGCATGCCGCCTTCACTTTCTTTGACCATCGGATTTTACGGTACCCTCTGCATTGTATGCCGCTTTCACTTTCTTTGACCACCGGATTTTACGGTACCCTCTGGATTGCATGCCGCCTTCACTTTCTTTGACCACCGGATTTTACGGTACCCTCTGCATTGCATGCCGCTTTCACTTTCTTTGACCACCGGATTTTACGGTACCTTCTGGATTGCATGCCGCCTTCACTTTCTTTGACCATCGGATTTTACGGTACCCTTTGGATTGCATGCCGCTTTCACTTTCTTTGACCACCGGATTTTACGGTACCCTCTGGATTGCATGCCGCTTTCACTTTCTTTGACCACCGGATTTTACGGTACCCTTTGGATTGCATGCCGCTTTCACTTTCTTTGACCACCGGATTTTACGGTACCCTCTGCATTGCATGCCGCTTTCACTTTCTTTGACCACTCGGATTTTACGGTACCCTCTGGATTGCATGCCGCTTTCACTTTCTTTGACCACCGGATTTTACGGTACCCTCTGCATTGCATGCCGCTTTCACTTTCTTTGACCACCGGATTTTACGGTACCCTCTGCATTGCATGCCGCTTTCACTTTCTTTGACCACCGGATTTTACGGTACCCTTTGGATTGCATGCCGCTTTCACTTTCTTTGACCACCGGATTTTCACGGTACCCTCTGCATTGCATGCCGCCTTCACTTTCTTTGACCACCGGATTTTACGGTACCCTCTGCATTGCATGCCGCCTTCACTTTCTTTGACCACCGGATTTTACGGTACCCTCTGCATTGCATGCCGCCTTCACTTTCTTTGACCATCGGATTTTACGGTACCCTTTGGATTGCATGCCGCTTTCACTTTCTTTGACCATCAGATTTTACGGTACCCTCTGCATTGCATGCTGCTTTCACTTTCTGTGACCATCAGCTTTTATGGCACCCTCTGCATAGATTTATGGCCGTTCTGGGGTGACTTTGCAGTCAGTATGGCATTGCCCCCGGGGTATTTGAATGTGGTTTTGGGCTGCACCTTTTCCTCAGTGTCGAGAAAATGTGGAGCAAATGGCCGTATGCAGAATCGCCCTCCGTCAACAACAACAAAATCTCCGACCCTTCGCCTTCTCTTTGTAGGAAATGGGTTTCTGCACCTCTTTACCCCTGTGCTGTTCGCCCCTTTCTGCATTTCGCGTTGCTCAGACTGGCCGATGATCCTCCTGACGTCCCTGCCCTCCCGCAGGCCTCCAGTGGACCCTTTCCAAAACAGCCGCTGCCCGGATGCCACGCTTGTTAGTCTCAGAGGTAGGCCACGCTCAGTCTCTGATTGCCCTGGGCGCAGGCCGTGCCCTGGATTTGTGCAGCTGGCTACCAGGGGCTGTTGGGGCTTAGAGAGGCCCAGGTGAGCTTAGGGCTTGCTCCCCTCCTGGAAGCCTGGGCCGGGCGGGTGTGCTCCCCTCGGTGCAGAAGGGAAGCTGGCGCAGTGGGCAGCCACTGCAGACCATCCCAAAGAGTGAAGCACTGTAGCACAGACATTCCCTTCTTTGGGCATCTTTCCCTTTGGCAGGCAGAGCAACTGGCGGAGAAATCAGCATCTCTCGCCTGCCTTTCCGGCTGCAATTTCAGGCGGAGAGGAAGGACGTTCCTCCATATTAGGTTCTTCTCGCTGCCACCATCCGGTCACAATCTCACCTCTGTTGGTCCGTCAGTTGTCCCGGGCTCTGTCTATCACTCCATCTCTCTATCTCTCTCTGTCTCCAGTTTGGTGTGGTGGTTCAGTGTGCAGACTCTAATCTGGGAGAACTGTATTTGATTCCCTACTTCCTCCACTCACAGCTGCTGGATGACCTTGGGCAAGCCGTAGTTCTGTCAGAGGTGTTGCTGAAAAAGAGCCATTTCTGTCAGAGCTCTCTCAGCCCCACCTACCTCCCAGGGTGTCTGTTGTGGGGAGGGGAAGGGAAGGAGATTGAAAGCCGCTCTGTGACTCTGAGTGAAGGGCAAGGTATAAATCCAATCCTCCTTCTCTGTCTGTCTCTCTTTCTGGCCATGTCTGCCCCCTTTGGGTTGCCCTCCCCTTTTCCACATGTGTTTTGCTCCCTCTGGGACTACTGGAGAGAGCAAAACACATTGGGGAGGAAAACCCTGAAGCAATAGGGACAAACGAGTGGCAAAAATGAGACTGCGGAAATTGGCATCGGTTCTGCGTCTAGCATTCGGTCCGCATTTTCTCAACTGGGAGGAAAGGTGCAGCTCAAAACCACACTCAAATACCGCAGGGCAACGCCATACTGACTGCAAAGTCATGCCTGAATGGTCATAAATCTATGCAGAAGGTACCATAAAACCCGATAATCAAAGGAAGCGAAAGCGGCAGGGGTCATTTGGAGCAGGAGTGCACAGGAGCGGAGCTCCGGCAGTTAAAAACACAGGCGGCGGCAAAGCCCCGCCCCCAGCCTCCCAGCAGGAGCGCCAAAGCGACATGCGTAGTATTCCTCCTGGGTCCAGATAGGCTACTCTGGGACTGGAATGACAGCTCCCCGAGTGGAAAGACAGTCCCTAGGGTGGAGCTTGAGTGGTAGGTGATGTCAGGAGTGTGGCATATGCAAATAAGTTATGCTAATGAGTTATGCTAATGAGCTCCTGCACCTCTTTTTCTATGAAATGACCCCTGGAAAGCGGCATGCAATGCAGAGGGTACCATAAAACCCGATTATTCAAGAAAGTGAAAGCGGCATGCAATGCAGACAGGAATTTCTGTTCCAACTTGGGTTTAGTAAACAATGGTGGGAAAAGCCAGTGCAGAATCACTCCCAGTCTGTGTCTCTCTGTCTTTGTCTGCTCTCTGACTGTCTCTGTCTCTGTCTGTCTCTGTCTCTGTCTGTCTCTGTCTCTGACTGTCTCTATCTGTCTCTGTCTCTGTCTCTGACTTTCTCTGTTTCTATCTGTCTCTGTCTGTCTCTGACTGTCTCTGTCTCTGACTGTCTCTGTCTCTGACTGTTTCTGTCTGTCTGTGTATGTGTGTGTGTGTGTGTCTCTCACTGCCTCCTCCCAAAAGGATGAATAAAGAAGAAGAAGAAGGGAAATTGGGTTTTGATACCCCACTTTTCTCTACCCAAAAGAGTCTCAAAGCGGTTTCCAATCTCCTTCCCTTCCTCTCCTCACAAGCCACCTTGTGAGGCAGGTGGGGCTGGGAGAGTTCTGAGAGAAATGTGACAGGCCCAAGGTTCACCTAGCCGGTTTCATGCGGAGGAGGAGTGGGGAATCAAACTCGGTCCTCCCAGATTAGAGTCCCCCGCTCCTAACCACTGCATCATGCCGGCTCTCTAAACCAGCTTTCCCGAATATTTTCCAGACAGCTGGACGATATCAGCCGGCACCAGGGAAACAAAGGAAGACGAGACTTCCTCTGAACAGCTGCAAACATCTTGCTGTCCCGTGCAACGCCGCCTCCCGCCGTGGCCACGGATGTTCCAGATGGGATTACTGAACTCAGCACAAAACGAGGCCTTTGTCTTCAGAGCAGGATGAAAGAGGGGCGGCAGGTTCTCTTCTAAGGCCGGAGCGTTCCGATGGGGGAAGCTGCATTCGCTGGTATCCTCTTTCCTGTGTAATTGTTGGGCACAAGGCAGCCCTCGCTGGGCCTAAACGCTCTTTGGCAAGCCTAATCTCAGAGGCGAACACAATAATAATCTCCCATCCTGCCAGAGCCAATTAGGTGTCATGGTTAAGTGCGCGGACTCTAATCTGGGAGAACCGGGTTTGATTCCCCACTCCTCCACTCGCAGCTGCTGGATGACCTTGGGCAAGCCATAGTTCTGCCAGAGCTGTTCTCTCAAGGAAAGTTCTGGAAAGAGCTCTCTCAGCCCTGCCTACCTCGCAGGGTGTCTGTTGTGGGGAGGGGAAGGGAAAGGGAGTTTGTAAGCCACTCTGAGACTCCAAGTGAAGGGCGGGGTATAAATCCAATCTCCTCCTCCTCCTCTTCTTCTTCTGTCAAGCTAAACTTTCTGTAGAATTACAAATGTGGTCGGCAGGGTTTTGTGAGATATCTTAATGAGAGCTACTGATCTTGACTTCCAGGAGGGTTGCTAATCTCCAGGTGAGGTCTGGAGATCTCCAGGTGGGACCTGGAGAACTCCTGGCATTACAACTAATTTCCAGACAACAGAGATCAGTTCCCCTGGAAGGAACTTTCAGTCTCGGGTTGTATTAAAAGGGCCATAGCATAGCATGGCATCGAAATTGCAGGAGGTCATAGCCCCTCTGTACACCGCCTTGGTCAGACCACACCTGGAGTCCTGCGTGCAGTTCTGGAGGCCTCACTTCCAAAAGGATGTGGGCGAAATCGAGAGGGTGCAGAGGAGAGCGATGAGGATGATCAGAGGTCTGGAGACTGAGCCCTACAAGGAAAGGCTGAGCGCCTTGGGAATGTTTAGAGGAAATTGAGGGGAGGACAGGATGGCTCTCTTTAAATATTTGAAAGGCTGTCCTTTGGAGGAGGGCAAGGCGCTGTTCCAGCTGGCGGCAGAGGAGAGGACCCGAAGCAACGGGTTTAAATTACATGCAGAAAGGTATCGGCTGGATATGAGGAAAAACCTTATCACGGTCAGAGTGGTTCAAAGGTGGAATCAGCTGCCCGGGGAGGTGGTGGTGAGCTCCCCTTCCCTGGCAGCTTTCGAGAAGAGGCTGGACGAATATCTGTCAGGGACGCTTTAGGCTGGTCCTGCATTAGGCAGGGGGTTGGACTAGATGGTCTCTATGGCCCCTTCCAACTCTAGGATTCTTTGATTCTGTGATAAGGAATGGCAGCTTCAGAGGGTGGGCTCTTATGGTGTCAGTTCCCTGCTGAGCTCCTTCCTCTCCCTAGACTCCAACCCCCCAGGCTCTGCCCCTAAATCTTGACAAGGGGCCATGGCTCAGTGGCAGAGCCTCGGCTTGGCATGCAGGAGGTCCCAGGTTCAGTCCCCAGCATCTTCAGTTATAAGGACCAGGCAGGAGGTGATGGGGAAGACCCAGACCTGAGACCCTGGCTCAGTGGCAGAGCCTCTGCTTGGCTTGCAGAAGGTCCCAGGTTCAACTCCTGGCATCTCCAGTGAAAAGGACCAGGCAGGAGGTGATGAGAAAGACCTTGACCTGAGACCCTGGCTCAGTGGCAGAGCCTCTGCTTGGTGTGCAGAAGGTCCCAGGTTCAATCCCCGGCATCTCCAGTTAAAAGGACCAGGCAGGAGGTGATGAGAAAGACCTTGACCTGAGACCCTGGCTCAGTGGCAGAGCCTCTGCTTGGCATGCAGAAGGTCCCAGGTTCAATCCCCGGCATCTCCAGTTAAAAGGACCAGGCAGGAGGTGATGAGAAAGACCTCCATCTGAGCCCCTGGCTCAGTGGCAGAGCCTCTGCTTGGCATGCGGAAGGTCCCAGGTTCAGTCCCCGGCATCTCCTGTTAAAAGGACCAGGCAGGAGGTGATGAGAAAGACCTTGACCTGAGACCCTGGCTCAGTGGCAGAGCCTCTGCTTGGCATGCGAAAGGTCCCAGGTTCAATCCCCGGCATCTCCAGTTAAAAGGACCAGGCAGGAGGTGATGAGAAAGACCTTGACCTGAGACCCTGGCTCAGTGGCAGAGCCTCTGCTTGGCATGCGGAAGGTCCCAGGTTCAATCCCCGGCATCTCCAGTTAAAAGGACCAGGCAGGAGGTGATGAGAAAGACCTCGACCTGAGACCCTGGCTCAGTGGCAGAGCCTCTGCTTGGCATGCAGAAGGTCCCAGGTTCAGTCCCCGGCATCTCCAGTTAAAAGGACCAGGCAGGAGGTGATGAGAAAGACCTTGACCTGAGACCATGGCTCAGTGGCAGAGCCTCTGCTTGGCATGCGGAAGGTCCCAGGTTCAATCCCTGGCATCTCCAGTTAAAAGGACCAGGCAGGAGGTGATGAGAAAGACCTCGACCTGAGACCCTGGCTCAGTGGCAGAGCCTCTGCTTGGCTTGTAGAATGTCCTAGGTTCAATCCCTGGCATCCCCAGTTAAAAAGGACCAGGCAGGAGGTGATGGGAAAGACCTTGACCTGAGATCCTGGCGAGCAGCTGCCAGTCTGAGTAGACAATACTGACCTTGATGGACCAACAGCAACTTCATGTGTGTTCACCTATGTGTTGAATGGCTCAAACTGGAACTGGCGACCCCAGGGCTTTTTTTGTAGAAAAAGCCCAGCAGGAACTCATTAGCATAATAGGCCACACCCACCAGCAGAAGCTCATTAGCATAATAGGCCACATCCCTGACAGCACAGCTCATTAGCGTAATAGGCCACCCCCCCATGTTACCAAAAGTGGGGTCATCCAGCCACACCCACCTTTTGCTTCTTATTCTGTTGACCTTGTTTGTTGTCAAAACCCAGGGCTTCTTTTGGAGCAGGAACTCCTTTGCATGTTAGGCCACACACTCCCAATGGAGCCAATCCTCATGAGTTTCTGCTGCTGGGTGTGGCCTGTTATGCTAATGAGTTCCTGCTGGGCGTAGCCAACTTGGGAGCCAGCCGGAACTCCATTCCTGTGCGTTCCCACCCCAAAATAGCCCTGGGCGGCCCCAGCTTCAGAACCGTAGTATCAGACTATGGCCCGTCTCCCTTGGCTTTGCTGCCACCTACTGCTTGTCCCGGCATCCTTGCGCAACATCGCCTCAAAGGATCGAAAGAACAAAAGTCTGAGTCCAGTGTGGCACCTTTAAGACCAACAAAGTTTTATTCGAAGTGTGAGCTTTCGTGTGCAAAACACACTTCTTCAGACAAAGGAACAAAAGCCTTTCTACGTGCGGTGTAGGGTCCATCAGAATGACGCTTGCAGTTAAAGAAAAATGGCCGCTGTTCACTCAGATTGTCTAAGGCAGGGATCCCCAACGCGGCGCCCATGGGCGCCTGCGGGCCGCCTCCCTGGTGCCCACCAAGGGCTTTTAGAAAGTGGGCGGGGCTAGGTGGGGCTTTTGCCCTGCAGGGCTTCTGATTGGCTGTGCCGGTGAAAAGGCATCCTGTTAAAGAGAGACTCTGTCTGCAGTGTTGAAGAGGTACGATCATACATACAGTCTGGCTTCCTGGGCTTTTGTGCCTAGCTCCGCCTCCCGGGGCAGCCATTTTTGTGATTGTGCCTACTCCCGCCCTGTGGCAGAATTCCAAAGGTGCCCGCAGGCTCGGAAAGGTTGAGGACCCCTGCTCTAAGGTTCAGGTACCACAGCAGTAAGCTAAAGGCTAGGGTCAAAAGAACCAGAAGTTATCTTCACTCATGATACCATCTCTCAGCCAGGAGATACAGGACAGCCAGTTTGGTGCAGTGGTGAAGTGCGCAGACTCTAATCTGGGAGAACCGGGTTTGATTCCCCCACTCCTCCACTCGCAGCTGCTGGATGACCTTGGGCAAGCCATAGTTCTGACAAGAGCTGTCCTTGAAAAGAGCCATTTCTCTCAGAGCTCTCTCAGCCCCATCGACCTCACGGGGTGTCTGTTGTGGGGAGGGGAAGGGAAAAGGAGTTTGTAAGCCACTCTGAGACTCCGAGGGAAGGGTGGGATATAAATCCAATCTCCTCCTCCTCCTCTTTCTCCTCTTCTTCTTCTTCATCTGGGTCAAGTAATGCTCCCTAGGGTGGCCAGTTCTGGTTTGGGAGATTCCTGCATGTTTGAGGGGTATAATGCCACAAATTCTGCTGTCTAAAGCAGCCATTTTCTCCTGGGCATCTGGTCTCCATAGTCTGGAGATCAGTTGGAATTCCGGGAGATCTCCTGGCCCCAACTGGAGGTTGGCAACTCTAATGCTCCCCCACCCAATGTCATCACAAAATATCTGCGATTATTCCCCCACAGCATTCCCCAGCTGCCTGACAGAACTTGAAAGAGACGTTCTCCTTGATATCAGGTTTGCTGGAAAGGTTCCGATGGGACTCTAGAAAAATGCTAGAATTTTAAGAACTTTATACTCACAGTGTTCCCTCTAAGGTGAATTAGTGTGAGCTAGCTTACAGTTTTTTAGCCTCCGGTTCACAGATTCTTGTCTTAGCTCAGGAAGGAGGGCTCCAGAGCAAACTAATTTATGCAGTAGTCAAATCGCTCGCTCACAACTTTAATGCCCAGTAGCTCACAAGGTAGAATTTTTGCTCACAAGACCCAATAGCTTAAAGGGAACATTGCATCACAAAGAGAATTTATTGCACCTTCTGGCCCTAGTCACACGGGCCAGATAATGCGGGGGGGGGGTGATCTATTTGCCCCATTGCTATTTGACCCACCACTACGTGATCAGACGTGACGGTGGGGAACCTTTTTCTGTTTTTTAACAAGGCAAGAGGAGCGCGCTGGAGCGATCAGACGGAGAAAGTCCATCTGCGGCCGATTGCAATTGTTTGATAGTGGGCTTTCGCTGGTACTTTTTAATTCTGGATCTTCGGCCAGACGATCCGGGTTGCCAACGGGTGCGGGACGCTGGCCAGGTGTGTCCATTTGATCACGCCCGTAAAATCCGCCCGGCATTCGTGAGTATCCCGCGGCAAATTCTGCCTGTGACCGGAGCCTATGTCTTGTATGTATATCACTGTCATTAAAAAAGATTATATCCGATAAGGATAAATTACTAGTGTCCTCTGGGACTGGCGATTGTGAAACCGACAAGGCGCTGTTTGAGTGTTTGAGCATAGTGTAAACCTGCGCTTGGATGTACTGTTTTTGGTGAAACCTATGCTTGGTAATACTTGACACCGCTATTGATACAATAGTATGGAAAAATTAAGGAAAGAAAAATAAAAAGCACAAAACAGATCTCCCTTAAGCGGATGCATCTCTTATACCACCTGGCGGCCGGCAACCCAGAGGGATCCCCTGGCCACCCACGAAAAGATGAACGTGAGCTTTCATGAGATCGAGCGTTTTCCTCAACAAAGAAAGGCGACTGTGTGCGTGAGGCAGTCAACTTTCCCCCAACTTTCCAGGGGGAGGGGACGGACTCAAACAGTTTTTCTAAGAACCAAACCGGTCGGCAAAATCCCGTCACTCCCTGAAGATATTTTTAAGGTATGAAAAAAAGAACCCCGTGAACGGGGTGTTTAAAAAGCCTGTTTGGTTTCCATTGAGAAAGCCAAGCCAACCGCGACCGATCCTTTCCGTGCCAGTAGCGTCAATGTCGATCTCCTTCCTCCTTCTCGAACCCACATCAGCCAGATCCTTTCATCACTTGGGTAGGGTTGCCAGCCTCCAGGCGGTGGCTGGAGATCTCCTGGGATTAAACGTGATCTCCAGGCGACAGAGAAGATGGCTGCTTTGGAAGACGGACTCTGTGGCATTAGATCCCACTGAGTTCCGTCTGCTGAGCTTAGCTTGTCTAGACATTGAAGGGGGTGCTACATCACTCTAAGCGTGTGCAGGTGTTATCTCCTTTGAACGGGGACGCCTCTCTTTGTCGTAACCTGAGAGCCGCCCTCTGACCCATCCTTCTCTTTGACTTTGTCCTCTCACTGACTTCACATGGCCTTCCGTGGAGACGCATATCTCTGCAGGTCTCTCCTGTAGATAGGACACCTTCATTCTCCCACACACAAGCTGGCCATTTGCAACAGAGGAGGAGGAGGAGATTGGATCTATCCCCCGCCCTTCACTCCCCGAAGGAGTCTCAGGGCGGCTTACAATCTCCTTTCCCTTCCCCTCCCCACCAAGCAAACTCTGCTTGGAAAAAGTGCAGAAAAGGGCAACTAGAATGATGAAAGGGTTGGAACACTTTCCCTATGAAGAAAGGTTAAAGCGCTTGAGGCTCCTTAACTTGGAGAAACGACAGCTGAGGGGTGACATGATCGAGGTTTACAAGATTAGGCATGGGACAGAGCAGGTTGAGAAAGATGTACTTTTCTCCCTTTCTCACAAATACAAGGACTCGTGGGCACTCCATGAAATTGCTGAGCAGTCGGGTTAGAATGGATAAAAGGAAGTCCTTCTTCACCCAAAGAGAGACTAACACATGGAATTCACTGCCACAGGAGGTGGTGGCAGCGACAAGTATGGACGGCTTCAAGAGGGTATTGGATAAACATCTGGAGCAGAGGTCCATCAGTGGCTCTTAGCCACAAGGTATAGACAGGAACTCTCAGTCTGGGGCAAGTGATGCTCGGTCTTCTTGGTGCTTGGAGGGGGGTCAACAGTGGGAGGGTTTCTAGTGTTCTGGCCCCACTGCCGGACCTCCTGATGGCCCCTGGTATTTTTGGCCACTGTGTGACACAGAGTGTTGGACTGGATGGGCCACTGGCCTGATCCAACATTGGCTTCTCTTATGTTCTCATGTTCTACTAGATCCCACTACCCTCCCTCCCCAAACCCCACCCTCCTCCGGCTCCATCCCCCAAATGTCCAGGTATTTCCCAACCTGGACCAGGCAGCCCTTGCCGCGAGGGACCCCGCTCGCCCTCCAAAGCGAGGCTTAACGTTGGCAATCACTCTTGGCCATCTAAGGGCAGCTGAAACCAGATCTACCAAAAGCCATAAAAGTCCATTTTCAAGAAAGAAACGAGGCCTGTGATTTATTCCCCCGTCTCATAAATAACAGCGTTGGGTGAATTAAAGGATTAAGGAGACCTATTCCAGGAAAGATGGATGGGGGCCAAGCCAAGGAACTGGGAACAGAGCACGGTTCTTTTCCTCCGCATGCTCATTATTTATTCCGTGAACTGAGGCAGATCGCCAGAAGGGAGGGCAGGAAGGGTCGCCTCAGGGCTTAGTTCTCGTGGCCCTTTTTTACACACCCAGGGAAATGCCGATCGCCACTTTGGGGTCAGGAAGCCATTTTTACCCAGGTCAGAGATCCGGGAGGTATTTTGATCGAGAGGAGTGAGCCCTGTTAGTCTGTCGCTGTGAAATAGTAAGAAGCCTTTATTGTAGCATAAGCTTTAGAAGAAGCATGGCTTTCTTTGTCAGATACTGTTCTGGAGGGTTTTTGCCATCTTCTGGGCGCGGAGCAGGGGTCCCTGGGGGGGTGTCGGCGGGAGGCCTTTGTGAATTTCCTGCCTTGTACAGGGGGTTGGACTAGATGACCCTGGAGGTCCCTTCCAACTCTACGATTCTATGATTTGGAATGCTAAGAGCAGGGGTGTCGAACTCCCTGACATCAACGACACCTTGTTGGGCCGGGCCGTGTGTGTGTCATAAGATGGGATGCCAGGGAGCGGAGATATTAACTTTATAAAGGACACAAACACAAAGGGTTTTTTTTAAACCTTAAAATAAAAACATGCTTAAAATATCAGCACTAAATTTTGTTTATTTAACAGTGTCTGAGAACTGGCACACCTCTTGCTCTGAATTATGGCACCAAAATGGCTGTGCTGTTGCCGTCTTGAGTCTGCACTTCAGGTGTGTACCTGTAAGCTGCAAAACTACGATGACGCAGCAGCAGCAGAACTGGAAGAGGAAGCAGGAGACGGCCGGTTCCACTGCGGGCCTGAGAGAAGCCCTCCAGGGACCTAATCTGCCCCCCCGGGCCACATGTTTGACACCCCTGGCTTAGAGAGTGACAGAAGCCCGGCTCTCTCCCCCCTCCCCCCAGTTTATTACAGGGCAAGAAAGGCAAGTCTAATCTACGTTCGTATCAGCGTGGGGCAATGTTCCCTCTAAGCTGTGGAGTCTTGTGAGCAAAAATTCTAGTTTCTAAGCTACTGGCATTAAAGTTGTGAGCGATTTGGCTGCTGCATCAATTAGTTCACTCTGGAGCCCTCCTTCCTGAGCTGAGACAAAAAAGGATCAGCCAGAGGCTAAAAAAGTATGAGCTAGCTCACACTAACTCAGCTTAGAGGGAAGACTGGCGTGGGGAGCAGCTGGAGGCAGGGTCTAGGCCGGAGGAATTAATCTAGAGCAGGGATGGCCAAACTGCAGCTTGGGACATGCGGCTCTTTCACACATATTGTGCGGCTCCCAGCAGGGCAGCTGGGGAAGGGAAGGGGAGGCGTGCTGTCCTTCCTTCCTTCCTTCCTTCCTTCCTTCCTTCCTTCCTTCCTTCCTTCCTTCCTTCCTTCCTTCCTTCCTTCCTTCCTTCCTTCCTTCCTTCCTTCCTTCCTTCCCTCCCATCTTTTTGCGCTCTCTCTCTCTCCACCTCTTTCCTTCTTTCTTTTCATCTCTCTCTTTCTCTCTCTCTCAGACAAATAAATGTCATTGGACAAATAAATATCATTATCAATATCTGTTTTTACCCCTTCTGGGTTGTTTTTGGCATAAGGACATAAGAGAAGCCAATGTTGGGTCAGGCCAATGGCCCATCCAGTCCAACACTCTGTGTCACACAGGGGCCAAAAATACCAGTTGCCCTCAGGAGGTCCAGCAGCGGGGCCAGGACACCAGAAGCCCTCCCACCGTTGCCTCCCCACAAACACCAAGAATGCAGAGCATCACTTGCCCCAGAATTCCTATCAATGTTCTCTCTAAGCTGTGGAGTCTTGTGAGCAAAAATTCTACTTTGTGAGCTCCTGGCATTAAAGTTGTGAGTGGGTGATTTGGCTGCTGCATAAATTAGTTTGCTCTGGAGCCCTCCTTCCTGAGCTAAGACAAAAATGTGTGAGCTGGAGGTTAAAAAACTGTGAGCTAGCTCACACTCACTCAGCTTAGAGGGAACACTGGTTCTTATCTAGACCTTGTGGCTCATAGCCACTGATGGACTTCTGCTCCAGATGTTTATCCAATCCCCTCTTGAAGCTGCCCATGCTTGTAGCTGCCACCACCTCCTGTGGCAGTGAATTCCATGTGTTAATCACTCTTTGGGTGAAGAAGGACTTCCTTTTATCTGTTCTAACCCGACTGCTCAGCAATTTCATGGAGTGCCCACCGAGTCCTTGTGTTATGAGAAAGGGTAATGTTAATAAAAAGCAAATGTGCATGTTTTTTAAAATAAAAAACCCCTGTGTAATATTTGTTCATCTCTTGTGGCTCTCAAACCTCTGACGTTTATTCTAGGTGGCTCTTAACGCTGAGTGAGTTTGGCTGCCCCTGATCTAGAGAAAGGAGAACAACCCCTACCCGCCCTGCCCACTGATTGGGCACTCCCCTCCCCTGCTGGGAATTCCTACCCTGGCAACAATTAAGGGGCTGCCACGATGGTTGCCAGCCTCCAGGTGGGGCCTGGGGAGCTCCCGCTATGACAATTGACCTCCAGGCAAAGGGAGATCACTTCCCCTGGAGAAAATGGCTGCTTTGGCGGGTGGAGTCTATAGCATTAGACCCGCCCTCCCCAGGCTCCGCCTGTAAAATCTCCAGGTATTTCCCCCACCCCAGAGCCGGCCATGCCCACCCGGCCACTTCCTCTTCAGGGTAGCCCACTCCTGACGCCAGAAGTCCTTCTCTTTTTAGAGGTTTATTCAGACCGATTGTTCCGGGAATCTTTCACCATCTCGGAAGGGGAAGGAAAAGGAGGTAGAAGAAGGAGAAGAAGGAGAAGGAGAAGGAGAAGGAGAAGAAGAAGAAGAAGAAGAAGAAGAAGAAGAAGAGGAGGAGGAGATTGGATTTATACCCCGCCCTTCACTACCCAAAGGAGTCTCAGAGCGACTTACTAACTCCTTTCCCTTTCCCTCCCCACAAAAGACACCCTGTGAGGTAGGCGGGGCTGAGAGAGCTCTTGACAGAAACTGCTCTTTTTCAAGGACAGCTCTGACAGAACTATGGCTTGCCCAAAAGAGCGCCAAGAGGGTGGCTATTTTTCCTTGATTGGTCTTGACTGTGCCACTGGGAATTGCCATGTTCCTTAGCTGTCCCAGACTGAAGCCGCCAACTTCCACTGGGGTCCAGAGAAGAAGAAGAGGAGGAGGAGGAGGAGACTGGATTTATACACCGCCCTTCACTACCCAAAAGATTCTCTGAGCGGCTCACAAACTCCTTGCCCTTCCCTTCCCTTCCCTTCCCCTCCCCTACAAGAGTCACCCTGTGAGGCAGGTGGAGCTGAGAGAGTTCTTTTGAGGACTGCCCTTGAGAGAGCAGCTCTGAGAGAACTTGTGACTGACCCAAGGTCACACCAGCAGCTGCACATGGAGGATTGGGGAATTGAACCCAGTTCCCCCAGATTAGAGTCCACACTCCTAACCACGACACCCAGCTGGCTCTTGTGGCCTGGGAGCTCTGCTAGGGTTGCCATTCTCCAGGTGGGGCCTGGAGACCTCCTGGAATGGCAACCGATCTCCAGGCTACACAGGTCACTTCCCCTGGAGAAAATGGCTGCTTTGGAAGGTGGACTCTTATAGCACCACATCCCTGCTGAGGCCCCTCCCCTCCCCAAACTCCGCCTTTCCCTGGCTCTACCCCCAAATCTCCAGGAATCCCCGAACCTGGAGCTGCCGGCCTGTTATGTATTGGGACTGAAACACTGCAGGACTGTGCTGCCAGAGAGAGGGTGAGCTTGGAGCCAAATAGACCAACAGGATTCTGGCGGGAACCAATCAAGGTGTAGGGCTGTGCTGCCAGAGACAGGGTGAGCTTAGAGCCGAATAACAGTAGACCAACAGGGTTCTGGCAGGAACCAATTAAGATGTAAAGTTTTGTAAATAGCCTATCATTGGGAGTGGGGTGTGTTGGGGTGCGGCCATTGCAGGCAATATAACCGAGCTGAGGCTCTGGTCTACAGTCTTGTTCTTGCTGAAATCACTGAATAAAGCAGAGCTGATCGCTAGACCGGGAGTCTGTTCACTCATGGAACCCACTATTTAACACAGCCCTACTTCTCCCTGTTGCTGTTTGTCCTCCGTGGGCATGCCCCTGTTTGGCATTTAGATAGGAGACCCAGGGCTGTTTTGGGGGCGGAACGCACAGGAACGGCATTCCGGCCGGCTTCCGAGTTGGCCAAGCCTACAGCCTCCCCCCCCCGCTCAGGTTCCCCAGCCGCCTCACAAGCTGCAGGACACCTGGGGAAGCCAAGGCAATCCAGGGAAGGAAGGCAGTTTAAACTGCCTCCCCCCTCTCAGGTTCCCCAGGCACCCCTAACCCTAACCCTATCCAGAAACTGCCTCCCCCTTCTCGGGTTCCCCCGGCGCCCCGCAAGTCAACAGGCACCCGGGGAAGCCAATCCTGGGAGGGAGCTGCACGGTCAGGGGTGTGGCATGATATGCTAATGAGTTTCTGCTGCTGGGCGTGGCCTATTATGCTAATGAGTTCCTGCTGGGCTTTTTCTACCAAAAAAGCCCTGAGGAGACCATTGAGAGTAGAGTCACAAACTTTGAGCTGAGAAATTCCTGGAGATTTTTGGGGGGGAAGTCTGAGCACGACCGAGTCTGAGGAGGGGGATTAGCAGGGATGTGAGTCCACCCCCCCCAACACGGCCATTTCCTCCAGGGTAGATGATCAGTGTAGCCTGGAAATCAGTTGTTATTCTGGGAGAACCTCAGGCACTGCCTGGAGCTTGGCAACTCTTAACATTGATATCCCCAACTAAGCCCCTCAGAGCTTTCCAAACGTGGCTTCTCGATCTTGTAAGGCAAAGGTGCTGAGACACAGAGCAGAGCCTCGGAATGAAGGGGCGGTTCTTGGCCGATTCAGGGGGTGGAGGCAGGTAGGAGAGGGGTATGCTAGGAGACCCACTCTCCCAGAGGAATTGCGGGGCCCGAAGGCTCAGACAGACAAAACGAAGATCACACATCCATAAAATGCAGATTGCAGGGTTCTGGCTTGCCTCGGTTTTCCCCAGGACTGTGCAGGAAAGAGAGGTTTTAACCCTTAAAACGCCACTTAGTTCCAATGCTCAGAACCAGGCCTCGGGCTCCACGGCACCACTAGGGCTTGGCTTGCTGCCGGCCACCAGCGGCACAGGAGTGGACTGGCATCTTTGCACATTGTTATGTCAATTGTACACTTCTAAGTGCGGGAGTATTGATAACACCTGCACAAGGACATCTCCATGACAGCTCATGAAGAGAACCTCCTGATCATCCGGGCCATGCGGTGCTCCAGAGTCTGCGGAAGATGCCATTTGGGCTTCTCCCCCTCAGAAGCTCAAAATATTTTTGGCTGGTCCATAGCACCCATGCCAACCTGATCCTATAATCTTTCTCTGGATTGGCAGAGACACCTAGTGGTGATATTGGGGAACTGCACCCCCCATGGTAGCCCCATCTTGGGTACTGGATTCTCTGAGTTGTTATGAGAGAAGGAACATGCACAGAGAAGGAGGCCGACGGCAAAGCAGCGAAGGAGCACGCGGTCAGCTTTGCATATGCATTTATTTATTTTCAACACTGATTGGCCGCGGCGGCTCAGAGGTTAAGACGCTGAACAGCAGTCTGGAAGGTCGGCAGTTCGGCAGTTCGAGGCTCGAGTGCTGCGTGACGGAGTGAGCTCCCGTCTCTGGCCCCGGCTCCTGCCAACCTAGCAGTTCAAAAGCAAGAAATTACAAGTAGATAAATAGGTCCCGCTTTGGTGGGAAGGGAACAGCGTTCCGTGCGCCTCGGCGTCGAGTCATGCCGGCCACATGACCACGTAGACGTCTTCAGACAGTGCTGGCTCTTCAGCTTGGAAAGAGAGATGAGAACCGCCCCTTAGAGTCGGATCCGACTAGCTTTCGAGCAAGGGAACCTTTACCTTTACTTTGTTCCTCACTGAGCTCAAGGCAGCTTATAATATACACCAGTCTGGTGTAGTGGTTAAGAGCATTGGACTCTAATCTGAGAGAACCAGGTTTGATTCCCCGCTCCTCCACATGCAGCTGCTGGGTGATCTTGGGTCAGTCACAGTTCTCTCAGAGCTGCTCTCTCAAGAGCAGTTCTTTCAGAGCTCTCTCAGCCCCACCCGCCTCACAGGGTGTCTGTTGTGGGGAGAGGAAGGGAAGGAGATTGTAAACTGCTCTGAGACTCCTTTGGGCAGTGAAGGGCGGGGTATAAATCCAATCTCCTCCTCCTCCTCCTCCTCTTCTTCTTCTTCTTCATAAATATGTCGGTATGTAAGGACCCTCAAGTTGCAACTGACTTCTGGCGACCCCAGCAAGGGGTTTTCTAGGCAAGTGAGAGGCAGAGGTGGTTTGCCAAGGCCCTTCCCTGCAGAGCCTTCCTTGGTGGTCTCCCGTCCAGGTCCCAAGCCAGACCTTTGGACAGCGTCAGTGTCTGTCTTGTTCACTTAGAGGGAGCGTTGCTCATGACGCATTTCTGCTTCTCAAGCAACTGCCTTTAAAGAAGGGGCATTGTCCCCACAGTGGGGGAATGCACCCTGTGTGGCTCTTCTCGGCAGAGCCGCTTACGCAAAAGTTTCCCCTCCAGACACGGATTGCAGTTGGCGCCTGCCGATTCCTATCTTTGGTCTGCGGTTGCTGACTCAATCAAAGCCTTATCTGCCGTTTCAGTCGGCTTCGAAGACAAGGCGTGGCTGTTGGAGGTTGTTTCCTACAGAGCACAAAGCGAAAAGGAGTAAAGGACTTAAGGGTTTTTGTTCAGTCGCACAGTCGAGTCCGACTGTTCACAACCCCATGGACCACACCATACCAGGCCCTCCCGTCCTCCGCCATCCTCCAGAGTTTGCTCAATTTCATGTCCGTTGTGTCGATAACACTGTCTTAACCTCACCCTTTGCCGTCCCCTTCTTCATTGACCTTCAATCTTTCCCAGCATCAGGGTCTTCTCCAGTGAGGGCTCCCTTCTCATTCGGTGGCCAAAGTATTTGAGCTTCATCGTCAGTCTCTGGCCTTCCAGGGAACAGTCAGGGTTGATTATCTTTAGGATTCATTGATTTGATCTCCTTGCAGTCCAAGGGATCCTCAAGAGTTTTCTCCAGCACCATAATTCGAAAGCATCTTTTCTTCGGCGCTCGGCCTTCCTTACGGTCCAACTCTTGCAGCCGTACGTTACTACTGGGAATACCATCGCTTTGACTGTACAGACTTTTGTTTGCAGGGTGATGTCTCTGCTTTTTATTATACAAACAAAAAGGAGTAAAGGATTAAGGGGCAATCCTGCAAAGACCTTTGTGCAAAATACCCTTCCCCCCATGTCAAGAATTCCCAATCCAGGGTATCTCTGCTATGAAGGACAGAGCTCAAAATTACACAACCAACCTGGAGTGTGAGTCCTCACAAACCGGGGTGTGTGTGTGTGTAGCCTGCCACCAGCTCGTGAGAGTGCCCCTACAATCAGAAGCCTGCAGGCAAACTCCTGATCTTTCTGGGATCAAACCGGAATGTCAACCCTGCAAGGTAGGACACTTGCAGAACTGAGTTTCTATGACCCAGTTACCAGTAGGTGGACCCTTTGGTCTAAGACTCTGAATTTTGATTGCAGCTTCTGATGTTTAGAATGACCAGATGTAGTCGGAGGATAGTTTTAATAAAGGGTGAAGAATATTTTCAAAGAACGGAGCTATGAGCAGGAAACAAGAAAGCTAGATTTTAGGTTCTAGCTACACAGTTAAATCCTAAAGCATAGTTAAATCCTAAGGCGTACCCAGGGAAACATTTCAAGTCTTCTCTGTAAACCAGGCGTGGCTTAACCTGTTGTCGGATTAACCCATGCCTCTGGAGAGTTGAAACAAGCTGCTCCAACTGACGCAGAACGACGGAAAACGAAAGCTAGTTAAAGTCTAAGATCTGGATAGGCCGAAGGCCCGCCCAGCCAACCCCGAACTCAGATTAGCAAAGTTATCTTGACGTGGATCTGTGGCAACGGATGATTCCACAGAGAAGCAGTTTATAACAGGAGCGTCTTTCTGTAGTGTAGATCGAGCATCAAAGGAAGCGAGGTGTGTGTTAGCTCTCCGGGTGACCAAATAGTTACTCCTCGGAATTGTTATTCAAAGCACCGAGTCAGACTCGACAACTTTCTCACGACAAAACCTCAGATGTCTCCTTGATCCGTTCCCCATGTTCCCGGCCTAAGTTTTGATACGAAGCCTGAACCAAAGTTTAATTCTATGTCGAATGAAAAAGAAGAAAATAGCCTAGAGGTCTATTTTCCTCTACACCCCATGCTTCCAGAAGAAAGATATCTTTGCAGCACAGAGGCTCAAGTGACTGTTTCATCCCCCTTCTCTGCCAACACACACGCTTTATACAGCCATACGGTTACCATGTACTCCCTGGTCACAGGTAAGGGATGGGACATAAGGTTGCCAGCTCCAGGTTGGGAAAGTCCTGGAGATTTGGGTATGGAGCCTGGGGAGGACAGGGACCACAGTGGGGTACAAGGCCAGAGAGTCCACCCTCCAAAGCAGCCATTTTCTCCAGGGGGAACTGATCTCTGTAGTCTGGAGATGAGCTGTAATTCCAGGGGATCCCCAGGCCCCACCTGGAGGTTGGCATTCCTAGGTCGCAATGACACTGGATTTCTGTCAAAGGAAATGGAGCCATGTATTTTAGGTAGTTTTAGGATTCTTTTTACAGGTTTAAATTTGCGTGCATACCAAAAAGCACCTCGGGTGAGGTGATTGTCAGCAGGAAAGCAGTGTGCTGGTTTTCTTTAATTTGTAGGCCAAGAGACTACATTGTATAAAATTAAGTCTGTATTATCAGATTATATTGGGTCAAATCCATCAGGAAGTTCTTCAGATGGGAGTTGATGTAAATTTGCATGAATCTGGTAATATTTAACATTATTTATGCTCATCTTGTATTTTTGAATAAATTTCAAAATATTTAAGATGCCACCCCGTTCTTGATTCATTTGTATATGCTCATCTTTGTAGTTTTGAATACGTTTGGAAATGTTTAGCATGCCACCACATTCTTGATTCGTTTGTATATGCTAATCTTGTATCTTTGAATGACTTGGGTAATATTTAAGATGCCACAAGATGATTTGTTTATATATGGTCAGCTTGTTTGGTGTAGTGGTTAGGAACGCAGACTCTAATCTGGGAGAACCGGGTTTGATTCCCCCACCCCTCCACATGCAGCTGCTGGTTTGGCCTTGGGTCAGTCACAAGTCCTCTCAGAGCTGTTCTCTCAAGGACAGTTCCCAAAAGAGCTCTCTCAGCCCCACCTACCTCACAGGGTGTCTCTTGTGGGGAGGGGAAGGGAAAGGAGATTTTAAGCCGCTCTGAGACTCCTTCGAGTAGTGAAGGGCAGGGTATAAATCCAATCTTCTCTTTGCTCTTCTTCTTCTTGCATTTTTCAATAAATTTGGTAATATATATGCTATACAGTGTTACTCATCTGTATATGCTCGTCTCTTAATGTTTTTTCTAAAATGCCTATAGAATTGTTAGACTGCAAGCACGTATTTTGCGGGGCCTTCGAAAGTCACTTTTGGGTGGATAACTGTGTTGGTCTGAAGTGGCAGAACTACGTTCGAATCCAGCAGCACCTTTAAGACCAACAATGTTTAATTCTGGGCATAAGCTTTTGTGTGCAGGCCCACTTCTTCAGATAGATCAGTCAGGTTAGAACAGATAAAAGGAAGTCCTTCTTCACCCAAAGAGCGATTAACGCATGGAATTCACTGCCACAGGAGGTGGTGGCAGCTGCAAGCATGGACAGTTTCAAGAGGGAATTAGATAAGCATATGGAGCAGAGGTCCATCAGTGGCTACTAGCCACAGGGTATAGATGGGAACTCTCAGTCTGGGGCAGGTGATGCACTCTATTCTTGGTGCTGGGGGGGGGCAGAAGTGGGAGGGATTCTGGTGTCCTGGCCCCACTGCTGGACCTCCTGATGGTCCCTGGTATATTTTGGCCGCTGTGTGACAGTGTTGGACTAGATGGGCCATTGGCCTGATTCAACATTGGCTTCTCTTATGTTCTTATGTTCTAGATTCAGGTAGGTAGCTGTGTTCCCTCTCAGCCGAGTTAGTGTGAGCTAGCTCACAGTTTTTTAGCTTCCGGCTCACACATTTTTGTCTTAGCTCAGGAAGGAGGGCGCCAGAGAAAACTAATCTATGCAGTTGCCGAATTGCTCGCTCACAACTTCAATGCCAAGTACAATTTTTGCTCACAAGACTCCACAGCTTAGAGGAAACATTGGTGGGCAGCCCTTGTTGGTCTGAAGCAGCAGAGCATTTGAGACCCCCAAAGTTTAATTCTGGGCATAAGCTTTTGTGTGCATGCCTACTTCTTCAGATAGATTCAAGTGGGTAGAGCCCTGTTGGTCTGAAGCAGCAGAACAGAGTTCCAGTCTCAACTGCACCTTTAAGACCTGCAAATTTTCATTCTGGGTACAAGCTTTTTGTGTGCTTATCTGAAGAATATCTGAAGAAGTGTGCACAAACACAAAAACTTATGCCCAGAACTAAACTTCCTTGGTCTTAGAACTGCCGCCAGACTCAAACTTTGTTCTTCTGCAGCCACTGTTTGCAGGGTTTTGGTTTTTTAAAAAAATCCACCCCATAACCCTTTTATCTGGCTCTCTCCCGCCCTGTATTTAAGGAGCTTGACTCTGTCTACAAAAGCTGGAAGGCTGAAGCCTCCCCCCCTCCCAAGCCTTGACAAGCGCATCAACCCATCAAAGACGCCTAATCTAGGGATCAGCAACTGCAAGGTCCGCAGGCCTAAACTGCCTCCAGAGGGAGCAGTTGCCATGGCGATGGGGCTCATCGACATTTCCCCTCCAGAGAGGGAACCTCCCCCTCCGTGAGACCCGCCCACAAACCAAGCCTCTGGCCAATCCCATCCGCCGAACTCCCTGCCTTGCCCAATCACATCCACGTTCCCCTCACAAAGCCGTCCTTACTATTGAAAAATCCCAGCCCGCTCGGGAATTCCATTCTCTCACCCCGCCCCTTTCACCGCGTTTCACCAATCAGCAACGCCAGGTAGCGAAAGCTCTGCCAATCGAAACCAACGTCGGTGGTTGGGATGACGACCAACATTTCAATTAATTTGGCAGTTGGGGAGGGATGTTTTTGGTAGCAGAATTTTGTGTTGGAGGGAAGCGGGGGGGGGGAGCCTTTTTTGTTGGCTCGCATCTCTGGCTCACAATGCAGGCATCCGTGGCTCCAAGTCTCGCGACATTTTTAGTATGGGGCGGGTGAAAAAAGGGTCGGCAAAGAAAAAAAAAGGACGGCGATGATTATAATCAATTCAGCGAGATGAATTGATGCGCATGCGCAGACGGCACCGGTTTTTTTCTGTAACACGCTCGGTTTCACGCCTGCGCAGTGTCGCCCGGCGGCCATTTTAGACTCCAAAGAGGAAGTGAAATTTCTTTTGTCTGGAGATGGAACTTCTGAAGCCTTTTTTTCTTTTTCTTTTATATGCATGTTGCAGCATTTGTGGTTCAATGAGCCTGGGCCTTTTTGTTTTTCTAGGCTATGTAGGTTTTGCTATACATCACGGTTGCCAGCTCTAGGCTCGAAAATTCCTGGAGAGGTTGTGTGGGGTGGAATTTAGAGAGGGGTTTTACCCATAATCGATGTCATACCTTAGAATCAGCCCTCTGAAGCTACTATTCCTTTCAGGGGTACTGATTTGTAGGTCAGCTGCAATGCCAAGAGACCTCCAGGTCCCACCTGGAGGTTGGCTACCTAAATACACACAGCTTGTACCGCAAACATAAATGTAGATAACATATATTGGAATATATTTATTGGAATGTTAACTTTTCTTTGTACCTGCTCACAACTTTAATGCTCGTAGCTCACAAAGTAGAATTTTTGCTCACAGGATTCCATAGCTTAGAGGGAACATTGAATTGCAGACCCGCACGTTTGATTCCAGTGGAAGCCAGCTCGGGGATTTACTGCAGCCCTGGAAAATTTAGGCTGGAATAAAAAATAAACTGCGAGTCTGCAAGGGATCCTGCTCCATTTCCCTCAGCGGCTCCAAACACCGCACAGCACCACTGAGAACTCCCCCAACCTAGCTAGGGGAAGGCACCGAGCCGCGCATGCGCCGCTCTGCGCCCAACTCAGCCGGGGAAAAGGAGCCGAGCCGCGCACGCGCCGCGCCGCGCCCCACTCGACGGGAGGGGGGGCGAAACCGAGCTGCGCACGCGCCACGCTCTACAGGCGGTAGGGAAAGCGCGACGTGTTACTTCGTGGGCCTGCTTTGTGCCACGTGCGGAGGGGGAACGCTCCGATTGGCTGGCGTGCTTCCGGATCCTTCCCGGCGGCCCCCGCGGGGCGGGCTGGACGAGGTAGGTCGCGACGCGTCAAGTCTTTCCTCTCTCCGGGCCGGCGATGGCGGGGGCCGGCTTGGGCCTGGCGGGGCTCCTCTCCGTGCTGCTCGTGCTGGGCGGGACGCGAGGTAGGCGGAGGGCCCTCCTGGCGCTTCTTTCCTTCGGGGCGGTGGGTCTCTCCGCCTAGTCCAGCATGCCTGTTCCACGTGGAGGCCGGGGCCTTCCCCTGGTGTTGCCTCCTGGCTCTGGGATTCAGAGGCTTAGTGTCTCCGGATGTGGAGGTTCCCCTCAGCAGCGCATCCCACCTTTTAGTCACTCTCTGTGTAAAGTCGTATTTCCTTGTGTCTGTCCTGAACCTACTGCCCATCAGGTTCATGTGGATGCCTTCGAGTTCTGGTACCGTTCCCACTGCCCTTTACATGTACCAGCATCGTTAACATAAGAAAAGCTCTGCTGGATTCGACCAGGTAGGGTCCATCTAGTCCAGCCTCCCGTCTCACACAGTGACCAACCAGTTCCTCTGGACAGCCAACCACAGGGCACAGAGGCCGAGGCCTTCCCCTGATGTTGCTTCCTGGCTCTGGGATTCAGAGGCTTAGTGCCTCAGCAGCGCATCCCACCTTTTAGTCACTCTCTGTGTAAAGTAGTATTTCCTTTTGTCTGTCCTGAACCTACTGCCCATCAGGTTCATGTGGATGCCTTCGAGTGCTGGTACCATTCCCACTGCCGTTTACCTGTACCGGCATCCTTAACATAAGAAAAGCTTTGCTGGATCGGACCAGGTAGGGTCCATCTAGTCCAGCCTCCCGTCTCACACGGTGGCCAACCAGTTCCTCTGGAGGGCCAACCACAGGGCAGAGAGGCCCAGGCCTTCCCCTGATGTTGCCTCCTGGCTCTGCGATTCAGAGGATTAATGCCTCTCTGAATGTGGAGGTTCCCCTCAGCAGCGCATCCCACCTTTTAGTCACTCTCTGTGTAAAGTCGTATTTCCTTCTGTCTGTTCTGAACCTACTGCCCATCAGGTTCATGTGGATGCCTTCGAGTTCTGGTACCATTCCCACTGCCGTTTACCTGTACCGGCATCCTTAACATAAGAAAAACTCTGCTGGATTGGACCAGGTAGGGTCCATCTAGTCCAGCCTCCCATCTCACACGGTGGCCAACCAGTTCCTCCGGAGGGCCAACCACAGGGCAGAGAGGCCCAGGCCTTCCCCTGATGTTGCCTCCTGGCTCTGGGATTCAGAGGCTTAGTGCCTCCGGATGTGGAGGTTCCCCTCAGCAGCGCATCCCACCTTTTAACCACTCTCTGCGTAAAGTAGTATTTCCTTTTGTCTGTCCTGAACCTACTGCCCGTCAGGTTCATGTGGATGCCTTTGAGTTCTAGTATCATTCCCACTACTGTTTACCTGTACCAGCATCCTTAATATAAGAAAAGCTTTGCTGGATTGGACCAGGTAGGGTCCATCTAGTCCAGCATCCCGTCTCTCACAATGGCCAACCAGTTCCTCTGGACAGCCAACCACAGGGCACAGCGGCCGAGGACTTCCCCTGATGTTGCCTCCTGGCTCTGCGATTCAGAGGCTTAGTGCCTCTGAATGTGGAGGTTCGTCTCAGCCACCATGGCTATTCACTATTGATAGACTTAGCCTCCATGAATCCATCTAATCCCCTTTTAAAACTGTCCATTCCTGTGGCCATCACGGTGTCCTCTGGCAGCCAATCCCCTATTTTAATCACCCTCTGTGTAAAGTGCTATTTCCTTTTCTCTGTCCTGAATGTGCCGCCCATCACCTTTCATTAGATGCCCCCGAGTTTTGATGGCAGAGGGAGAAAAATAAATATGATGGTTCCCCGTACTAACTAGCTAGTGGCCATGGATAGATGTCTCCCAAGTGAAAACCTAGATAAAATAGCAAATCTAGATTCAAGCCTGGTAGCACCCTAGAGATTAACAAGATTTTGGGGGTTTGGGTTTTCAAGAGTCCAAGCTCCCCTCATCAGTTATGAGCAGGAGTGGAGATCCTAGAGCTCTTGTACCCTGTCCCCGGTCTGAAGATGGGAGGAGTCAGGGTGCAGAGGTACAAGGCAAAATCCAATCCCCTTTAGGTCGCCAACCTAGGAGGTTGGGCAGTTGCCCTTCATGGAACCCAAGGCTAAAAATATTTCCTATACAGCTCCTATACAGTTTCTGGATTTGGGGCCCTTTTTAATGATGGGGCTGACGTTATTTGCGTTCTCCGAAACTCACAGCTCGCTTGATCACAAGCGAGCAGTGAGTTCCAGAGATACCTTGCGGTAAACTCTGATACCTCTATAGATTTCAGGTGAGATAAGGAGCCCTCTAGGGACTTTGCCAGGCAGAACACCTTACGCTCTTTTCCGCTTGGCTCTGACTGTCGTGTTCGTAAGCCGATTTCTCTTGTCCGTCAGCTGAAACCTGCACAGAACCAGCCATCTCGCCATCCTACTACACTACCTCTGATGCTGTTATCTCTTCTGAGACTGTCTTTGTTGTCGAGATTTCCCTCACCTGTAAAAATGGAGCCCAGGTGAGTGCTAATTTGGTGGGTTTGTAACGGGGTGGGATTAGGACAGAGGGTGTTGTTTTTGCGTTAGTGGGATGTTGTGTGTGTGTGGGGGGGGAAATCCTTGTTCTTTAGCAAGCGCATGGTTTGGATTTATGGCAGGCCCCACTCCATGGGCTTCTCATAGTGTACCCCATGCCATAGCAGCTGACCTCCCCGAACCATTGGCTGGCCAGGCTTGCTGTAGCGCCAGGCACTGAAGCGGGTGGCACATATGCGTTCCAGGAAGGGCTAAATCCCATTCATGTACTAGCTGTGTGAATCCTCAGTATCATCAGGTCTCGAACAAAGTTCTTTGGCAACTTCTACCGGGTCTAGTGTGCCTTAAGAACATAAGAGAAGCCAATGTCCTATTGGGCCAATGGCCCATCTAGTCCAACACTCTCTGTCACACAGTGGCCGAAAATACCAGGTGCCTTATAACCAGTGTTCCCTCTAAGATGAGTTAGTGTGAGCTAGCTCACAGTTTTTTAGCCTCCGGCTCACACATTTTTGATGTAGCTCACGAAAGATGGCTCCAGGACAAACTAATTTATGCAGTAGCCAAATCACTCGCTCACAACTTTAGTGCCAGAGTAGCTCACAAGGTTGAATTTCTGCTCACAAGACTTCCCAGCTTAGAGGGAGCATTGCTTATAACCAGGGGGCCATGCTGGCATTTGAAGATGAAGGAGCCCCACTTTTCTCATATTATTGTGTGCTGTTGAGTTGCAACCCACTCAGGGCTACCCCAGGGCCATAGGGTTTTCAAGGCAAGAGACGGACAGAGGCGGTTTGCCATTACCAGCCTCTTTATAGCAACCCTGGTCTTCCTTGTTGGTCTCCCATCCAAATACTTCCAAGGGCCAACCTTGGTTAGGTTCCAGGTTCAGATGAGGTCAGGATAAGAGACAAACAGAGGAGATTTGTCATTGCTCCTTTCTGCGTAGCAACCCTGGACTTCCTTGGTGGTCTCCCATCCAAGTACTAATCGTGGCTGGCCTTGCTTGGCTTCCAAGCTGTGATGAAAATGGAGTTCTGCTATACCTTTCCTGAGCGATAACAAGCAAACTAGTGTCAAATCATGTGTTCTCTCTCTGTTTCTCTAGAATGTTGCCCTCTACGCAGATGTTAATGGCAAGCAGTTTCCCGTCACTCGGGGTCAAGATGTTGGCCGCTATCAGGTACGGATGCACAGTGATCTTTGGCTGCTGGAGAGGAATGTAATGGGGCATTGATGGATACAGAAACGTATTGGACACGAAATGGAATCCTGGCTTCATCAGCCGTCTGTAATGATACTTTTAGGTCATGATATGTCCTGTCCATCTCAGGGGCCTTAACTTCTGAATCACTTTGCTGAATCACCTGGTCTCAAAAATGCATTTTGTTTGGACTGCCGTGCAACTGATGGTCTTCTGGAGAGCCAGTTTGGTGTAGTGGTTAGGAGCTCAGACTCTGATCTGGGAGAACTGGGTTTGATTCCCCACTTCTCCACATGCAGCTGCTGGTGTGACCTTAGGTCAGTCACAAGCTCTCTCAGAGCTGTTCTCTCCCGAGCAGTTCTTGAGAGAGTTCTCTCAGCTCCACCTACCTCCCAAGGTGTCTGTTGTGGGGGGAAGGGGAAGGAGATTGTTAAGCAGCTCTGAGACTCCTTCGGGTAGTGAAGGGCGGGGTATAAATCCAATCTCCTCCTCTTCCTATCTTGAAAACCAGTGGCTTTCTCTCATTTTGCTTTCAAATTCTTCCGTGCTTGATCTCACTGTTGTTTTTTTTAAAAAAACGCATTGACAAAAAAAGCAAACTGCGAAGTTAAGGAAGGAAAAAGACGTCCGCTCTGCTGGTACAGCGTTAGGAATGGAGTTCCCTGCCTTAGGAACATCAGCCCACACTTTCTGTGCTTGAGAATAAGTGACAAGAACAGGTGCTTGCGGGCACCTTTTGAATTCTAACCCAACACGGTGGGGGCAGCTCCAAGATGGCTGCCACAGGAGGCGGAGCCTGCCACAAAATGGCTGCCGCAGTCTACCTTCAGTCCCGTAGTGAAGATCTTTTGTGTTGCGGTGGCAAGTGCAAAGCCAATCAAATCTCTGGTGGCCAATCAGAAGTGTTGCTGGGCAAAAGCCTCACCTGACCCTGCCCTCTTTCTAAGAACATCTGTAGGGGCTTGGAAAGGTGTCGGCAGATGCTATTGTGCCCGCGGGTGCCGTGTTGGGGACCCCTGTGCGAGAGCGAGGATATGGTAGAGGAATCTCGCTCCACCAACTATAGCTTGTAATTAGTAACGACAGCAATGCGATGATACAAGAAATGGTCCCGATTACCTTCAACTGAAACAAAGCAGGCTAGCTCTGCCCTAGAGTGCGTCTTTGACGTTGGCACTGTTGAACAGACGGGGGGGACGACGACACACATTGAGCTCTCTAATTGGGAGATGGCTGCATTCATCTCCCTGTGCAAGTGCATGGCCGATTTATGGCGGGCCTGGTCCTATGGCTCCTTCCATAGTGTGCTCCATGCGAAAGCAATCTCACCGCCCCGAACCATTGGCTAGTCCGGCTTGCCGTAGCCCTGGCCACTGAAGTGGGTGGCACAGATGCACGTGTGTCTCTAGCTAGGTCTAGGGGAGAGTCCCACCTCTTTGGGCCCTGATCCGACGGTCTTTTCTTGAGCAGGTCTCCTGGAGCATGGAGCATAAGCTGGCCCGCTCCGGCACCTACGAGGTGAAGTTCTTCGACGAGGAGTCTTACAGCATCTTGCGTAAGGTGAGATCGCCCCCTGGTGCGTGGAGGGGAAAGGCAGTTGGCGGTGGGGCTGCAGCCGGTTGGGTTCCTGGTGAACAGGAAAACTGTCCTAGCCTGTCGATGATGTATTATTGACTCACTCTGTGTAATTTATTTATTTAAGTTATTTATAATCCTCCTTTCTCAGTTGGACCCCAAAATGAGAAAGGCGAACTATAAATAACGTCAGTAATTTTGTTCAAAAGTATTAGGAAATTTCAGCACAGATTTGAGAGAAAGTCGACGGCAAAGATTCTCTAGTAGTGTAAGGGAACTCTCTGGCAGATACTCTTGGGCTTGATCTTATTAGCCCTCTCCCCCCCCGAACATTTAGCATTATCCCATCCTAGTCTTCATTAGTGCCTTTTTATTTTAAGAACTATTTCTGGAGTAAAATAAAGTACCTTTAAGGGCATAAGAAGAACCTTGCTGGTCAGACCAATAGTCCATCTAGTCCAGCATCCTGTCTCACACAGGGGCCAGCCAGTTCCTCTTGAGTGCCAACAATAGGGCAGAGAGGCCGAGGCCTTCCCCTGATAAGAACCTCAGAAGAGCCCTGCTGGGTCAGACCAGTGAGGGTCCCTCTAGTCCAGCATCCTGTCTCACACGGGCCAGCCAATTCTTCTGGAGGGCCAGCAACAGGGCAGAGAGGCCGAGGCCTTCCCCTGATAAGGATATCAGAAAAGCCCTGCTGGATCAGACCAGTGAAGGTCCATCTAGTCCAGCATCTTGCCTCACACAGGGGCCAGCCAGTTCCTCTGAAGGGCCAACAACAGGGCAGAGAGGCTGAGGCCTTCCCCTGACAAGAACCTCAGAAAAGTCCTGCTGGATCAGACCAGCGAAGGTCCATCTAGTCCAGCATCCTGCCTCACCCAGTGGCCAGCTAGATCCTCTGGAGGGCCAGCAACAGGGCAGAGAGGCTGAGGCCTTCCCCTGACAAGAACCTCAGAAGAGTCCTGCTGGGTAAGACCAGTGAGGGTCCCTCTAGTCCAGCATCCTGTCTCACCCAGTGGCCAACCAGATCCTCTGGAGGGCCAGCAACAGGGCAGAGAGGCTGAGGCCTTCCTCTGATGTCGTCTCCTGGCTCTGGGCTTCAGAGGCTTAGTGCCTCTGAATGTGGAGGCTCCCCTCAGTCACTATGGCTAGTAGCCATTGGTAGGCTTCTTCTCCATCAATCTTTCTAATTCCCCTTGAAAGCTGTCTATCCCTGTGGTGTTCACTACATCCTCTGGCAGCAGATCCCACATTTTAATTACTTCGAACATACACAGAGTACCTTTCCCTCGCTGCCGAGCAAACGCAACCTGTCTGCACACATCTGAAACTGAGGAGGAGAGATTTCTTCCAGGGTTGCCATAGTCTGCAGGATTTGAGTCCAGTTGCACCTTAAAGGCTGACAAGATTTCTCTGGTTACCCTGGACATCTTGTTGGCCTTGAAGGTGCTACCAGACACTGAGCCAACGTGCCTAGCCACCTGCAGATATCTTCAGTGAGAACGACAGGCTAACGCTTAAAGCTGCTGCTTGATTACAGTTGCTGGAAATTCATTCCGTGTTTCCCCTGCCGAATATGGAACACGCCTGATACAGAAAGGACCATCAGTCCCTAACTGGCAGTATTTTCTACTCCGACTGGCAGTCATCAGAACATAAGAGAAGCCAATGTTGGATCTGGCCAATGGCCCATCTAGTCCAACACTCTGTCACACAGTGGCCACAAATACCAGGGGCCATCAGGAGGTCCAGCAGTGGGGCCAGGACACCAGAAGCCCTCCCACTGCTGCCCCCCCCCAGCACCGAAGAACAGAGTGCATCACCTGCCCCAGACTGAGAGTTCCCATCTATACCTTGTGGCTAATAGCCACTGAGGGACTTCCGCACCATATGTTTATCCAATTCCCTCTTGAAACTGTCTATGCTTGTAGCTGCCACCATCTCCTGTGGCAGTGAATTCCATGTGTTAATCACTCTTTGGGTGAAGAAGGACTTCCTTTTATCTGTTCTAACCCGACTGCTCAGCAATTTCATGGAGTTGCCCACGAGTTTTTGTATTGTGAGAAAGGGAGAAAAGTACTTTCTCAACCTGCTCTATCCCATGCATAATCTTATAAACCTCGATCATGTCACCCCTCAGCCGTCGTTTCTCCAAGCTAAAGAGCCCCAAGCGTTTTAACCTTTCTTCATAGGGAAGGTGTTCCAACCCTTTTATCATTCTAGTTGCCCTTCTCTGCACTTTTTCCAATGCTAAAATATTCTTATTGAGGTGTGGCAACCAGAACTGTACACAGTATTCCAAATGAGGTCGCACCAATGATTTATACAGGGGCATGATGATACTGGCTGATTTGTTTTCAGTTCCCTTCCTAATAATCCCCAGCATAGCGTTGGCCTTCTTTATTGCAGTTACACACTGTCTAAACATTTTCACTGAGTTATCTACTACGACTCCAAGATCTCCCTCTAAGCTGTGGACTCTTGTGAGCAAAAATTCTACTTTTGTGAGCTGCTTGCATTAAAAGCTGTGAGCGAGCGATTTGGCTGCTACGTAAATTAGTCTGCTCTGGAGCCGTCCTTCCTGAGCCAAGACAAAAATGTGTGAGCCGGAGGCTAAAAAACTGTGAGCTAGCTCACACTAACTCAGCTTAGAGGGAACACTGCTGGCAGCTGCTCTCCAAGGTCCCATTTCACATCACCTCCTGCCTGGTCCTTTTAGCTGGCGATGCTGGGGACTAAGCCTGGGATCTTCTGCGTGCCAAGCAGAGGCTCTGCCACTGAGCCAGGTTCTCAGGTCAAGTTATTTCATTATACCACCTCCTGTCTGGCCCTTTTAAACTGGAGATGCTGGGGATTGAACTTGGGCCCTCCTGCATGCCAAGCAGAGGCTCTGCCACTGAGCCAGGGTCTCAGGTCAAGGTCTTTCTTATCACCTCCTGCCTGGTCCTTTTAAACTGGAGATGCTGGGGATTGAACCTGGGACCTACTGCAGGCCAAGCAGAGGCTCTGCCACTGAGCCAGGGTCTCAAGTCAAGGTCTTTCCCATCCCCTCCTACCTGGTCCTTTTAATGGGAGAAGCCGGGGATTGAACCTGGGACCTTCTGCATGCCAGGCAGAGGCTCTGCCACTGAGCCACGGCCCCTCCCCGAAAGCAGGGCTTCATACTTGAACACAGATAAAGCTGCCTTATACTGAATCAGAGCCTTGGTCTATCAAAGCCAGTATTGTTTTCTCAGACTGCAGCAGTGTTGATATGTTGGGGAATGAACCTGGGACCTTCTGCATGCCAAGCGGAGGCTATTCTGCTGAGCCGCAATCCCTCCCCAGTGTAAGGGAGCAGTGGTGGGGCCAGATCTGCAGCGACCCACGAGGAGCCCCATTTAACACCCTTGTGTCTTTGCCACCCATTTCCTTTCCCCATTGCAGGCTCAGCGCAACAACGAGGATGTCTCTGAGATCAAGCCCCTCTTCACCGTCAATGTGGATCATCGAGTGAGTAAAAGGGGGGGTGTCCCCTGGGGTGTCCCCAATCCAAGGCTGGGAAGGACAGACATCACGCTGTGAAACTTGGCCCTTATTTTTCTAGCCAGGGCTGAATAAAACTGAGGCTTGTGTGATACTTGTGGGTTCTTGGAGCAGTTGTGCTCCCGTCCTCTAATGTTTACAGTTCCCTGAAAGTTTGGCCATGTTGGTTGCATCCTTGGCCTCAAGATGAAGTTGGTGGCAGTAGGCCAAGTAGGACTTTGAAGGACTGTCCCATAAGAACGATAGTCCATCCAGTCCAGCCTCCCATCTCACAGTGGCCAACCAGTTCCTCTGGAGGGCCAGCAACAGGGCAGAGAGGCCCAGGCCTCCCCCTGATGCTGCTGCCTGGCTCTGGGATTCAGAGGTTGACTGCCTCTGAATGTGGAGGTTTGATGTAGTGGTTAAGTGCGCGGACTCCAACCTGGGAGAACCGGGTTTGATTCCCCACGCCTCCACTTGCAGCTGCTGGATGAGCTTGGGCAAGCCACAGTTCTGACAAGAGCTGTCCTTGAAAGGGCAATCCTCGAAAGAGCTCTCTCAGCCCCACCTATCTCACAGGGTGACTGTTGTGGGGAGGGGAAGGGGAAGGAGATTGTCAGCCACCCTGAGCCGCCTCGTTGGGAGGGTGGGATAAAAGTCCAACAAATAAATAAATAAATAAGCCGCCCTGAGACTCCGCGGGAAGGGCAGGATATAAATCCAATCTCTTCTCTTCTTCTTCCCCTCAGTCACCGTGGCTAGTAGCCATTGATAGACATATCCAATGCTTGCTCTAAGCTGTGGAGTCTTGTGAGCAAAAATTCTACCTTGTGAGCTCCTGGCATTCAAGTCATGAATTTGGCTGCTGCATAAATCAGTTTGCTCTGGAGCCCTCCTTCGTGAGCTAAGACAAAAACGTGTGAGCCAGAGGCTAAAGAACTGTGAGCTGGCTCACACTCACTCAGCTTCGGGGGAACACTGGACACACCCTTCATGTATCTAATCCCCTTTTTAAAGTTGTTTCTTCCTGTGGCCATCACTGCATCCTCTTGGCGGTGAATTCCACCTTTTAATCCCTCTCTGCGTCGAGTGGTATTTCCTTTTGTCCGTCCTGAACCCACTGCCCATCGGCTTTGCTGGATGCCCTCCAGTCTCCTTCCGCATGTCCCCGTGTGTGCCGGCCGTGGTCATCAGACAGCCCTCTGTTGGCTCTCCCACCACTTTGGGCGGCCTCTCTGGCTTTGGCCAGATCCCCGGCCTTTTCTGTTGGGATCACTTAAGAGGTGGGGGAGGGGGCTCTCCTTGGAGATCTCCTGGAGGTGCTGCAAGGCCTGCCTGTTTGCCAGGGGCTTTGATGGGGCGTGAACCGGCAGGCATCTGTTAAGGAGAGAGAGAGAGATTTGGGGTTTGCTTTTTTCCTTTCTCTTTTTTTGATCTTCACCGGAAGTGGTTCAGATCATTGCTGTACGCTGCCTGGAACCACAAAGAAAGGCAGGATGTAATCAGTGATCCCTCTCAGCTGAATCAGTGTGAGCTAGCCCACAGTTTAACTTCCGGTTCGCATATTTTTGGTCTCGGCTCAGGCCGGAGGGCTGCAGAGCAACCTGACTGATGCAGCAGCCAAGTCGCCGGCTCACGACTTTAACGCCAGCAGCTCACAAAGTGGAATTTTTTTGCTCACAAGAATCCTGGGTTTACAGGGAGCGTTGGATTTACACGTTAAGCGACAATTGTCTGCCCCCAAGAAAGAGGCGGTCCATAGGGCTTAGGGTCTCGACGGCGGGATGAGGACAAGCTTGCCAACAGGAGTGGGAGGAGGCAAGCCAATGGGTGGGGAAAGAACCAGACGCCAGGAACGCGCGCCCTTTTGGCTTGGCTTAGATGTTAACGGTTCGCTGTGGCTTGCCCTCGGGGCACTCTCCCACCCGTGCTTCCTGGCATCCAAGAAACATCCCAGTTTCACGGTTCAAATAAATTGTACCCATGAGTATGTCCGACTTAATTTTGCTTTCCGTCGGGTGGAGCGTTTCCCCCGGTGGATGGAGCAGTGTTTCTGGACAATTCCCCTTTCCCATCACAAAGCTCTGAGTCCTGCAACCTTAGGCTTTTAAGCCTTACTTCATTCCATAAGAACATAAGAGAAGCCAATGTTGAATCAGGCCAATGGCCCATCCAGTCCAATACTCTGTCACACAGCGGCCAAAATATACCAGGTGCCATCAGGAGGTCCAGCAGTGGGGCCAGGACACTAGAAGCCCTCCCACTGCTGCCCCCTCCAGCACCAAGAATAGAGGGCATCACATGCCCCAGACTGAGAGTTCCCATTTATACCCTGTGGCTAATAGCCCCGTGAGGGCTAGAAAATTGTCCTGAAAAGGAATAAGAACATAAGAGAAGCCAATGTTGGATCAGGCCAGTGGCCCATCCAGTCCAACACGCTGCATCACACAGCAGTCAAAAATACCAGGGGCCCTCAGGAGGTCCAGCAGTGGGGCCAGGACACTAGAAGCCCTCCCACTGCTGCCCCCCCCCCAAGCACCAAGAATACAGAGACCTCAGGCAAATAGGAACAAGGAGACGAAGTGTGGAAAGGGGGGTTGATTTTCCATAAGAACATAAGAGAAGCCAATGTTGGATCAGGCCAGTGGCCCCTCCAGTCCAACACTCTGTCACACAGTGACCAAAAATACCAGGGGCCATCAGGAGGTCCAGCAGTGGGGCCAGGACAGCAGAAGCCCCTCCCACTGTTGCCCCCCCCTTAAGCACCAAGAAAACAGAGCATCATTTGCCCCAGAGTGGGACAGAGGGGCGTCCAAATATTGTGCTGAAATCCCAAATCTAGACTTGGGCAAAATCCTGCAGCTGTGTGTAATGCCAATGCATCTTCTGAGTCCAGTTCCTGCCTTTCTGGGTCTACTGTATCTGTATGACATCTGGGGGTATAGATACATCTCCAGGGCAATGTTCCCTCTCAGCTGAGTTAGTGTGAGCCAGCTCACGGTTTTTCAGCCTCCGGCTCACACATTTTTGTCTTCGCTCAGGAAGGAGGGCTCCAGAGCAGACTAATTTATGCAGTAGCCAAATTGCGCGCTCTCAACTTTCAATGCCAGTAGCCCGCAAAGGAGAATTTTTGCTCACAAGACTCCACAGCTTAGAGGGAGCATTGTTCCACGGATGCATTCTGAGCTAGATTTAAGTTCAGTAGCACCTTGTTGATGAGCAAGATTCTCGGGGTAGAAGTTTTCAAGTGTCTAAGCTCCCTTCGTCAGACTTCTGGACTCTCGAACCCACATACCCCGAGAATCTTGTTGGTTGCCAGGCTAAGGCTGGTCTCGAATCTGGCTCTTCTCCTTCAGACCAACCCAGCGACCCTCCGGAACCAGATGTTTTGAGTGATAACTCCCACACGCTTGGATAAATGGTTGTCTAGGCTCTCTTCCTCCTCCTGGGTCATCAGGAGACAAACCTGTCCTGTGGGCTGGATGCCAGGTGACTGGTTGCCAACATCCCACTGGTGGACCTCCTGGTGGCCCCTGGGTTTTGTCCATTGTGTGACACAGAGTGCTGGACTGGATGGGCCACTGGCCTGATCCAACATGGCTTCTCTTATGTTCTTATGTCTGGGGCAAGTGGTGCTGTCTTCTTGGTGCTTGGGGGGCAACAGTAGGAGGGCTTCTGGAGTTCTGACCCCACTCGTGGACCTCCTGATGGCACCTTGGTTTTGGGTGCTGTGTGAGACGTGTTTGTTCGGATGTGCCATTGGCCTGATCCAACATGAAGAAGAAGAAGAAGAAGAGATTGGATTTATACCCCGCCCTTCACTGCCCAAAGGTGTCTCAGAGCGGCTGACAACCTCCTTTCCCTTCCCCTCCCCACAACAGACACCCTGTGAGGTAGGCGGGGCTGAGAGAACTTCTGACAGAAACTGTCCTTGAGAGAACAGCTGTGCCAGAGCTTGTGACTGACCCAAGGTCACATCAGCAGGTGCAAGTGGAGGAGTGGGGGAATCAAACCCGGTTCTCTCAGATAAGAGTCCGCGCACTTAACCACTACACCAAACTGGCTCTCTTACATTCTTAATGCAAATTCCCAGACCCTGTGGGAGCTTAAACTTTCTGCGGCCAGCCAGTGGCTTCAACCAGCCTCACTTCTTGCTCCTTCACGCCTGCCTCACCTCCCTAACGGTCACCTCTCCTTTCTTCCCTTCCACCCTTCCAGGGCGCCTGGAGCGGACCGTGGGTCTCCACTGAGGTGCTGGCAGCAGTCATCGGCCTCCTGGTGTATTACATGGCCTTCAGCGCCAAGAGCAGCATCCAAGCCTGATGCACTTCAATAAACTTCTCCCGCCGACCTTGGTCTAGCCTGTCCTCTCTTGGGAAACTGGGGTGCGCTGGGTTCCACGGTCACGACACGTTGTCATTTATCAGCGACGCAAGCAGCCCTGTAACTGCTTCGGAAGGTCTGCCTGTCAGAAGGCTTTGTTCTTGGGGTGGGAAGGGGTGAGAGAACAGATGGGAAGGAAGGGGCCCTGGCTCAGTGGCAGAGCCTCTGCTTGGCATGCAGAAGGTCACAGGTTCAGTCCCTGGCATCTCCAGTTAAAAGGACCAGACAGGAGATGATGGGAAAGACCTTGACCTGAGACTCTGGCTCAGTGGCAGAGCCCCTACATGGCATGCAGAAGGTCCCAGGTTCAGTCCCCGGCATCATCAATTGAAAAAGGAACAGGCAGGAGGTGATGAGAAAGACCTTGACCTGAGATCCTGGCTTAATTGTGGAGCCTCTGCTTGGCATGCAAAAGGCCCGTGGTGTGGTCCCCAACATCTCCAGTTAAATGGACCAGGCAGCAGTGTACCCCCTAAGCTGAGTTAGTGTGAGCTAGCTCACAGTTTTTTAGCCTTCAGCTCACACCTTTTTGTCTTAACTCAGCAGGGAGGGCTCCAGAGCAAACTAATTTATGCAGCTGCCAAATTGCTCGCTCACAACTTTCATACCAGTAGCTCACAAAGTAGAATTTTTGCTCAGAAGATTCCGCAGCTTAGAGGGAGCATTGCCAGGCAGTAGATGATGGGAAAGACCTCTGCCTGAGACCCTGGAGAGTTCCTGCCAGTCTTGAGTAGACAATCCTAACCTTGATGGACTGATTCTGTATAAGGCATCTTCATGTGCATGTATGAAGCACTACTTGAGAGAAGGGGCCGTGGCTCAGTGGCAGATTCAGTCCCTGGCATCTCCAGTTCAAAGGACCGGGCAGGAGGGGATGAGAGAGACCTTGCCCTGAGACCCTCGCTCAGAGGCAGAGCCTCTGCTTGGCATGCAGGAGGTCCCAGGTTCAGTCCCCGGCATCTCCAGTGAAAAAGGACCAGGCAGGAGGGGATGAGAAAGACCTTGACCTGAGACCCTGGCTCAGTGGCAGAGCCTCTACTTGGCACGCAGAAGGTCCCAGGTTCAGTCCCCAGCATCCCCAGTTAGAAGGACCAGGCAGTGTGATGAGAAAGACCTGACCTGAGACCTGGCTCAGTGGCAGAGCCTCTGCTTGACATGCAGAAGGTCCCAGGTCCAATCCCCGGCGTCTCCAGTTAAAAGGACCAGGTAGGAGGGGATGGGAAAGACCTTGGCCTGAGACCCTGGCTCAGTGGCAGAGCCTCTGCTTGGCATGCAGGAGGTCCCAGGTTCAGTCCCCAGCATCCCCAGTTAGAAGGACCAGGCAGTGGGTGATGAGAAAGACCTTGACCTGAGACCCTGGCTCAGTGGCAGAGCCTCTGCTTGACATGCAGAAGGTCCCAGGTTCAGTCCCCAGCATCCCCAGTTAGAAGGACCAGGCAGGAGGGTGATGGGAAAGACCTTGACCTGAGACCCTGGCTCAGTGGCAGAGCCTCTGCTTGGCATGCAGAAGGTCCCAGTCCAGTCCCCGGCATCTCCAATTAGAAAGGATCAGGCAGGAGAGTGATGAGAGAGACCTTGACCTGAGACCCTGGCTCAGTGGCAGAGCCTCCGCTTGGCATGCAGAAAGTCCCAGGTTCAGTCCCCAGCATCCCCAGTTAGAAGGACCAGGCAGGGGGTGATGAGAAAGACCTTGACCGGAGACCCTGGCTCAGTGGGAGAGCTCTGCTTGGCATGCAGAAGGTCCCAGCCAGTCCCCGGCATCTCCAGTTAAAAAAGATCAGGCAGGAGAGGCTAGGAAAGACTTCTGCCTGAGACCCTGGCTCAGTGGCAGAGCCTCTGCTTGGCACGCAGAAGGTCCAGGTCAATCCCCAGCGTCTCCACTTAAAAGGACCAGGCAGGAGGTGATGGGAAAGACCTTGCCCTGAGACCCTGGCTCAGTGGCAGAGCCTCTGCTTGGCAGGCGGAAGGTCCCAGGTTCAATCCCCGGCATCTCCAGTTAAAAGGACCAGGCAGGAAGGGTTTAGAAAGATCTTGACAGAGACCCTGCCTCAGTGGCAGAGCCTCTGCTTGGTATGCAGGTCCCAGGTTCAGTCCCCGGCATCTCCAGTTAAAACGGACCAAGCAGGAGGTGATGGGAATGCTCTTGACCTGAGAGACCCTTGCTCAGTGGCAGAGCCTCAGCCTGAGACCCTGGAGAGCCGCTACCAGTCTGAGTAGAGAAGACTGACTTTGGTGGCCCGATGGTCCGATTCAGTATAAAGCAGTTTCACTGATGGGTGACGCTGCTTAGGATAACCAGTTGGGCTCCAGGCACCGTCCTCTTCCCCATCTTCCTTGGCACTGCAAGTCCCTTTCGGAGTTCACTGGGCTTGTTGGAGGGGAAACCAGATAGCGGACACTGCCGTGGAAATGAAAGGGATTCTTGGGCTAAGCCCATCTCTGTAGCGCCTTCTTCCTTGCCCGGAAGGGCTGCTCTGGACTGCCTTGCAATTGGAGGTCTTGGGGATCCGCCGCGCCGGCATCTGCCTTCCCACCTGCGAGCTTTGGGCCCGTTTCCCCCTCCCTTAATCCTGTTAAGCATCCCCGTCCCTGGGTGCAGCGGTATTCAAGCCACGGCTCCTTATCCGCCTAATAACAGCAGCTCCGGATTGTGAGCCGGCGCAGGGCCGGGGGGGGGATTACACCGCGGCTCTGGAGTTGCACTAATGGTGGATTAAAGTCGGGGAGGCCAATTGCGAAGGGGCTTAGGGGAGCACGGCTCACTGGCTTCAATGTTCAGCCGTGATCCCGCAAAGGATGCGTTTCTTCGTGGCGGTTCCCTGTATCCGTGCCGCTTTCTCTGCACTGAGCAAACAGAAGCCGTCCAGGTAGCGCTCGATGGCCGCTTTCGGCTATATTCGTGGCCGGCCCAGGTTTGCCGGCCAGCCTCTGACCTCGGACGTGTTTCACCTGCGTTAATACTGATCGGCCGAAACGTGGGTGGGCTTCTACGGCAACTGCCTTTTGGAATGCCGCTCCGTTCTGCCGTAGCTAAGGAAGAAAAAGACGGGGAGGCCTGCATCTTATACCTTTCTGTTTCAATCAGGTGTGTGTGGGGGGGAACCGAGGCTCCGTCTAAGCTGTGCCGTCTTGCGAGCAAAAATTCTACTTTGTGAGCTACCGGCATTGAAGTTGTGAGCGAGCGATTTGGCGACTTGCATAAATTCAGTTTGCTCCGGAGCCGCCCTTCCTCAGCGCTGGAGGCTAAAAAAACTGTGAGCTAGCTCACACTGACTCAGCTTAGAGGGAACACTGGTTGGAAGTGCTGTCAAGTAGCAGCCATCTGCGGACCCTGCAGGGTTTTCAAGGCCCTTGCCTGCCTCTGTGTAGCGACCCTGGACTTCCTCGGTGGTTTCCCATCAAAGGACTAACCAGGGCTGCTGACCCTGCTTAACTTCTGACATCAGGCTAGCCTGGGCTGGTGGGTCTCTTTAAGAAGAAGACCAGAAGAGATTGGATTTTGTACCCCACCTTTCACTACTCGGAGGAGTCTCAGAATGGCTTTCAATCCCTTTCTCTTCCCCTCCCCGCAACAGACGCCTTGTGAGGCAGGTGGGGCTGAGAGAGCTCTCTCGAGGACTGTCCTTGAGAGAACAGCTCTGAGAGAACTTGTGACTGCCCCAAGGTCACACCAGCAGCTGCATGTGGAGGAGTGGGGAATCAAGCCCGGTTCTCCCGGATTAGAGTCCATGCTCCTCACCAAACTGGCTGTCCGCTTTGGCCTACAGCCCACTAACTTGCTGTCCCCTATTAGATCAGACCTGGATGGCCCAAGCTAACTGGATCTCAGAAGCTAAGCCAGGTTGGCACTGGTTGGTACTTGGATGGGAGAGCACCAAGGAAGCCCAGGGTGGTAATGCAGAGGCAGGCAATGGCAAGCGACCTCTCTTTGTCTCTTGCCTTCACCTGGATAGCCCAATCTCAACATCTCAGACGCTAAGCAAGGTCAGCCCTGGTTAGTATTTGGATGGGAGACCACAAGCAATGCTCCCTCTGAGTCCTGTGAGCAAAAATTCTCCTTTGTGAGCTACTGGCCTGAAAGTTGTGAGCGAGCGATTTGGCTACAGCATCAGTTAGTCTGCTCTGGAGCCCTCCCTTCCTGAGCGGAGACAAAAAAGTGTGAGCCGGAGGCTAAAAAACCGTGAGCTAGCTCACACTAACTCAGCTTAGAGGGAACCCTGGGACGTCCAGAATTGCCCCACAGAGGCAGGCAATGGCAAGCCACCTCTGTTCATCTCTTGCCTTGAAAACCCCATGGGGGTCTCCATAAGTCGGCTGTGACTTGTGACGGCACTTATGGAGGGTCTATTCCTTTGATTCTGCCCTGGCCAAAGGTGAAAGGAAACACAGTCTCTGCTTGCTTTCAACTTCACTAGGTAAAGGTCAAGGTTTCCCTTGCTCGTAAGCCAGTGGAATCCGACTCCAGGGGGCGGTGCCCATCTCCGTTTCCAAGCCGAAGAGCCAGCACTGTCCGAAGACATTTCCGTGGTCATGTGGCTGGCATGACTAGAGATGCATGGAACGCTGTTACCTTCCCACCAAAGCTGTTACCTATTTATCTACTTGCAATTTCTTGCTTTTGAACTGCTAGGTTGGCAGGAGCCAGGGCCAGAGACGGGAGCTCACTCCATCATGCGGCACTCGGGTCTCGAACTGCCGAACTACCGACCTTCTAGTCTGCAGTTCAGCGGCCAGAGGTGAAAGGGAACACACACACTCTGCTTGCTTTCGACATCACTAGAGATGCACGAATGCCTTTTTCTCTTGACCTCACTGCAGCAAATTAAGTTCCTAAATAGCATGGATGCTGCAAAGAACCAGATGGGTTTTAGTTTGGAGATAGATAAATAAGACCCCCATACCTGATTCTTGGAGTTCACCAGAACGGCGAGGACAGTGAACTGATGGAAGCTGTGTCAGTCAACAAGGCCGATGACGGGTGACCCATATCAGAATCTCGCTGGTTGTTAACAGTGTTTGGGTGCATTGAATCTGCAAAGTGATATTGGAGCTTCCCTGGTGCCTGTACTTTCAACACTGACCCCTTCTGCAGATACTTAAATCTGGACATCGGGGCCATGAACAGACGAGCCAAATTTCTGCAAACTTAAGAAAATTTGGAATCTTAAAAAAAAAATATTGGACATTAAAATCCCCCCAAATAATAGAAGCAGCACCTGTAGGGTTTTTTTTACAAAATGCCTTCTCAGTGGCCAGGGTGGGAGTTGCTAGGCAACCACAACAGTGTTGCTGGCCTTCAAGCCTTGGTTTCTGTCTAGGCCCGCTTTGGCCTTTGAGGGAAGACTCAGTGGGGCTGGGCCCACCAGTAATCACTGTGCTACTTGGTACTATGTGACTTTTCTGACTCACCCTGGCTAGTGGAGAAAGGCAGGATATACAGGAAGGAAATAAATCATAAATAGGGCCGAAGAAGGAGGAGCAGATAAAAGGCTGGTTGGTCGATGAGCATGAAGGAGAAGAGGAAGCAGGGAGAGGTGAGGCTATGGGAGTTGCCAGCAGGGGGGAAACTGGAGATAATGTGGGGGTGGGGATACAGGGGAAAGTGAGGTACCCACGGCAAGTCCCTGCAGGTTCCCCACTGCACAACTTTTGGAGAAAGGACAATCTGGTTTGGACCCGAACATCTATTTGTCGTGGAAGTTCACAGCCATTTCCAGGTGCATGATGGAAATGGGGCTATATTGCATCCCGACATCAGAGATGGGGATCCGTGAGAAACTGGAAAAATCAGCTCATTGTTCCTGAAAAGGAGGCTAGCTTCGGTCCAATTCCACTTAGCATAACTATCTGGACATCTGGGATTTCTCCTCCTCTTCAGTTTTCAGTCTTCAGTGGAAACTGCATTCATAGGTTGGGTGAGAGTTAATGACCTTTTCAATGTCTTATTACCACAAGAAACTCTGCACATGGTCTGGGGAACCTGCGACAGCATAGGTAACGTGTGTTTAGCCTAGTTAATTCAAGTGCATTGCTTCTAATTTGAATATCTCCGTTCTGTTGTTTCCGTGTGTTTTCCCCTGTTTCTTCTTCTCTTTTTTACAACAATCCTTTTATCAAGATATTTTTGGCTTCACTGAGTACAATCTATTTCTCGCGGATATTTCTCTTAATCTCTTCCCCATGTGCTAGGCTGCACACAAGTGCTACCAAGTTTGTTATAAGTTATTTTGTTAGTGCTCCGGTACTGAGCTGGAAGACAACCTTCTCAGCAGGTCACTCTAGATGTCCGCAGGAGGTACTATTATTTTGGTTTTCACAAGTTCTATATAATGCTAATATACAACATTCACAAATCCCACACTCATTAGTTCAAAAATCTTATTATCAACTTTCGAAATGATAAGAGTTTGTACCTACCAGCCAATTTTGAAATTCATGTTTCCTCATTTTCTGTGATTGGAACCTGGATAGCATTTTGAAATCATCACTGGGAATTTTGGATCTCAACATACATATTAATCCAGTACTGAAGATGATATTTGTCCCTCTCTGAGGAAAACAATTGAAACGGAAGACTTATCTGGAACCTTCGTTAGGATTTGTGGAGATATGAATCTGAGAATCTGTAAACTTGTGAATTTGTGATAAGATTTTTGTACTAATAAGTGTGGAATTGCTAAGTGTTATATATTGGCATTATACAGAACTTGTGAAAAACAATATGTTAAGGATATTTATTGTCTTTATTAGCATCACTCTCAAGACTACAAAAGGGCCTGCAGGGTTCTGGAGAAACACCATTTTGTGTATATGTTTAAGTTGGTGTGGGCAGGGCTTTTTTTGTAGAAAAAGCCCAGCAGGGACTCATTAGCATAACAGGCCACACCCAACAGCAGAAACTCATTAGCATATTAGGCCACAACCCTGATGACACAGCTCATTTGCATATTAAGCCACACCCCCATGTTACCAGAAGGGTGGTAATCCGGCCACACCCCACCTTTTGCTTCTTATTCTGTTGACCTTGTTTGTTGTCAAAACCCAGGGCTGTTTTTGGAGCAGGAACTCCTTTGCATGCTAGGCCACACACCCCTCATGTAGCCAATCCTAATGAGTTTCTGCTGTTGGGTGTGGCCTGTTATGCTAATGAGTTCCTGCTGAGCATGGCCAACTTGGGAGCCAGGCGAAACTCCGTTCCTGTCCAAAAATAGCCCTGGGTGTGGGCTGGATAGGAGGAGACCATGAAACTTGAGGTAGGTCTTGGCCTAGTCTCCTCCTCATTTCCCCTCCTCTCCCCAACCAGTAGTCTGAGGGCAGCTCCCTAGAGAGGACAGGAAATCCATCATGGTGGTGAGCAGGGCTATTTTTGGGCAGGAACGCACAGGAAGGGAGTTCTGGCTGGCTCCCGAGTTGGCCACGCCCAGCAGGAACTCATTAGCCTAACAGGCCACACCCAACAGCAAAAACTCATTAAGATTGGCCACATTAGGGGTGTGTGGCCTAACATGCAAAGGAGTTCCTGCTCCAAAAAGAGCCCTGGGTTTTGACAACAACAGAATAAGAAGCAAAAGGTGGGTGTGGCTGCATGACCGCTCTTCTGGTAGGATGGGGGTGTGTGGCCTAATAGGCTATTGAGCTGTGCTGTCAGGGGTGTGGCCTAATATGCGAATGAATTTCTGCTGTTGGGTGTGGCCTAATATGATAATGAGTTCTTGCTGGGCGTTTTGTACAAAAAAAGTGAGCAGATCTGCCCCAGAATGCTGCAGGAGGGAGAGCCGCTTCCTGGGCGGGAAGCTGTTGTTTTAAACAGTGGAGTTTCGGGCGGGAAGCCAGTCAGTCAGTCAGAAGCCAGTGAGGCAGTCGGTTGGAGTCAGAGGGCGGCAGAGGCCATTTTGGGAGACAAGCTGATCCCACTTTCTCCAGTGAAATGAAGTATTGTACCTCCCCTGCAGACCATCGAGACGGGGCCCGAGTGTAGAGAAGGGAGAGGTGGAGCGGTTTCGTCGCCTTCATTTTGATTCTTCAGTTCGCTGTGGAGATGCCTGTAAATAGTTTCCAGATAAATCCTTGTAACGCTTGACGGCGAGAAGTCCCTCTGTACTGCTTAGTTCCTCCAGGCGCTTGGGCACGCTGGGTGGGTCGGGGACTCCCCAGGGAGGAGAACAGGGGGCAAAACGGCCAGTTGCCAACTCTCCGGGGGAGCCCCAAGGATTGCCAGGAAGCCCTGAGGTAGGTTCCTAGTGACACCGGAGGGAGGTTAGGAGGCTGTCCTGCCTAACCGGAGCCCAAGACAGGGACAGTGGTGGCAGCGATACCCGGAGGCAGTGGAGAAAAACTGCCCCTTCGGGTGCCAGATCAGGGGCCTGCCAGCTGACACAGGCCCGTTCCGCCACAAGGATCAACAGTGTTGGAACTCCCTGCCTTCTAGCACAGGGGTGTCAAACATAAGGCCCGGGGGTGGGAACCAGCCCATCTAGGGCTCTTATGCGGCCCACGAGCAACTGGTGCAAGGGAGGAAGTACTGGGGAGGAGTGGGCGGAGCCACTCCACTTTGACTCCAGAACAGTAGAACAACCTCGTCTGCAGCAGTCAAACACATCGTGGGAGCATCTGCCCAGCGCTGCACCGCTGTCTCTCCAGTCCACCTCTGTGGGTTTTCCCCTGCACCCCTTTCCCAGCCCAAGGGGCCCTGCAATGAGGATACATCATCTCAGCTGCTGTCCTTTATGGCATTTCTATCTCCGGTACCTGGCATTACGTTTTACGGCCTGGCCCGATAACATGACGTTTATGTAAGTTCCGGCCCTCGTAACAAATGAGTTTGACACCTCTGCTCTACCACATTCCCCTTTCGAAATAAAACCCTGCAAAAACTTATGGTTCTTGCTTTTTTTTCTGCAATGAGTAGAAACAACAGTTTTTATTGGAACAATGTGAGTTCAGCCACGGGTGCCGGGTTTACCACAAGCTTATCTGCTCCACAGCCTCCCAATGCTACGCTGGCGTTCCTCCCCTTAGGGCAGAGAGAAGCAATGGGATGGTAGAAAACGCAGGATGGGGACGCTTCAGTCGCTTGCGGGATGAGCCGCCAGGGCCCAAGGCTCCGGGTTTAAATAGAGAAATGAAAAAAAGAAACTGAGAGCCACAATCACAAAAGAGACGAGGAAAGAGCGAGGAAAGAGAAAGGAAGAGAAGAGAAGAAAGCTGTCACAACATCCCAGTTATTGTCGGGGGGGGGTGTCTTCGTTGGTGCTGTCAACCTACAGGGCAGGTGAGCCCCTCACGTCCCTTGTGCTCTGCACACTGTGTGTCAACCACAGCTGATTTCTTGTGCTTCGGAGTAGGATTGCCGGGGGGCTAAGCCGGAAGGAGCTTTCCTTACGAGAGGGTAACAGAGCTGCCCTGGGCCTCTCTTGCAAGACAGAAGGTGTACACAGCAGGAAAATGGGACGCTCTCCACAGCAAGTTCTGGATGGGTTGCAGACTCTGGAGTGGGCCCCTCTTGCCCCCTGGTTCTTAAGGCAGGAAGGGATGCTGGGCTTAACGGTCCCGAAATTTGGTTCAGAGAGTCGGGCCCTTTCTGAGCCCCGTAGAGCTCAGAGGGCAACACGGAACGCTTCCCTGGTGTGTCCGAAGAGCCGTTTTCCCAGTCACGGAAAAGGAGACGGACTCTTCGATACGCCCAGAGGGGAAAGGAACACGGCAGCGTCCTCAGACGTCCATCTCCGTGGACTCAGACGGTGGTGACAGAGAGGAGGGGGTTATAAACCCGGCGTCCGTCCGCAGAGCGGGTGCCGTGGGCCAGCATCTCCTGGATGGTGATCCAGTTATCCAAGATCCGGCGACTCCGCTTCTTCATGGTCTTGCGGTGGCTCAGGGCCAAGATGTTGACCTCTCCAGAGACCCCCCGGGCTTCGCTGCCTTCCCGTTCCCTCAGGCACTCCAGACGGCTCTGCATCATGAACTCGCGGCGCTTCCGCTGCTCGCGGGCTCGGATCAGGTGCTGCTTGCGCTCCTCCTTGCTCCAGTAGCGTCCCATCTTCATCTCACTGACGGCGTCGTCATCCGTCGTCATGCCGCTGCGTTCCTCGCGGATCTTCATGGCCCGGGCTTTCAGCAGCCGGTCCCTCACTGGCCTCTTGGCCACGTAGCGGGTGCCGTCGCTGCGGACCTTCACTTTCCATTCCATGCGGGGCTCCCCTTTGCCCCCGAGCGAGTCTTTGCATATGCTAGCTAGGCTCATAGGGCTGATGGGGGGAGGAGGTGGCTCTTCTCGCTGCCGCCGGGTCAGGTAGGGGCTCCCTTCTCCACCCGCTTTGGGGCTGCGCCGCACCCGTTCCTCCCGCCGGAATTTGGGCTGCGGCGGTGAAGGCGGGGCAGTCCGATTAAGGTTGGGGTGCTCGGCCAAGCGGCGCAAGGGGCTTTCCAACAAGGGGGTGCTGCGGCAACTCTCCCCAGTGTTGTAGGCACTGGTACTGTCTTTGTCCGAGCGTTCCGGCAGCTCCGTGATATCAGACAACTCGTGTTTCTTAGGTTCTCCTTCCAAAGCATACAATCCTTCCTCCTCCAGCAACCATGCCTTCATGCACCGCTCACGCAGCTGCTGCATCTTCTGGGCCCGCAGGATGTTGCGGCACTTGAACTCCAGGTGGCGGAGTTCTTCCTCCAGCAAGGCGACCTCATTGCGGTTGACGTCCAGCGCCGAGCTCACCAAGCCCGGGTCGTTGCCGTTCTCCAGGTGGCACTTCAGCTCCAGCAGTTCGCGGTAGCGCTCGTACTCTTCGTCGGTCAGCCCCGGCATCAGGTCGGTGCCCATGGCGCTCGGCGGCTCTCCTGCCAGCAGCGAGTCCATGCTGTAGTGGAAGTCGCGGGGCTGCAGGCTAGGTCCAAACTTGCGCAGGCTCCCCGGGGTGTTGGCGGCGCTGGGGGCTTCGTCTCCGAGGAGGTCGTGTTCAGAGCTCTCTTCGTTGCGGGTGCTTTCGTCGGTGCGCCCGACACCACTGTCCAGCTCCTGGCTGTTGGTCAGGGGGGTGGCGGGGTCCCCGGCGGGCTTTTCTTGGAGGGGTTCATTCTGTGGAGAGGAGGGACAGGGTGCCGTTAAGGGAGAGAGAAGCAGGAATATAATTCTTCACCCCAATATTTTTGCTGTATTCGGTATCTTGGGGTAACTCCAACTGGCAGACTCCCGAGGGAACCAAAAAAAGAAGAAGAGAGGAAGAGATTGGATTTATACCCTGCCCCTTCACTACCGAAAGGAGTCTCAGAGTGGCTTACAAACTCCTTTCCCTTCCCCTCCCCACAACAGACACCCTGTGTGGTAGGCGGGGCTGAGAGAGCTCTGACAGAAACTGCTCTTTTTGAAGAACAGCTCTGACAGAACTATGGCTTGCCCAAGGTCATCCAGCAGGTGCAAGTGGAGGAGTGGGGAATCAAACTCTGTTCTCCCAGATTAGAGTCCACGCACTTAACCACTACACTAAACACAACCAACGGCTTTTTCGACTCCACTTCCCCAGAGTGAAGAGCTATATAAGCTTTGGCACTTCATGCCCTCTCAGAAAGAAGAGGAAGAGGAAGAAGAAAAAGAAGAGGAGGACGACGAGATTGGATTTATACCCCAACCTTCACTCGCAGTCTCAGAGCGGCTTACAAACTCCTTTCCCTTCCCCTCCCCACGACAGACACCCTGGGAGGTAGGTGGGGCTGAGAGAGCTCTCCCGAGGACTGCTTCTGAAAGAACAACTCTGAGAGAACTTGTGACTGACTCAAGGTCACCCCAGCAGCTGCATGTGGAGGATCGGGGTGTCAGACCCGGTTCTCCCAGATTAGAGTCTGCACGCCTAACCACTGTACCAAACTGGAGGAGGGGAACATAAAACTTAACCCGAATAATTGAATTAAGAACCAGGAAGGTTATATAAATACAAATCTGAGGGCCAATTCCTAAAAACCATAAATGTGAAACATATAAATAGTGCAAAATCATCAAAAATACATGTATGATTACAAGATAATTTTTTTAAAGTTACAGGCCCAACTATTGCCTCAGTACAAGATGAAATCGTACAGCATACACACATGAAACCGAATGTGATCCGACGTGTTTTGGCCTAACTACTTCTTCAGTGGTCAAGCATTGATAGTACAATAAGGCTCAATATTGCAATAATAATACAAATAGTTAATCAGGACAGACAAAAGGGAATATGACTGTACACAGAGCCTGATTACAATGTGGAATTTGCTGTCAGAGGAGGTAGTGAAGGCCACAGGAATAAACAGCTTTCCAAGGGGATTTGATAGATCCATGGAGGATAAGTCTATCAATGTCTACTAGCCATGGTGACTGAGGGGAACCTCCATGTTCAGAGGCACTAAGCCTCTCAATCCCAGAGCCAGGAATCAGCATCAAGGGAAGGCCTCGGCCTCTATGCCCTGTTGTTGGCCCTTCAGAGGAACTGGCTGGCCCATGTGAGACAGGATGCTGGACTGGATTGGCCCTCACTGGTCTCATCCAGCAGGGCTCTTTTGTTTTTATCATCAGGGGAAGGCCTCGGCCTCTCTGCCCTGTTGTTGGCCCTTCAGAGGAACTGGTTGGCCTGTGTGAGACAGGATGCTGCTCTGAATGGACCACTGGTCTGATCCAGCAGGACTTTTCTTACGTTCTTGTGGAGGCTTGAAAAACAGTGTGTATGGCTGCCTCCACTTTCCCCCTCTAGATCACATACCTGCTGGTCTGGTGGAGAAAGGAGCCGATGGGTTCTCGTTCCCGCTTCGTGGTCGGAGCCGAAGTCATCTAGGAAATCCTCCCGGTCACTGTCCTTCCAACGCTTGGACAACTGGAAGAATGGCAAAAAACATGGCAAACAGGATCCCAACTCGGGCTCTTTCCTCACTGCCTTCAAGGAACCCAAGTCTCTACCTCCGTGGCTACTTTTTGCCGCCACGTGGCCATCATAGTGTCCTCCTCGATCAAACGCTAAGCATGGAAAAAGTGATGATTTCCTCCCGCTCAGCCCAACCCAACTCCTAAATAATTAATACCTTTACGACTTTGTCACTGGGTGGGAAGGGGATCTATACAACAATATTCCTCTGTTCTGAGTCCAGCAGCACATTAGAGATCAACGAGGTTTTCGGGGTATAACTTTGAGAGTCAAAGTTCCCTGGCTGTGGTCAGAAGTGCCATTTGGTGTGGTTGGGAAGTGCTCCTATTTCATCTGTTGGTATTTGAAACAGAGTCGCTTGATCAAACATCCCAGTATAATCCGTTTCACCGCGGTCGCGGCCCATCACTGCACAATCAAACGGCACATTCAGTTTTTGGTCTTTTTGTGCACATGTGCATAAACAAGGAATCGAACCCCCGTGCGGAGAGTTCTCCATGGAGTTCTCCATGGACCGATTATGTGGTTATGCACATACCGCTAAGTGAGCAAAAGAAAAATGGCGCTGAGTCAGAATGGAATGGGCAGACCATCCCGACGGCTTGAGAGTGTGCTTGTGCCACAAGATGAAATAGTTAAAAACTGTATGGTTAAATGGGCACAAAATCTGAGTCATAATATTGAACTAGATCAATGGTCTAGAATATGGGAAATGATTACTAAAGTGATTTCATATAAAGAAAATATTTATAAAATGTTTTATATGTGGTATATGACCCCAGATAAATTAGTAAAAATGTACCCTGAACTACCAAACAAATGTTGGATGTGTAAAAAAAAAAAGTTGGTTCTTTCATATGTGGTGGACATGTGATAGAGTTAAAAAATATTGGCCTCGGATCCATGAAATATTACAAAAAAATCTTTAAGAATACTGTACCATATATACCTGAAGTGTTTTTTACTGAATATCGTACCAGAAATGTATAAAAAGCAAGAGTTATATCTTATTATACATGTTGTGACTACCGCAAGAATACTCTATGCTAAACACTGGAGAAGAAAACAAAACCCCCTCAAAAGAAGACATTATAAACAAAAAATTTAAAACAGCAGAGATGGACAATTTAACCTCAAATTTTGAGAAGACGAAATGGAACACCTTTTGAAAATACATGGTCCAAATTTTATAAATGGATTGAAGAAAGTAATAACTGATTTTTACAGGCATCTAACCGAAACAGAAGGACAATGAATTACATGCTTTATTGTATGCAAAGACTTTTATGTGAAGTTTATAAGGTGTCAAAAAGTAAGGAAAACTGGTTGATGTATGAGGTTAATAAGCTAGATATAGCATGGATGCAAATTATCCCCAATTATATGGTTGTATGTCTGTCTGTTTGTTTGTTTCTTGTATAATAAAGAAAAGGTTTAAAAAAGAGAGAGAGAGAGAGTGCTTGTGTGATCAGACAGTGGAAAGTCCGTCCATGGCCCGTCGGAACTAGTTAAGACTGACTTCCCCCAGTGTCTTTTAACTCTTGTTTCTGTGGCAGGGCCACATGGGGTGCCGACGACTGGGGGACGTTTCCCAGATGTCGCTGCCTGATCGTGCCCTTTAGATCCGTCAGGCATTCACCGCTAAATTGGATCTAAAGGCACATCTGACCGCAGCCCCTTTGTCACATCTGATGAAGGGAGCGTTGACTCTCGAGAGCTTCTACCCTGAAAGTCTTGTTGGTCTCTAAGGCGGCCCTGAACTCGAATCCAGCTGCCCTCGTTGCAAAGTAGCACAACCACCCTTTGAAACCATGTCCCTCGGAGGTATCCCAAACTGTTTGTATTCCAGTTAGCATGGGCAGACTTTGATCGAAACCTTTCTCCTCCTTTGGTCTAGATCGGGGACGGCCCGCTTACGGAGGATGTTCTCACGGGACAATCTGATGGCTGGATTCTCTCTCACACCCCACCCCCGTATCCTCCCATAATGCATTAGCTGGGGGCGTCCGGCCCCTCCATTAAAGGACCTTCCCTGCCCTAAATAAGAAAATGCCACAAAGCCTCACAATGAAAGGAAGGTCTAGGAGCCAACCATGAGAAGGGAGTACCGAACAATGGCCGCCATCGCTAAATTAACAATAGTGACGACTAGCACTTTAGTATGTTGGATGGCTTAGATGGTTTTAGAATTGCTTTAACTGTACTTTATGTACTTATTCTTATGTGAGCCACCCTGAGCCGCCCCAGGCTGGGAGGGCAGGGTAGAAATTTGATCTATAAATAAATAAATACAACAGTAGATCCTCAAAGAAACCATCCTTATTATGGCAAAGAGGGGGTGGCAGCCGTCGGAGAAGTCCGCATTTGGGACTCCCTTCCTCCGGTCTGCATCTCCAGATCCGACATGCAGTCCGCCACGCGCTTCCGAATTGGACACGGCAGGCATCTAGGGGGCCCTTCACCTCAGTCTCGGGTCTAGCCAGCAGCAGGGAGATGTTTGTCCGCTCTTCCTGGGTGAGAATTGCAACAGCTTCCTCGCGATTTTGCACCTCCATCCCATTAATCTACAGGTAGAGGAAAGGTAGGGAGAAGGCAGGTTTCAGTCCAAGCATGAAGCATTCGTTCTCCTCACGTGTGTGGAGTAGACAAGCATCTGGAGCAGAGGCCCATCGGTGGCTATTGGCCACAAGGTATGGGTAGGGACTCTCGGTCTGGGCAAGCGATGCTCTGTCTTCTTGGTGCTTGAAGGTTGGGGGCAACAGTGGGAGGATTTCTAAAGCAATCAATCAATCAATCAATCGACCTTTATTGGCCTAACATATAGAACATACGACTCAATTTGCAAGGAATACCGAACGCCAGGGCTTTTTTTGTAGAAAAAGCCCAGCAGGAACTCATTAGCATAATAGGCCACACCCAACAGCAGAAACTCTTTAGCATATTAGGCCACACCCCCATGTTTACCAGAAGTGTGGTCGTCCAGGCACACCCACCTTTTGCTTCTTGTTCTTTTTACCTTGTTTGTTGTCAAAACCCAGGGCTTTTATTTTTGTAGCAAGAACTCCTTTGCATGTTAGGCCACACAGCCCTCATGTAGCCAATCCTAATGAGTTCCTGCTGCTGGGTGTGGCCTATTATGTTAATGAGTTCCTGCTGGGTGTGGCCAACTCAGGAGCCAGCCGGAATTCCATTCCTGTGCGTTCCTGCCCAAAAATAGCCCTGCCCGAACACCTTCTTGAAGGTTCATACAGAAATTTTGCAACGGTTTCCATTATTAAACGATGTTGGGTTGTCAGCAAAAGGTAGATCTTACATTTAGCAGATTTCCCTGAATACCTGCTCAACCATGGCTCAATGAATGTAAGGCACAGGTATTGAAAACAGGTCAGCCAATATCATCATGCCCCTATATAAATCGATGGTGTGACCACATTTGGAGTACTGTGTACAATTCTGTTCACCACACCTTAAAAAGGATATTATAGCTTTGGAAAAAGTGCAGAAAAGGGCAACTAGAATGACAAAAGGGTTGGAACACTTTCCCTATGAGGAAAGGTTAAAACGCTTGGGGCTCTTTAGCTTGGAGAAACGACGGCTGAGGGATGGCATGATCGAGGTTTATAAGATTATGCATGGGGTAGAGCAGGTAGAGAAAGAAGTCCCTTTCTCCCTTTCTCACAATGCAAGAACTTGTGGGCACTCAATGAAATTGCTGAGTGGTTGGGTTAGAACGAATAAAAGGAACTACTACTTCATCCAAAGAGTGATTAACACATGGAATTCACTGCCACAGGAGGTGGTGGCAGCTACAAGCGTGGACGGCTTCAAGAGGGAATTAGATAAACAGATGGAGCAGAGGTCCATCAGTGGCTATTAGCCACAAGGTATAGATAGGGACTCTCAGTCTGGGGCAGATGATGCTCTGTATTCCTGGTGCTTGGGGGGGGGGCAACAGTGGGAGGGCTTCTAGTGTCCTGGCCCCAACTGCTGGACCTCCTGATGGCCCCTGGTAGTTTTGGCCACTGTGTGACACAGAGTGTTGGACTGGACGGGCCACTGGCCTGATCCAACATTGGCTTCTCTTATGTTCTTAGATCCGAGCAGAAAGTCCATGAAAGAAACACTGCTCAAGAGCTTCTATCTCCTGCTTAGTGCAGGAACACGATCTACTGTCGAATGGTGTTTTTTTTGGAATCTCTCAAGATAATACTGCTGATGGCAACCCATTAAACCAGGCTAACATATATGCTCTGCATTGCCCCGGGTTCGTTAAACAAGTTAGATACTCAGCCCTGTGCCCAAAAGGTAAAAACCCCAAATCGAGGGGCGAGCGTCTACCTTTTGCATGGCTCTCGAGAACTTGCCTCTCAATGCCAGCCAGTCTTTGCCCGATCAGCCTAAAAGCTGACTTTTCTGTGTACAGAGATAGGTCTCCAACAATGCTCCCTCTCAGCTGAGCAAAAATTCTACTTTGTGAGCTACCGGCATGAAAGTTGTGAGCAAGCAATTTGGCTACTGCAGAAATTAGTTTGCTCTGGAGCCGTCCTTCCTGAGCTAAGACAAAAATGTGTGAGCCGGAGGCTAAAAAAACTGTGAGCTAGCTCACACTAACTCAGCTTAGAGGGAACACTGGCCTCCAATGTTAAGCCCAATAGGAGGGCTTCTGGTGTCCTGGCCCCACTGCTGGACCTCCTGATGGCACCTGGTATTTTTGGCCACTGTGTGACACAGAGTGTTGGACTGGATGGCCCATTGGCCTGATCCAACATTGGCTTCTCTTAGGTTCTCATGAGCCGATTCCCCCCCCCCCCCGTTCCCCCAACTCACCTGGACGATACGATCTCCTTCCCGGATTCGACCATCCTTGGCAGCGATGCTGTTAGGGTTTACCTGGTGTAAAAAAAGGGGGAAATGAACGTCAAGGGGATGAATCAAGGATCCTGCTTTTCCTACTGCTGCTGTGCCTTGGCCTTCACCTGGTTGGTCCAGGCTAGGCCGGTCTCGTCAGATCTCGGAAGCTAAGCAGGGTTGGCACCGGCCAGTATTTGGGTGGGAGAGAGAAGCAGAGGCAGTTGGGATCGCCTTCCTCTGCATAGCACCCCCAGTTTGGTGTAGTGGTGAAGTGCACTGACTCTAATCTGGGAGAAATGGGTTTGATTCCCCACTCTTCCACATGCAGCCGCTGGATGACCTTGGGGAAGCCATAGTTCTGGCACAGCTGTCCTTGAAAAAGAGCAGTTTCTGTCAGAGCTCTCTCAGCCCCACATGCCTCACAGGGTGTCTGTTGTGGGGAGGGGAAGGGAGAGGAGTTTGTAAGCCACTCTGAGACTCTGAGTGAAGGGCGGGGTATAAATCCAATCTCCTCCTCCTCATTTCTTCTTCTCCTCCTCCTCCTCTGGTGGTCTCTTATCTGCATAATAACTGTGGCCAACCCTAATTAGCCCCCAAGTTCTGATGAGTGCTATGTTGGGCTGTGCCAGAATAAATGGATGGTTTTATTCACAAATTCAGACATTCGGGGAGAACGAGTCCTGCAGGTATTGCAGCCTGTTTCTGCTTTCCCGCGTGGATGACTTGATGCCTCGTGTGTTTCCTGCCTTAATCCTCTCCGCTCTAGCTGCGCATCCCCCAGTGCTGCAGGATCCAATGCGCCACACGATACCTCTGAGACGTTTCAAAGTGGCGCATTAAAGAGGACCGGTTGAAATCGAAGGTCATACTATTAGCACTTAGGAACCAAAATGTATCCTCCTGGACTGAATCGAGACCTAGGTTTCGTGTCTCATCACCAGTGCTGATTTCCCCGTGCCTATTTTCCCTCTGCGTATCTCACCTAAATCCAATCACGCCTGCTATTGTCATTTGCTTGCTGATGTCACTCAGCATCTGAAATTCACCCCACTTTCCAATAAACAGGACGGATGGACCCCGAACTGCAGTTGTGTCTGACGAAGTGAGCGGGAGACTCACGAAAACTCATCCCCTGCCACAAATTGTGTTAGTCTTCAAGGTGCTCCCGGACTCTTGCTCTTTTCAACTGCTACAAAACGTACATTGTATTTTTCCCCCAGTTATGCCGTCAAACAAACAAACAAAAGGGGGTGGGTATCATCCTACATTTGCATACAAGTTGCAGTTATTTTTAGGGGGTGTCTTACGTTCAGGATCTTTTTCCTTTTGAATAAATACGGCTGTCACTGAGTACACTCAAAATACACGCCAGCTCAAGGTTGGGAAATTCCTGGAGATTTGGAGGCGGAGCCTTGGGAGGGCAGGGTTTGGGGAGGGGAGGGACTTCAATGTAATATAATGCCAGAGAGTCTGTCTTCCAAAGCAGACAAAACAGATAAAAGGAAATACTTCTTCACCCAAAGAGTGATTAACATATGGAATTCACTGCCACAGGAGGTGGTGGCAGCTACAAGCATGGAGAGTTTCAAGAGGGAATTAGATAAACATATGGAGCAGAAGTCCATCAGTGGCTATTAGCCACAGGGTATAGATGGGAACTCTCAGTCTGGGGCAGGTGATGCACTCTATTCTTGGTGCTGGAGGGGGCAGCAGTGCGAGGGCTTCTAGTGTCCTGGCCCCACTGCTGGACCTCCTGATGGCACCTGGTATATTTTGGCCGCTGTGTGACAGAGTGTTGGACTAGATGGGCCATTGGCCTGATTCAACATTGATTTCTCTCATGTTCTTATGTAGCCAGTATGGTGTAGTGGTGAAGTGCGCAGACTCTAATCTGGGAGAACCGGGTTCGATTCCCCACTCCTCCACCTGCAGCTGCTGGATGACCTTGGGCAAACCATAGTTCTGACAAGAGCTGTCCTTAAAAGAGCAGTTCTCTCACAGCTCTCTCAGCCCCACCTCCCTCACAGGTGTCTGTTGTGGGGAGGGGGAGGGAAAGGATTTTGTAAGCCGCTCTGGGACTCCGAGTGAAGGGCGGGGTATAAATCCAATCTCTTCTTCTCTCTTGAGGAGAGACAGTTTGGTATACTGGTTAGGAGCGCAGACTCTAATCTGGGAGAACCGGGTTTGATCCCCCACTCCTCCACAGGCAGCTGCTGGTGTGACCTTGGGTCAGCCACAAGTTCTCTCAGAGCTGTTCTCTCAAAGGCAGTTTCTCTCAGAGCTCTCTCAGCCCCACCTACCTCACAGGCTATCTGTTGTGGGAAGGGGAAGGGAATGGAGATCATAAGCCACCCTGAGACTCTGAGTGAAGGGTGGGGTATAAATCCAGTCTCCTCTCTTCTTCTCCTCTGTCATCTGGAGTCCAGTTATAATTCCAGGAGATCTCCAGCCAGCACCTGGAGGTTGGCACCCCTACTCCGCACTCCGACATCACCGTCTGTTTGTGGACTTTCTGGCCACGCCTCCTGATTTCTGTGGAAGTGACTAGGACTCCTTCCCAATGCTCCCTCTAAGCTATGGAGTCTTGTGAGCAAAAAATCTAATCTGTGAGCTACCGGCATTAAAGTTGTGAGCAGGCGACTTGGCCGCTGCATAAATGAGTCTGCCCTGGAGCCATCCTCCCCGAGCGAAGACAAAAAGGTGTGAGCCGGAGGCTAAAAAAACTGTGAGCTGGCTCACACTCACTCAGCTTAGAGGGAACACTGCTCCCCCCACCCCCTTCCAACGTTTTCTAAAACCACTATTCATTTAGTGCGTTCGTATCCCGCTTTTCCTCCACAGAGCTCGGGGCCGAGTGCGCAGGCATGCCCTCTTCCGTTTTATCCCCAGGATAGCTTGGCAAGGGAGGTTAGGCCGGTGGAGGATGACTGGCCCACGGTCACCCAGTAATTGTCATGGCAAGTGGGGATTGGAACTCGGATCTCTGCAGTCCTTGCCCAGCCCTGTAACCACCACACCCAACTGACTAAGCTGTCGGCGCTAACATGGGTACTCTTGAGGAATGCCTCTGCCCACATCTAGAGCTGCCTGGAGCGGCCTTAGGACTCCCCTTCAGGTCTCTGCTCCTGTCAAGAACGTATGTGGGCTGCTCTGGTTCGGAGAGAATCTGCCTCAGGAGCCCAGGAATTTTTTCTCCCTCTCTCGAAAGAATAGAACTCGAGGGCATCCAATGAAGCCGATGGACAGTAGGTTCAAAACAGGCACAAGGAAATACTACTTTACACAGAGAATGATTGAAAGGTGGAATTCGCTGCCAGAGGAAGTAGTGATGGCCATGGGAATAAACAGCTTTCAAAGGGGATTAAAAGATTAATGGAGGATAAGTCTATCAAGGGCTACTGGCCATGGTGGTTGAGGGGAACCTCCACATTCAGAGGCAGTCAGCCTATGAATCCCAGAGCTAGGAGGCAACATCAGGGGAAGGTCTCAATCTCTCTGCCCTGTTGCTGGCCCTCAGGAGGAACTGGTTGACCACTGGGTAAGACAGGATGCTGGACTAGATGGACCACTGGTGTGATCCAGCAGGGCTCTTCTGATTTTCTTATCAGGGGAAGGCCTCGGCCTTTTTGCCCTGTTGCTGGCCCTCCAGAGGAACTGGCTAACCACTGCGTGAGACAGGATGCTGGACTAGATGGACCCTCCCTGGTCTGACCCAGCAGGGCTCTTCTGAGGTTCTTGTCAGGGGAAGGCCTCGGCCTCTCTGCCCTATTGTTGGCCCTCCAGATGAACTGGTTGGCCAATGTGTGAGGCAGGATGCTGGACTAGATGGACCCTCACTGATCTGATCCATGCGGGCTCTTCTGAGGTTCTTATCAGGGGAAGGCCTCGGCCTTTCTGCCCTGTTGCTGGCCCTCCAGAGGAACTGGCTGGCCCCTGTGTGAGGCAGGATGCTGGACTAGATGGACCCTCCCTGGTCTGATCCAGCAGGACTCTTCTGATGTTCTTATCAGGGGAAGGCCTTGGCCTCTATGCTCTGTCTGTTGGCCTTCCAGAGGAACTGGTTGGCCACTGGGTGAGGCAGGAGGCTGGGCTAGAGGGACCCTCCCTGGTCTGATCCACAACACTTGACTCCTCGGTCCCCACACGCAAGCCCTCTCTCTCCGCCTCCCCCGGCCCACCTACTGCCCCGCCCCCAAAGGACTGCCCCTCCCCCACCTCTCCAACGTAGATGCCTACATCGTCCTCGTCATCAGTTCGGTAACAAACCATCAGGCCCAGCTTATCCCGGTGACTGGATTTGTACAGTTCCACCTCCTGCGGGACAGAGAAAACACACACGGGGATTATCTGTTTTTTGTTGTTGTTGCTGTTCCCCCCTTTCTATTGTTAGCAACTTCAGGTTCCCCAAGGGGGAGGAAAGTGCAACAAAAATGGACCAATAAGCAAATAGATACTCTTCCCTCCCCCTTCTCTGAAGACCTGTCTGCATGGAGTGTCTACCCTGCCCAGTTATCACTTCAGCCGGTCAGCCCAAGGAGACACCGCCACAGGAAGTGGTGGCAGCTATAAGCATGGACGGCTTCAAGAGGGGACTGGATCAACATATGGATCAGAGGTCCATCAGTGGCTATTAGCCACAAGGTATAGATAAGGACTCTTGGTCTGGGGCAGGTGATGCTCTGTATTCTTGGTGCTTGGGGGGAGCAACAGTGGGAGGCCTTCTAGTGTCCTGGCCCCACTGGCGGACCTCTGATGGCCCCTGGATTTTGGCCACTGTGTGACACAGAGTGTTGGACTGGATGGGCCATTGACCTGATCCAAAATGGCTTCTCTTATGTTCTTATTTCTGGGGCAAGTGATGCTCTGTGTTCTTGGTGCTTGGGGGGCAAGAGTGGGAGGGCTTCTGGAGTTCTGGCCCCACTGGTGGACCTCCGGATGGCGCCTGGGTTTTGGCCCCTGTGTGGCACATAGTGTTGGACTGGATGGGCCATTGGCCTGATCCAACATGGCTTCTCTTATGTTCTTATGTCTGGGGCAAGTGAGACTCTGTATTCTTGGCACTTGGGGGCCAACAGGGGGAGGGTTTCTGGAGTTCTGGCCCTGCAGGTGGACCTCCTGATGGCCCCTGGGTTTTGGCCACTGTGTGACACAGTGTGTTGGACTGGATGGGCCCTTGGCCTGATCCAACATGGCTTCTCTTATGTTCTTACATTCAGAGCTAAAACATGTCTTCTGGGAGTCCAAACTGGCACTGTTTTCCCATCTGATATTTAGATCTTCTGCGACCGTTATTACCGCTACTATTATTTATTTGAACTTATTCCCGCCTTTCGGGCCAAATGGCACTAAGAGCATGAAGCTGTGCAAAGTGGATTCTGATGTTAAATCCCATAGCGTCGGTTCATGCATGCACGCTCATCTTATTTAATTATTGAGGAAATCCATGTCACCTGTCCAGATACGTGCTCAAAGCAGCCCATAAGGAAAAGAATACAATAGTGCCTCAAATGAGCCATCAAATGAGTTCGTAAGGGAAAAAAATGAAAGAATGAGCCATCAAACACAACCAATTAGACTTTTGTGTATCACCTTGTAAGGGCTTATTGAAGACTAAGATCAAATATTGGGTTCCATCCATAAAAATGCAGGTTCACATAGCCTCAATTTGTCTTGGGGCCATGCGGGGGAAAGTTTAGCTATTCGAAAGAAGGCTCCCTGCTTTATTAACATTTTAAAGGGGGTGGTGGAAGATGTGCGTTTTGGAGAGCACATGTTTCCTCCTTTAAAATAAGCAAGCAGGGAGCCTGGTGTCGAACAGTGAAACCCAGCGGAGTTCCCTTCCCTGCATGACCCAGAGGCAAACTGAGTGGGTTGGTGTCGCCCAGTTGCCATCCCTTGATTTTGCAGGATCCTCACCCCCAAAACAGCAATGTTGCCAGAAATAAATGCATTCTGCATGCCAAGTAGAGGCTCTACCACTGAGCCAGGGTCTCAGGTCAAGGTCTTTCTCATCACCTCCTGCCTGGCCCTTTTAACTGGAGAGGCCGGAGAATGAACCTGGGACCTTCTGCATGCCAAGCAGAGGCTCTGCCACTGAGCCAGGGTCTCAGGTCAAGGTCTTTCCCATCACCTCCTGCCTGGCCCTTTTAACTGGAGATGCCGGGGATTGAACCTGGGACCTTCTGCATGCCAAGCAGAGGCTCTGCCACTGAGCCAGGGTCTCAGGTCAAGGTCTTTCCCATCACCTCCTGCCTGGCCCTTTTAACTGGAGATGCCGGGGATTGAACCTGGGACCTTCTGCATGCCAAGCAGAGGCTCTGCCACTGGGCCAGGGTCTCAGGTCAATGTCTTTCTCATCACTTCCTGCCTGGTCCTTTGAACTGGAGATGCCGGGGACTGAACCTGGGACCTTCTGCATGCCAAGCAGAGGCTCTGCCACTGAGCCAGGGTCTCAAGTCAAGGTCTTTCTCATCCCCTCCTGCCTGGCCCTTTTAACTGGAGAGGCCGGAGAATGAACCTGGGACCTCCTGCATGCCAAGCAGAGGCTCTGCCACTGAGCCAGGGTCTCAGGTCAAGGTCTTTCCCATCACCTCCTGCCTGGTCCTTTTAACTGGAGATGCCGGGGATTGAACCTGGGACCTCCTGCAGGCCAAGCAGAGGCTCTGCCACTGAGCCAGGGTCTCAGGTCAAGGTCTTTCCCATCACCTCCTGCCTGGTCCTTTTAGCTGGAGATGCCGGGGATTGAACCTGGGACCTTCTGCATGCCAAGCAGAGGCTCTGCCGCTGAGCCACAGCCCCTTCGTGCAGTGGAAATGTATTCCCAGATACGTTCATCTCTGCCTCACCACGTGCTCACCTCGTATTCCAGCTCCTCTGCCCGCTCGGTCTCTGGAGCACCTCCTTCCATGAATTCCACAGGATCATAATACTCATGGCTGATAGAGGGTCTGCGGGACAGAAGAAGACAAAAGGCCATTAGGGGAACCAGCTCTTTGCCACCTGAGAACTCTCTTAGGAGACTCCCACGGGGCTGAGTCGCCACCTACTAAGTCCACAAACGCATGCTGGAGGTGAAAATTTGAAATTTAAGCATGGGGGGAGGGTGACTGTGGTAAATAGGGTTGCCGGCAACGCTCCCTCTAAGCTTTGGCGTCTTGTGAGCAAAAATTCTACTTTGTGAGCTACTGGCATTAAAGTTGTGAGAGAGCGATTTGGCTGCTGCATAAATTAGCATGTCCCGGAGCCCTCCTTCCCGAGTGAAGACAATATTGTCTGAGCTGGAGGCTAAAAAACTGTGAGCTGGCTCACGCTTAACTCAGCTTAGAGGGAACACTGGTTGCCGGGTCTCTCCCGGCGACAGCTGGGGGATGGCAGGGCACTGATGCTGGACAGAGGGCCCAGGCGGCGTCACCGGCCATGTGGCCATGTCACTTCCGGTGCATGCTGTGACAGTGTGGTGACACTCCCGTATCTGGGCAAAAGCTCTATGGTAAAAATGGCTTCCACCATAGAGTTTTTACCCAAATACCAGAGCGTCACTGACGTGATGACCTCACTTCCGGTACGTGACAGGGATCCAGGGTGGACATGGTACGGTCCTGTACGCAGTGCCGTGCCCTCGTCCAAGCTAGGAATTGCAGAAGACGCCAGGGTGGTGGTGTTTCCCTCGTGCCTTGGACGAAAGCGACAGTGGTTGCCTTGACACGGATGGGCCAGGCTAGTCCAGCGTCATCTGGTCTCAGAAGCTAAGCAAGGTCGGCCCTGGTCAGTGCTTGGATGGGAGACCTCCAAGGAAGTCCAGGGTTGCTATTGCAGAGGCAGGCAGTGGCCAACCACCACTATTCGTTTCTACCCTGACCGGAATGGCCCAAGCTACCCTGATCTCACCACATCTTGGAAGCTAAGCAGGGTCGGCCCTGGTTAATCCTTGGATGGGAGACCACCAAGGAAGTCCAGGGTTGCTACGCAGAGGCAGGCAACGGCAACCCAATTCTGTCCATCTCTTGAAAACCCTATGGGGTCGCCACCCGCCAGCTGCAACCCAATGCCGCTTCATGAGAACACAAGAGAAGCCAATGTGGGATCAGGCCAATGGCCCATCCAGTCCAACACTCTGTGTCACACGGTGGCCAAAAATACCAGGTGCCCTCAGGAGGTCCAGTAGTGGGGCCAGGACACCAGAAGCCCTCCCACTGCTGCCCCCCACCAGCACCAAGAATAGAGTGCACTGTCCAGACATTTTCATTGAATTATCTACTACGACTCCAAGAGCTCTCTCTTGGTCCGTCTCTGCCAGTTCAGATCCCATCAACATGTATTTATAGTTAGGATTTTTGGCTCCAATGTGCATCACTATGCACTTGGCCACACTGAACCCCATTTACCATGTTGACGCCCACTCACCCATCCTCAACAGATCCCTTTGGAGTGCCTCATAATCCTCCCTGGTTCTCACCACCCTGAACAACATTGTGTCATCTGCAAATTTAGCCACATCACTGCTTACTCCCAGTTCCAAATCGTTAATAAACAAGTTAAGAAGCATCGGACCGAGTACCGATCCCTGTGGTACCCCACTACTTACCATCCTCCACTGAGAAAGTTTCCCACTTATGCTCACTCTTTGTTTCCTATTTATAAGCCAGTTTTTGATCCACAAGAGGACTTGTCCTTTTATCCCGTGACTATTCCCACCACCACAGTGGACAGCTGAAGTCCACAAGAGTAGAAACAGGCGATTCACCCCCGATTCAGGTTCGGGAGGAGTGAAGGCCAAGGAAGATCCGGGGAAGTACTCACAGATCCGGCAGCCCGTAGGGTTCCAGCGTCACGGCTGGGGGGCTCGGAGGCCGCATCCGGCCCAGCCCCAGGAGGTGCTCGAAGGTGATGTCTGTCTGGGTCCCACTGTCCACCAGGGTTGCCAGGTCCCCCTGGGGGGCGGGTCCCTCGCCGCCCCCGCTGCGGCTGCGGGGACTGCGCCGGAGCACCTGGATGACCAACGGCTCCTTGGAGCACCGCAGAGCTTCCAGGGTCTGTTCCTGGGAGAGGCGGGAGAGCTCCCGGCCGTTCACCTGCAGCGGAGGGAAGAGATCAGCCACGTCAATACATCCACTAAAGTGGAGAAAGGGAGAGGAAATGGAGACGCGCGGTGACTTGCGAGTGCCACATTCTTAGGCTCCTTCCCCCCCCCCAGTCTGTTGACGGTCCAGCAACACGTTTTGTTTTATTGTGTTTTATTGACTCCCTGCCTTTCTCCCCCGTGGAGACCCAGACCGACTTACATCAATCTCCTCTCCTCCATTTTATCCTCACAACAACCCTGTGAGGTAGGTTAGGCTGAGAAAGTGTGATTGGTCCAACGCCACTGAGTGAGCTTCCACAGCAAATCAGGGATTCAAACCTGGGTCTCCCAGATTCCTAGTCAGGCACTCTGACCATGGCACCACACTGGCTGTTCACAACTCCTGCCCTGTACTTTAACCTTAGAAAGCAGGGGCAGGAGATTTGGACCAGGGAAGCAGGACTGAGGCAGACGGGTTTCCACCCTTTTCTCTCTGCCACTGCCCTGGTCAAAATCGCCCTTCCCATGTAAGAAGGAGAAAGAGGAGGAGGAGAAGATGAAGGAGAAGAAGGAGGAAGATGAGAAGAAGAAGGATGAGAAGAAGAAGAAGGGGAAGGAGGAGGAGAAGGAGGAGAAGGAGGAGACGAAGAAGAAAAAGGAGAAGAAGGAGAAGGAGGAGGAGGATAAGAAGGAGGAGGAGGAAAAGGAGAAGGAGGAGGAGGAGGAGAAGGAAAAGGAAGAGGAGAAGAAGAAGGGGAAGGAAAAGGAGGAGGAGAAGGAGATGGAGGAGGAGGAAGAGAAAGACAAAAAGGAGGAGGAGGAGGAGAAGGGGAAGGAGGAGGAAGAGAAGAAGGAAAAGGAAAAGGAGGAGATGGAGTTGGAGATCAAGGAGAAGGAGAAGAAGGAGGAGAAAGAGGAGAAGAAGAAGAAGGGGAAGGAGGAGGAGGAGAAGAAGGAGAAGGGAATGGAGGAGAAGGAGATGGAGGAAAAGGAAGGGAATGGAGGAGAAGGAGATGGAGGAAAAGGAAGAGAAGAAGGAGGAGGAGAAGGAGAGGAAGAGAAGAAGACGAAGGAGAAAGAAAAGGACGAGGAGGAGGAAGAAAAGAAAGAACAAGTGGGAACAAAGAAATCAGGTCTCCACGGGTCTCGCTGCAAACCAACTAGGATGAAGGGGTTCTCCAAAAACAGTCCTAATTATTTTGATTATAGAAATCAAGAGAAATGCCTAAAGGCCTTTACGGGATCTTATTTATCCTACAGAACAATTTCTGTTTTCGCACCGGGTGTCGCAAACCCAACTCTGACCAGGTTAGCCTGCGCTTTTCAGATATGGGAAGCTGAGCCGGTTCGGCCCTGGTTAGTCCTTGGGCGGGAGACCCCCAAGGAAGCCCAGGGTTGCTACGCAGAGGCAGGCAAGGGCAAACCACACCTCCGAACATCTCTTCCCTTGACCTGGATGGCCCAGGCTCGCCAGATCTTGGAAGCTCAACACAGTCAGTCCTGGCTAGTAGTTGGATGGGAGGCCACCAAGGAAGCCCAGGGTTGCTACGCAGAGGCAGGCAAGGGCAAATCACCTCTGTTAGTCTCTTGCCTTGACCTGGATGCCCCTGTCAAACCCCATCTCATCAGATCTTGGAAGCTAAGCAGGGTCAGCCCCGGTAAGTCCTTGGGTAAGAGACCACTGAAGAAGTCCAGAGTCTCTACACAGAGGCAGGGAATGACAAACCAGCCCTGCTCATCCCTTGCCTAGAAAGACCAATGAGAGGAGTCCACAAGTGGATTACTATTTATTTATTTATCAAACTTATACCCTGCCCTCCCCGCAAAGCAGGCTCAGGGTGGCTTCCAAACAAGCATAAATACGGTTAAAATCAGGGCTGTTTTGGGGCAAGAACACACAGGAACGGAGTTCCGGCTGCCTCCCGAGTTGGCCACGCCCAGCAGGAACTCATTAGCATAACAGGCCACACCCAGCAGCAGGAACTCATTAGGATTGGCTACATTAGGGCTGTGTGGCCCGACATGCAAAGGAGTTCCTGCTACAAAAATAAGCCCCGGGTTTTGACAACAAACAAGGGAAACAGAATAAGAAGTAAAAGGTGGGTGTGGCTGGACGACCACCCTTCTGGTAACATGGGGGCGTGGCCTAATAGGCTAATGAGCTGTGATGTCGGGGTGTGGCCTAATATGCTAACGATTATCTGTTGTTGGGTGTGGCCTATTATGCTAATGAGTTCCTGCTGGGCTTTTCCTACAAAAAAAGCCATGGTTAAAATCATACAATTATTTAAAACACAACAGGTAAAAAAGATACAAACACAAAGTGCTGGCGGCAGTTAAAAAATTAACTTAGATGGCACATTTTCACAATGGATTGCTGCTTCCCAGATGTTCTCCGATGTTCTTCTGCTCATAGTTTCTTGTGGCATCGGCTCGATGTTAAAGAAACCGCAGGCCAGGGCTCTACGGCAGCGGCGGCCCCTAATTGAACGCCTGGCGGAAGAGCTCCGTCTTGCAGGCCCTGCGGAACTGTGAGAGGTCCCGCAGGGCCCTGATCTCCTCTGGGAGCTCATTCCACCAGGTAGGAGCCGCCACTGAAAAGGCCCCGGCCCTCGTTGCAGCAAGCCCGGCCTCCCTCGGGCCAGGGAGGGTCAACCGATTTTGAGACCCAGACCGTAGTGCTCTCTGGGGTATATACAGGGAAAAGGAGTCCCGTTGGTACGACTTCATTATTGTTACTGCGAACTGGAACAGTGCATTAGAGTTTCTAGAAGGAGGCTAAAATGCTCCCACAGTGTTTTTGTTTTCCGGGGTGGGGGGGAGAGGCATCTTCCCCCCATCCCAGTACCCTTTGCATTTTTTCCCCCCACATATGCGCTCCGTTCTGCGATGCACCATTAGAAATTTCCCGGTCTGGGAACACAGTGACGAAGCGGCAGGAAACGCAGCAGCGCCAGAGAGACTGGAATGACATCTGTCACCGGCGCTGAATGCAGTTTATCAGACGGGCGAATGAATCCCCTGCGATTTGTCATTCACTTAAAATAGCGCTTGTGGGGTTTCAATTAAATTCAATTACATGAAGGGTGGGAAGGTACCGGCTGGAGATGAGGGAAAACTTTTTGACAGCCAGAGTCACGCAACGGTAGAATCAGCTGCCTGGGGAGGTGGTCAGCTCCCCTTCCCTGGCCATCTCTAAGCAGCGGCTGGACAAACCCTTGTCGGGGAGGCTCTACATAAGAACATAAGAGAAGCCAATGCTGGATCAGGCCAATGGCCCATCTAGTCCAACACTCTGGGTCACAAAGTGGCCAGAAATACCAGGTGCCCTCAGGAGGCCCAGCAGTGAGGCCAGGACACCAGAAGCCCCTCCCACTGTTGCCCCCCCTCCCCGCAAGCACCATAGAATCATAGAATGTTAGAGTTGGAAGGGACCTTGCAGGCCATCTAGTCCAACCCCCTGCGCTCTGCAGGAACACAGCCGAAACCCCTACATACCTACAACATACCCAAAAGATGGCTGTCCAGTCTCCTCTTGAAAACGTCCAGTGAAGGAGCGTCCACCACCTCCCGAGGCAGGCTGTTCCACTGCTCAACCACTCTTACAGTCAGGAAGTTTCTCCTGATATCTAGCCAGTAACGACTCCCTTGTAATTTCCACCCATTAGATCTAGTCTTGCAATCTGGACCAAGAGAGAGTAGATCTGCTCCATCTTCTACATGACAGCCCTTCAAATACCTGAAGACTGCCATCATGTCCCCTCTAAGCCTTCTCTTTCCCAGGCTAAACATACCCAACTCCCTCAGCCTTTCCTCATAAGACTTGGACTCCAACCCTCTCACCATCCTGGTCGCCCTCCTCTGGACCCGCTCGAGTTTGTCAACATCCTTCCGAAAATGTGGTGCCCAAAACTGGACACAGGACTCCAGGTGGGGCCTGACCAGAGCAGAATACAGCGGAACGACCACCTCCCGTGATCTGGACACCAAGAATAGAGTGCGTCACCTGCCCCAGACCCAGAGTTCCCATCTATACCTTGTGGCTAATAGCCGCTGATGGACCTCTGCTCCAGATGTTTATCTCTAGGCCAGGGGTGTCGAACTCGTTTGTTACGAGGGCCGGATCTCACATAAACGAGACCTTGCTGGGCCGGGCCACACGTGTGTCGTAAAACGTAATGCCAGGTCGCGGAGATATAAACTTTACAAAGGACACGAACACAAAGAGGTGTGTGTTTTTTTTACTTACAATAAAAACACGCTTAAAAGGTCAGCACTCTTGAAATATTTCGTTTATCGAACTGTGTCTGGTGACTGACACCTCTTGCTCTGCATTACGGCGTCAAAATGTCTGTGCCGCTGCCATCCCGAGTCTGCTGTTCAGACGTGGATCTGTAAGCTGCAGAACTGGAAGCAGAAGTAGGAGGCGGCCAGTTCCACCGGGGGCCTGATAGAAACCCCCCAGGCCACATGTTTGACACCCCCCGCTCTAGGCTGATCCTGCATTGAGGATATAGCGGGTTGTGATCACGCAACCAGGGGCTTCCCAACACTAGCGGGAACCGAGACGTGGGGGTAATGACAAAAGACCGGACTGCCTCGGGAGGTGGTGGATGCTCCTTTGCTGGACGTTTCCAAGCGGGGACTGGATGACCATCTTTCGGGTATGTTGTAAGGCTCTCTTTCGGCTCTGCTCCTGCAGAGTGCAGGGGGTTGGACCGGATGACCTGCAAGGTCCCTTCCAACTCTAACATTCTACGAGTCTATGATTCTATGACCGACGTTCCCAGGGGCCTCCCGCCCCCATTCGCAAGGGAACGGTCTCGAACTTGCACGGCTTCTTCATAGAAGATCCATCCATCTGGATAAATACAATGAGGGGTCTGTCGGTTTGACCACTAATGCCCCATGTCCTGTGACCAATGTTGGGCTGATGAAGTCTTGGGCGCAGCCTGAGTCTATTAGGGCTCTCACCCGGACATGGGTCCCCGCCTCGGGGGTTATTACAGTCACGTTTGCAAAGAAAAGGGAGGGGTGGCGCTGTCGGGATTGGGACCTGCTGCTCCGTGCCGTTCACAACAGGTCCTGGTCTCTTCCTGCCGGCTCGGGTCCCCCTTCGCTGCTTGAATCCGAGCCCCCTTCCGGGATGCCAACTCGCAAGGCTCGTTGAAACTTCGGCTTAGCCGTACTCTTCCCCACCAGGGTGTCGGTGTGTTTCTTTTCGCCCTTTGGGCAAGCTGCAGCAAAGTGGCCAGCCTCGCCACATTTCAAGCACAGCCCCTGCTTCATCTGTTGCTCCCGCACTCCTTCTTTGGGTTTAGACGTGGGAAGCTTCGCGTTTGGAACTCTCGGCAGACCTTGGGGGTCTGGAGGTGGCATTATCAATATCGGGAACCGGCTCTCCACGTCGGCTGCCTCTCGGATCCAGGCCAGCAGTGAAGTTGGGTGCACGGTGTGCAGGATGGTCTCCCGAATGTCCGGGTGCAGCCCCAGCCGGTACCGCTCCGCTAGCACCCCATCTGGCCATCCCTGGACCTTAGCCACGTAGCGCTTGAACTCCTCAAGAGTAGTCATGCACCGAGCGTTTACTTTGCTTCAGCACTCACAGGTGATTTCACACTTTCAGGTCTTCCATCGGGTCCTCATATTGCGCTCTCAGGGCCCCCATGAAGGCATCCACAGCCTGTAACTCAGGGCACATTGCGTTATGTAGGCTGGCGTACCAGTCGGCTGCACCGCCGCTCAGCTTAGTAGCGATGAAGGCCACCCTCCATTCGTCATCCGAGAACAGGTGGGCCCAGAACTGCATGGATTTCTCCACCTGAATGACGAAATAGACCAGTCGCTCGGGAGTACCGTCGAACGTCGCCTCCAGTAGCTCCCGGGGTTGATGACCTGGGGACAGGGCTGCAGGTCCAGGCACTGGCGCTCTGGGAACCCCAGGTTGTGGAAGGGGAGCCGGCAGCCCGGTGGGACCTGGGGGTGGCGCGGCCAGCTGTGGTGGCATTGGCCGCTGGCGGAGCTGCCCCCCACACCACTTGTGCCACGAGCCGGGGAAGGTTCATCGACGACTCCTCCATGGCACAAAACGCCCTAGCTCGGATGGCTTCCATTCGCGTGAACCGCTCCTCCCAGTTCCTGTCTTCCGCGGGCTGTCTCCAAGGCTGTTGGTTGCGAAGGTCGGTATTCATATCTCTTGGTCGGACCCTGCCCAGGAGTCGTAGTCCAGGTTTCCTGGGTTTCCGCCCCGAATCGGCCCCATCGCCAGGGATTATAGGTTCCTGCGAACCTCAGGATCGCCCCCTCTGCCCCTTCACTCGTAGTCATTGGCGGAGCGGTGGTGACCGATGTGGTCGTTGGGGGTGGTGGTGGTAGTAGTAGGCACCGTCCCTTCCGTAGTAACGGGTGCTGGAATTTCCTCCTCACTGCTCATCGCGGTGGAGAGGCAGGTCGAGGAACTATTAGATTACTGACACTCGGTCAGAGGTCCCAGTCAAAACAGGCGACAACAGTCCTGTAGGTAGTTGCTGTAAATTTTCTGGTTTGTGTGGCCATGGTTTTGGCATTGTAGGACCTGACGTTTCGCCAGTAGCTGTGACTGGCATCCTCAGAGGTATAACACAGAAAGACGGAGTACTCTCTGTGTCAAGGAGGAAGTCCTGTAGGTAGTTCAGTTGATTGAGGAATGAATTAGGCATCTTAAGGCTCTTGGGTCAGTAATGGCGACTTCAGACAGAACCCTAGAAGAAGTACCCCCTTCCAACCAGACCCCCTGATACCTCAGGGCCAATAAAGAGGTCTCAGGATGCACGGGCCCAATAACGGCCACCTATTCCCAAGCGAGAAGCGCGGGGAAGCGAAAACAGGTTGGAGCAGGCAGAGCAGTGTCTCGAGGCCACGGGCCGATAAGCGAGCAAGGCGGAGACAGCAGAGGAGAGGGAGGGGAATGCAAAGCGGCACCAGGCAGCGTCCCCCACAACTAACATTGCATTACATGGCAGGTAGCTGACACAAGGTCCTTATTTGGATGGGGGACCCCCAAGGAAGGCTCTGCAGAGGAAGGGCGATGGCCAATCACCTCTGCTTCTTGCTCACCTGGAAAGCCCCTTGCTGGGTTCGCCATAGAAACTAAGCAGGGTCCTTATTTGGATGGGGGACCACCAAGGAAGGTTCTGCGGAGGAAGGTGATGGCAAACCACCTCTGCTTCTCCCTTGCCTGGAAAGCCCCTTGCTGGGGTCTCGATAACTTGGAAACTAGGCAAGGTTGGTGCTTGGATGGGAGACCACCAAGGAAGGCTCTGCGGAGGAAGGTGATGGCAAACCACCTCTGCTTCTCCCTTGCCTGGAAAGCCCCTTGCTGGGTTCGCCATAAGTTGGAAGCTAAGCAGGGTTGGTACTTGGAAGGGAGACCACCAAGGAAGGCTCTGCAGAGGAAGGCAAGGGCAAAACACCTCTGCTTCTCGCTTGCCTTGAAATCCCCTTGCTGGGGTCTCCATAACTTGGAAACTAGGCAAGATTGGTGCTTGGATGGGAGACCACCAAGGAAGGCTCTGCAGAGGAAGGCCATGGCCAACCACCTCTGCTTCTCGCTTGCCTGGAAAGCCCCTTGCTGGGGTCTCCATAACTTGGAAACTAGGCAAGGTTGGTGCTTGGATGGGGGACCACCAAGGAAGGCTCTGCAGAGGAAGGCCATGGCCAACCACCTCTGCTTCTCGCTCGCCTGGAAAGCCCCTTGCTGGGGTTGCCACAAATTAGAAGCTAAGTAGGGTCGGTACTTCGATGGGAGACCACCAAGGAAGGCTCTGCAGAGGAAGGCCACGGCAAACAAGCCTCTGCTTCTGACTTGCCTTGAAAACCTGAGTTGGGTCGCCATAAGTCAGCTGAGACTTGAGAGCACTTTACACAGAGACAGGAAGGGCTTCGACTAATTATTATGGACAGAAATTTCCATGCCAACTGTGAATGTAAAAGAATAAATGGACACAGATCTGACATTGGAATCAAAATAGCTCAGGGTGTGTGGTAAACCTCCGCTAAGGGAAGGCATTTCCAGCCATTTCACGTTCACCCTCCCAGAAATGCTGTTCTTGGGGCGGGGGGAGCTGAGGGTCTGCAGAAGGTGAGGGAAACGGGTAAAAAAGCCTCCCTTCCTTTTGTGGAAATGTATCGGGGATCGAAGCTAATACTTAGAAACCAGTGGGAGGACATTTCAGCCTCCCCAGACACGCCGTTTCTGATCTCTAACTCGCCATCCTTCAAACAAAGAACTTCAAAGGAGAATTCCGGCATGAAACGGAGGGTTTATTGAGATTTCACATTCTCTTTCCACCTCGCTCGGAGAAAAACCACCATTGGGATTTCTTACTCCACGCAGGTGTTAACTAACTCAGCATAACTAGTGAACGTGCAGTTTTCCTGATTAGATCTGAACAAACAGGGGACTCATGAGGACTTGCGGGGAGACTCACAAGGACCTGTGTCTCATTTCCACCCCCATATCCCCTTCCCTGGCCATTTCCATCTTCCCACCCCCTGGCAGCTTCTCCTTTCCCTGCTTCCTTTTCTTTTTCACACCCACAAGACCTTTCTCTGCTCCCCCTCCAGTTTTCAGCTCTCCTTCTCCCATTGTGTCCTTCCCTGCCCACCAAACGACCATTTTCTTTTCCCCTCTTCCAGGGATCCTGAAGTCTTTTTGCCTTCCTCTGGGCATAAAGCAGAAGTCACTGGGGAAGCAGGGAGGGAAGTAGTTGTAAATTTCCTGTGTTATGCAGGGGGTTGGACTAGATGACCCACAAAGTCCCTTCCAGCTCTATGTTTCTCTATTTTCTCGCCCCTTTCCCTGCTTCCTTTCCTCCCTTCCATCTTTCACCTTTTGTAGTCTCTCCCCCACATTTGACTGACAGAAACCAAAAAAACTGGAAGGCTTGGCTATATCGTGGTTGCCTAGCAACCCTCTAAATGGCCACCGAGATCTCAGTACGTATTAATCTCTTAAAGCTATAGACACCATTCCTATTATCTGGGGTGTTTGAAGCCCCCCAATGTATATTACATGCCACCCATTAGTACATGTGGTTTTGCCAGTGGGGTAAACAGTGGCTCCTCAGAGCCATTACAGATCGGGAAAACGGTGCAGGGTGAGGAAGCTTAAGAGCTCTCAATCCAAATCAGGTCCACATGGACCTGGCAATTCAGTTCCCTGCACAGAACTCACAACACCCACAGATCCAGCCCAGAAAGAAGAAGAAGAAGAAGACAAGAAGAGATCGGATTGATACCCCGCCCTTCACTACCCAAGGGAGTCTCAGAGGGGCTTAAAAACTCCTTTCCCTTCCCCTCCCCACCACAGACACCCTGTGAGGCAGGTGGGGCTGAGAGAGCTCTGACAGAAACTGCTCTTTTTTGAGAGCAGCCCTGACAGAACTACGGCTTGTCCAAGGTCATCCAGCAGGTGCAAGTGGAGGAGTGGGGGAATCAAACCCAATTCTCCCAGATTAGAGTCCGCACACTTAACCACTACACCAAACTGGAACGATGGAAATGTAACATCCAGTCAGGCCCCATGTGCGAAGCCTAGAATGCGCCAGTAGTGCGCAGAAACAGGCAGTGTTTCTATTAACATGGAAATAATCCTTTGAAAGTAGAAAGCCTGCAAAGCAGAAGGCCCCTTGCTCCTGAGATGGAATACAGACCAGCACGGCTGTGCCCCTGACCTTGGTGGGATTGTTAATGTGACCCACCCCACGAGCATGTTAACGCTCAGACTGCGGGGAGTTCAAGGGATGCTGTCACAGGATAAACGACCATGTAAAACAAAGCCATTACTGTGGTGGAGGTAAAAGCAGATAAGGCCTGCTTGTTTACGCATTCAGAGACGGATCTCCGAGGTCGTCCCCGGCTTCTTATCACCACAGGCTGGAATCTCCACTGAGACACAGACGAAGAATCCCAGGTTGCTTTTCAGACAGACGTGGCCCCCCCCCTCGGCTCAACATTTCAGTATTGTCTACTCAGACTGGCAGCAGCTCTCCAGGGCCCTTTTAACTGGAGATGCCAGGGACTGAACCTGGAACCTTCTGCAGGCCAACGAGAGGCTCTGCCATTGAGCCAGGGTCTCAGGTCAAGGTCTTTCCCATCCCCTCCTGCCTGGTCCTTTTAACTGGAGATGCCGGGGACTGAACCTGGGACCTTCGGCATGCCAAGCAGAGGCTCTGCCACTGAGCCAGGGTCTCAGGTCAAGGTCTTTCTCATCACCTCCTGCCTTGTCCTTTTAATTGGAGATGCCGAGGATTGAACCCGGGACCTTCTGCATGCCAAGCAGAGGCTCTGCCACTGAGCCAGGGTCTCAGGACAAGGTCTTTCCCATCACCTCCTGCCTGGTCCTTTCAATTGGAGATGCCAGGAATTGAACCTGGGACCTCCTGCATGCCAAGCAGAGGCTCTGCCACTGAGCCAGGGTCTGAGGTCAAGGTCTTTCCCATCCCCTCCTGCCTGGTCCTTTTAACTGGAGATGCCAGGGATTGAACCCGGGACCTTCTGCATGCCAAGCAGAGGCTCTGCCACTGAGCCAGGGTCTCAGGACAAGGTCTTTCCCATCACCTCCTGCCTGGTCCTTTTAACTGGAGATGCCAGGGATTGAACCCGGGACCTTCTGCATGCCAAGCAGAGGCTCTGCCACTGAGCCAGGGTCTGAGGTCAAGGTCTTTCCCATCCCCTCCTGCCTGGTCCTTTTAACTGGAGATGCCAGGGATTGAACCCGGGACCTTCTGCATGCCAAGCAGAGGCTCTGCCACTGAGCCAGGGTCTGAGGTCAAGGTCTTTCCCATCACCTCCTGCCCGGTCCTTTTAACTGGAGATGCCAGGGATTGAACCCGGGACCTTCTGCATGCCAAGCAGAGGCTCTGCCACTGAGCCAGGGTCTGAGGTCAAGGTCTTTCCCATCCCCTCCTGCCTGGTCCTTTTAACTGGAGATGCCAGGGATTGAACCCGGGACCTTCTGCATGCCAAGCAGAGGCTCTGCCACTGAGCCAGGGTCTCAGGATGAGGTCTTTCCCATCACCTCCTGCCTGGTCCTTTCAATTGGAGATGCCAGGAATTGAACCTGGGACCTCCTGCATGCCAAGCAGAGGCTCTGCCACTGAGCCAGGGTCTGAGGTCAAGGTCTTTCCCATCCCCTCCTGCCTGGTCCTTTTAACTGGAGATGCTGGGGATAGAACCTGGGACCTTCTGCATGCCAAGCAGAGGCCCTGCCACTGAGCCACAGCCTCTCCTCTGATGGTTCTATCTGCAGCTAGACTATGTTTGCCAACTTTTTTCTCCTGTTCCTTTCCCTGCAGCAGGACGAGTGGAAATTTACAGGAGAAACCTTTTCATTATCCCGAAAGGCCAGGGAAAGTGCGTGCTGCATTTATGATTGACGCGTAATTAAAGGCTCAAGGGCCGGGGGAAAAAATAGCTTTGCCACTAGTGCCAGGGGCGCTACAGCTTGTGTAAACGTCATTGACAGGCAGCACCCACGCGCCCATTCATAAAAATCACACCCCCTCTCTCCATCCACGCAATTATTTTCGTATCAGTTTTGCAGAGGGCAATCCGGGAAGCGAGAGAAATCGCTCGGGCGGTTTCCCGTTTCAGGTCCAGAACCACCGTCGCCAACGCTCCCTCTAAGCAGTGGCGTCTGGTGAGCAAAAACCGCACTTTGTGAGCTACTAGCATCAAAGTTGTGAGCGAGCGATTCGGCTGCTGCATAAATCACTTTGCTCTGGAGCCCTCCCTTCCTGAGCCGAGACAAAAACGTGTGAGCCGGAGGCTAAAAAACCGTGAGCCGGCTCACACTCACTCAGCTTAGGGGGAACGCTGGCCGTCACACGCTCGCCACGATCCCACAGCCGCCCGTTTCTATGGCGCGCCGCCGATTCTGTCTCACGACCCACCAGAGTGCGCCGACGTGATTCAAGGCCGTGCGTGGATGCTTCTTTCATCATACGACTCTACGACCGTCGCTTTGCGTCACTGGGCATGGCCCGGTGTGCAGAGCGAGGGCCTGTGCCGTGCTGCCTTTTGCGGAACACCATTGTGTGTGTGTGTCCGTCCGTCCGTCCTTCTCTCTCTTTCTCCATCACTGCAGATGCAGTTACCATGGCAACTGGAGTGATTGATACTGGCATCTGCAGCTGGGGAGAAGGGGAAATATGGGGAAAGGGGGGGAGGGATCAAACCGCGGCTCAGAGCTCCCTCCTCTGCCCGCTCCCTCGCCTTGAAGTCCAGAAACCGGTTCCCTCCTGCCTCCGCTCCCATTCTGAATTACAAGCAGGGATGGGGGACAGCGGGGGGGGCAGCTGAGGCTGCCCGTTTGGGGCTTGGGAGAGATACAGGGGGAGCAGAGGGGTACAAGGGGAAGTGGGGTTGGAAGGAACTGACAGGGGGCGGGAAGAGGCGGAGATGTTGCCAACGCCAGAAAAGAGACTGCCGCCCGGTGGGTTTGGCTGGGCCAGGATTGGGGGAGACGTTTCTCTGCCTCGGGAAGGCCCTGCCGGAATTTATAACAGGATGCTAATTGCATTCCTGCGGGGCGAGTCTGGAATGAGATCCAGCTCCCCGGGCCTGCGGCAGCTGCTTCCCCGCTGCTTTCCTTTGTGTGTGTCTCTTCCCCCCACCCATCCTCTTTCCCAAATTGTCTCACTCAGAAGCAAGCAACCCCCCCACCCCAGAGCTCTCCATCTTCTTTTGATGCCCCCTCCCCCAGCTGAGCCTCGGCCTCTTTGGAGACGGTATAATTCCCACCCCCCTGCAGTTCTGCCAGACCCCCATTTATTTTGCAGGCGTCTTGGGCTGGGTACTGGTGTTAGAATGCACAGCCGGGTCCCTGTTGCAGCAGAGAATGACACATGGGTGGTGCCGGGACACACGTCTGTGTGTGTGTGTGTGTGTTAACTGACGTTTGTAGATGTGTGCACGCCTTTGTGCGAGAAGGGACTTGGCAGGCTTAGCAGACCCGGGAGTTGTGCCTTCATAGAGATGAATGTGGCTTTTTGTTGTTGCTTTAGTGTCTGGTGTAGAGATGCGCGGCTGCCGCCATATTTACGTCCGGCGAGGATTTCCCACGTCGCTCGTGAACATTTTGTACAGAAGGGGTAAGCGACAACTGTGTCTGCGCACGGGACTGGCTGCAAAGAGAGCCGCACTTGGCGTGAGCCTGTGTATCTGCGTGTGTGTGTACGGAAAGGTTTTGACAATGCCGTAAGCATCAAGGAGAGCAGCACATATCTCTTTATGGCCCTATTATCTCCTTGAGACAGACAGCATGTGAGGGTCAGAGGCAATGTATGTTTTTGTGGTGTCGTGTAGAAGGAGATAGCTTATAGGTTTTATTTTGTGAGGGTTGCCGGGTCTGCCCTGGCCACCAGTGTTGAAGAAGAAGAAGAAGAAGAAGAAGAAGAAGAAGAAGAAGAAGAGGAGGAGGAGGAGGAGGAGGAGGAGGAGATTGGATTTCTACCCCGCCCTTCACTACCCGAAGGAGTCTCAGAGCAGCTTACAAACTCCTTTCCCTTCCCCTCCCCGCAACAGACACCCTGTGGGGTACGTGGGGCTGAGAGAGCGCTTTCGAGAACTGCTCGTGAGAGAACAGCTCTGAAAGAACTTGTAACTGACCCAAGGTCACCCAGCAGCTGCATGTGAAGGAGTGGGGAATCAAACCCGGTTCTCCCAGATTAGAGTCAGCTCTCCTAACCACTACACCAAACTGGCTCTCAACATGGGGGGGGTAGGGTTCCCAGATCCTGGTTGGGAAATTACTGGAGATGGAGCCTGGGAAGGACAGATACCTCAGTGGGGCACAAGGCCAAAGAGTCCCCCCTCCAAAGCAGCCATTCTCTCCAGGGGGAACTGATCTCTGTAGTCTGGGGATGAGCTGGAATTCCGGGGGATTCCCGGGCCCCACCTGGAGGCTGGCATCCCTGAACCTCAGTGGGGCACGAGGCCACAGAGTCCCCCCTCCAAAGCAGCCGTTTCCTCCAGGGGAACTGATCTCTGCAGTCTGGGGATGAGCTGGAATTCCGGGGGATCCCCAGGCCCCACCTGGAGGCTGGCATCCCTGAACCTCAGTGGGGCACAAGGCCACAGAGTCCCCCTCCAAAGCAGCCATTTTCTCCAGGGGGAACTGATCTCTGCAGTCTGGGGATGAGCTGGAATTCCGGGGGATCCCCAGGCCCCACCTGGAGGCTGGCATCCCTGAACCTCAGTGGGGCACGAGGCCACAGAGTCCCCCCTCCAAAGCAGCCGTTTCCTCCAGGGGAACTGATCTCTGCAGTCTGGGGATGAGCTGGAATTCCGGGGGATCCCCAGGCCCCACCTGGAGGCTGGCATCCCTGAACCTCAGTGGGGCACAAGGCCACAGAGTCCCCCCTCCAAAGCAGCCGTTTTCTCCAGGGGGAACTGATCTCTGCAGTCTGGAGATGAGCTGGAATTCCGGGGGATCCCCAGGCCCCACCTGGAGGCTGGCATCCCTGAACCTCAGTGGGGCACAAGGCCACAGAGTCCCCCCTCCAAAGCAGCCATTTTCTCCAGGGGGAACTGATCTCTGCAGTCTGGGGATGAGCTGGAATTCCGGGGGATCCCCAGGCCCCACCTGGAGGCTGGCATCCCTGAGCCTCAGTGGGGCACGAGGCCACAGAGTCCCCCCTCCAAAGCAGCCGTTTCCTCCAGGGGAACTGATCTCTGCAGTCTGGGGATGAGCTGGAATTCGGGGGATCCCCAGGCCCCACCTGGAGGCTGGCATCCCTGAACCTCAGTGGGGCACAAGGCCACAGAGTCCCCCCTCCAAAGCAGCCGTTTTCTCCAGGGGGAACTGATCTCTGCAGTCTGGAGATGAGCTGGAATTCCGGGGGATCCCCAGGCCCCACCTGGAGGCTGGCATCCCTGAACCTCAGTGGGGCACAAGGCCACAGAGTCCCCCCTCCAAAGCAGCCATTTTCTCCAGGGGGAACTGATCTCTGCAGTCTGGGGATGAGCTGGAATTCCGGGGATCCCCAGGCCCCACCTGGAGGCTGGCATCCCTGAACCTCAGTGGGGCACGAGGCCACAGAGTCCCCCCTCCAAAGGAGCCATTTTCTCTAGGGGGAACTGATCTCTGCAGTCTGGGGATGAGCTGGAATTCCGGGGGATCCCCAGGCCCCACCTGGAGGCTGGCATCCCTGAACCTCAGTGGGGCACAAGGCCACAGAGTCCCCCCTCCAAAGCAGCCGTTTCCTCCAGGGGAACTGATCTCTGCAGTCTGGGGATGAGCTGGAATTCCGGGGGATCCCCAGGCCCCACCTGGAGGCTGGCATCCCTGAACCTCAGTGGGGCACAAGCACACAGAGTCCCCCTCCAAAGCAGCCATTTTCTCCAGGGGGAACTGATCTCTGCAGTCTGGGGATGAGCTGGAATTCCGGGGGATCCCCAGGCCCCACCTGGAGGCTGGCATCCCTGAACCTCAGTGGGGCACGAGGCCACAGAGTCCCCCTCCAAAGCAGCCGTTTCCTCCAGGGGAACTGATCTCTGCAGTCTGGGGATGAGCTGGAATTCCGGGGGATCCCCAGGCCCCACCTGGAGGCTGGCATCCCTGAACCTCAGTGGGGCACAAGGCCACAGAGTCCCCCTCCAAAGCAGCCATTTTCTCCAGGGGGAACTGATCTCTGCAGTCTGGGGATGAGCTGGAATTCCGGGGGATCCCCAGGCCCCACCTGGAGGCTGGCATCCCTGAACCTCAGTGGGGCACAAGGCCACAGAGTCCCCCCTCCAAAGCAGCCATTTTCTCTAGGGGGAACTGATCTCTGCAGTCTGGGGATGAGCTGGAATTCCAGGGGATCCCCAGGCCCCACCTGGAGGCTGGCATCCCTGAACCTCAGTGGGGCACAAGGCCACAGAGTCCCCCCTCCAAAGCAGCCATTTTCTCCAGGGGGAACTGATCTCTGCAGTCTGGGGATGAGCTGGAATTCCAGGGGATCCCCAGGCCTTTAATCCATTTGGCTTTGACTCTGACATGGAGCATCTTTGGGTTGTGTTTTGTATTCACGTAGCCAGATTTGCGACCGAGCGGGATCGCACGTGTGTGTGTGCTTTTCTTTGGTGCGAGGTGTGTAGCCGACAGACCTTCCCCGAGGACCGAAAACAGCAGATACATTCTCTGCCACGCCCTGTCTCGCGACGACTTCAGGGAGTGATTTTCTAACACCCTTGCGGACAATGCTAAATACTGCAGGGGCAGAGCCGCAAACGCTGACATGGATTCACTCTTTGGAAAACGAACCGTCGGCCGTGAAAATCTGCAGAGAGCTGATGAAGCAGACGGCTTCCCCACATACCCAGGTTGCCAACTTCCAGGTGGGGCCCGACATTATGACCGATCTCCAAACAACAGGAAGTCCCCCCTGGAGAAAACGGCCGCTTCGGAGGGCCGACTCTGTGGCATCGTGCCCTGTTGAGGTCCTTTTCCTCCCGGAACCCCACCCACCCCGGGCTTCACCCCCCAAATCTTCAGATATTTCCCAACCCAGAGCTGGGAAACCCTAGGAGGTGCTCCAAAATACGTCTCGTGAGCTTCCTCAGGTTGGGAGGAGGGCTTGTTTGAACCCTCCTGCTCTCTGTGTGAGCACGTGTGTGTCTGTGTGTGGAAACTGCCCTGAAGTTGCAGCCCATTGATGGCGACCCATCCTGGGGTTTTCAAGGCGAGAGATAAGCAGAGGTGGTTTCCCATTGCCTGCCTCTGCGTAGCAACCACAGACTTCCTCGGGGGTCTTCCATCCAAGTACTAACCAGGGCCGACCCTGCTTAGCTTCCGAGATCTGATGAGAATGGGCTGTCCTGGGCCATCCAGGTCAAGGCCAGAGATGTTCAGAGGTGGTTTCCCATCGCCTGCCTCTGCGTAGCAACCCCGGACTTCCTCTGTGGTCTCCCATCCAAGTCCTAACCGGGGCTGACCCGTCTTAATTTATGAAATCTGGTCAGGGCCATCGCCTGGTTACCGTCAAGCAATGGCAAATGCAGGCACACCGACCCGCCCCCTTCACCCTCGTCTGGGATTTGATCGAGGAGGACTGTGAACCGTCCCGGTTGGGCAGTGGCTTGAAGAGGCGGGGTTTCCTTTCCCTCACGTGCCCGAGCCCAGCAAGTCTTTGCGGCAGGAAACTCACTATTCCTCTTCTAGGAAGAAAGGGAAAGAGCAGTCTCTTCCAGTGTTCCTTCTAAGCTGAGTTAGTGCGAGCTAGCTCACAGTTTTTGAACCTCCGGCTCACACGTTCTTGTCTTTGCCCAGGAAGGACGGCTCTCCAGAGCAAACGAATTGATGCAGGAGCCAAATCTCCCGCTCACAACGTTCAATGCCAGTGCAGCTCACGGAGCAGAATTTTTGCCCACAAGACTCCACAGCTTAGAGAGAGCATCGCCACTGTTCCCTCTAAGCTGAGTTAAGAGTGAGGTAGGCCACAGTTTTTTAGCCTCTGGCTCACACATTTTCGTCTAATCAGGAAGGAGGGTCTCCAGAGCAAACCAATTTATGCCGTAGCCAAATCGCTCCCTCACAACTTTTAACGCCAGTAGCTCACAAAGTAGCATTTTTGCTCACCAGACTCCTCAGCTTAGAGGGGGCACCTTCCACGCCTAGGCAAAGGGCTGGATCCAACCAAACTTTCTTTTCTTTTCTTTTTTTAAATACTTTTATTTATCAGTTTTCCACTTGGCTATCAGTTACATATAATTATCTTTTTATACATTTGAGTCTATATTTGTCATACTTTGTAAACCCAATTACACAGGCGTCGCCATCTTTCAAAAAATATGTTATCATCCTTCCCTTGAAGGATTAGGCTTAATTTTCCCATTTCTGCTGTTTCCAGTAGTTTACATTCTATTTCTCCTCTTGTGGGAAGTTTTTCTTGCTTCCAGTACTTAGCTGGTGATATCCTAGCCGTTGTTAATATAAATACCAGCATATACTTGTCATTTTGTTCACACCCCTCCGGAATTACATTTAACAAAGCTATTTCAGGAGTTAAAACCAGATTCAAGTTCATTATATCTAATATGATCTTCTGCACCATTCCTCCAATATTTATTAGTTTTACTACATCGCCACCACATATGAAAGAAAGTCCCCACATTCCCTTTACACTTCCAACAATTTTTAGAGACGGTTGGGTGACACTTAGCTGTTCTGTCTGGGGACCAGTACCACTGGTGGAATACTTTATAAATATTTTCTTTATAATTGAGGGCTCTCATGTATTTCAGTGATTTCCATATATTCGCCCATTGGTCTATATCTATCGGGTATCCTATAGCTCTCATCCAGGCAACCGTCGTTGAGTTAACCAAACTTTCCACTGGTGAGAAGGGAGCAGGGGGTTCCACTCTGACCCCCTGAAAAGGGTTTGTCAGGATCACAGGTTGGGTTGCCAGCCTCCAGGTGGTGGCTGGAGATCCCCTGGGATTATGGCTGATCTCTAAGAGACAAGAGATCAGTTCCCCTGGAGGAAAGTGGCTGCTTTGGAGAGTGGATTCCAGGACATCCAACCTCCAGCTGGCTTTTGTGGGTATTTCATCATTAAGCATTATACAATAACATTGCAGTAAGTCATGTACGGCTGCGAGAGTCGGACCGTAAGGAAGGCCGAGCGCCGAAGGATAGATGCTTTCGAATTACGGTGCTGGAGAAGACTCTTGAGAGTCCCTCGGACTGCAAGGAGATCAGATCAGTCGGTCCTTAAAGAAACCAACCCTGACTGTTCCCTGGAAGGCCAGAGACTGAAGCTGAAGTTCAAAGACGTTGGCCACCAAATGAGAAGGGAGCCCTCACTGGAGAAGAAGGCCCCGATGCTGGGAAAGATTGAAGGTACAAGAAGAAGGGGACGGCAAAGGAGGAGATGGTCAGACAGTGTTATTGATGTAACGGACATGAAATTCAGCAAACTCCGGAGCATGACGGAAGACAGGAGGGCCTGGCGTGATGTGGTCCATGGGGTTGCGAAGAGTCGGGCTCAACTGTGCGACTGAACAACACCAACAACCACAACAATACTAAGATGAAGAATTCCAACACAAATTTGGAAAGACATTTAACCAGATAACTGACAACAAGGTCATAGCCAAATGCAACGGGCGCTGTTTTAGCATTTCAGTTCAAGTGTCCCGAATGTTAAAATAAGCACCCATTGCTTTTGGCTACGACCGGTTGTCAGTTGTCTGCTCAAATGTCTTTATAAATCTGCACTGGAATTCTTCACCTTAGTATCGCGTCACTCTTAATAGTCAAACACACAGAAAAAAAATTGTGGCTGTATTTGCATTTCTTAGTCATAGTAAGAGATGAGAAATACCCACAAAAATAAAATTGTGGCAGTATTTGCATTTATTAATCATAGTAAGAGATGAGTTTATAACTTAGTAAGCTTTCACGGCAGGGGTTGTTGTTGTCGTTGTTAGGTGGCTTATTTCTGTGATTTGGCTACTGCGTAAACTGGTGGGCCTCTGGAGCCCTCCTTCCTGGGCGACGACAAAAATGTGTGAGCCGGAGGCTAAAAAACTGCGAGCCGGCTCACACTCACTCAGCTTAGAGGGAACACGGATTGCATTCTATCTCCAGGTGACGGAGATCAGTTCCCCTGGAGGAAAATGGCTGCTTTGGATGTTGGATTTTAGGATTCCCAGCATCCAGGTAGTCAAAAAAACCCCAACACAACTGTGTATAATAGCACAGAAAATAACCTCTGTTGAATCAAGAATGTGCAATCCCGCTGTACAGTGGTTATATGTTAATGCAGGCGCAAAGACATCAATTTCGTATGTTCATTTCGGGCACAAACACCATTATCCATATACATATACATCAAAATGAAACTTTGATGTATATGGATAATGGTGTTTGTACCTGAAATGGACATACGAAATTGATGTCTTTGCGCCTGCATTAACATATAACCACTGTACAGCGGGATTGCCCATTTTTGATTCAACAGAGGTTATTTTTTTATACTATTATACACAGTTGCATTGGGGATTCTTTGATTCACATACTGTGTAAGTGTGCCAGTTTTTTGGGGTTCCTTGTTGGTTTAACCTCCAGGTGGTGCCTGGAGATGTCCTGGGATGGCAACTGGTCGCCGGGGGACAGAGATCAGTTCCCCTGGAGGAAAATGGCTGCTTTGGAAGTGGGACCCGATGGCATTATACCCCCAGACCCCACGGAAGTCTCCCCACTCTGAAGTCTGAGGCGTCTTCAGGTGGCCGCTTTGCAGAAACTGCTGAAATTAGAAATCCCTCCTCATCACTATTGGACCGTCACAACACAGCTCTTTGAAAAAGAGCATTGGAAAAAGTGCAGAGAAGGGCAATTAGAATGATAAAAGAGTTGGAACACCTTCCCTATGAAGAAAGGTTAAAACGCTTGGGGCTCTTTAGCTTGGAGAAACGACAGCTGAGGGGTGATATGATCAAGGTTTAGAAGATTATGAATGGGATTGAGCAGGTTGAGAAAGAAGTCCTTTTCTCCCTTTCTCACAATACAAGAACTCGTGGGCACTCCATGAAATTCCTGAGCAGTCGGGTTAGAACAGATAAAAGGAAGTCCTTCTTCACCCAAAGAGTGATTACCACATGGAATTCACTGCCACAGGAGGTGGTGGCAGCTACAAGCATGGACAGTTTCAAGAGGGAATTAGATAAACGTATGGAACAGAAGTCCACCAGTGGCTATTAGCCACAGGGTATAGATGGGAACTCTCACTCTGGGGCAGGTGATGCACTCTATTCTTGGTGCTGGAGAGGGCAGCAGTGGGAGGGCTTCTGGTGCCCTGGCCCCACTGCTGGACCTCCTGATGGCACCTGGTATATTTTGGCTGCTGTGTGACTCAGAGTGTTGGACTAGATGGGCCATTGGCCTGATTCAACATTGGCTTCTCTTATGTTCTTATGTTCTTATGTTTGATACAACCTTCAATGCCTTAACCGGCGTCCTCTGGATATTTCTGAGCGTGTCCAAAGAAAATCCCACGCCGGCAAGAAACAGGAGGTCAACTGTCTGTTTCTACTCCAGGCAAAGCGTACCCACAAATCTCCTAGTGACCGAAGAGGCTAGAATCGCAGAGTCGGAAGGGTCCTCCGGGGTCATCTAGTCCAACCCCCTGCACAATGCAGGGAATTCACCCAATGCCTCTCCTCCCCCTCCAAGCCCCCAGTGACGCCTGTTCTATGCCCAGAAGGTGACAAAAAAAACCTCCAGGATCCCCGGTCAGACGGGGCTGGAGAAAAACCGCTTCCTGACCCCAAAGTCGTGTTGGTCAGTAGAAGAACTGGATTAGAGGTTGGAGACCAGTGAGATTTTCGGGGTACGAGCTTTCGAGAATCAAAGAGGTACCTGACGAAGGGGGTGTGACTCTCAAACGCTCGTCCCCTGGAAAGCTTGCTGGCCTCAAGGGGGCTGCTGGGGCCGCGGTGGCTCGGAGGTTAAGATGCTGAAGCTGCAGACCGGAAAGTCTGTAGTTCGGCAGTTCGAGACCCAAATGCCGCATGTCGGAGTGAGCTCCCGTCTCTGGCCCCGGCTCCTGCCAACCTAGCAGTTCGAAAGCAAGAAATTGCAAGTAGATAAATAGGCACCGCTTTGGTGGGAGGGTGACAGAATTCCGTGCACCTCGCCGTCGAGTCATGCTGGCCACATGACCGCGGAAATGTCTTCGGACAGCTCTGGCTCTTCGGCTTGGAAACAGATATGAGCATCACCCCCTGGAGTCAGATTTGACTGGCTTTCAAGCAAGGGAAACCTTTACCTTTTAAAGGTTCTGCTGGGCTCGAATCTGTTCTAATGATCGTAGCCGTTAGATCCAGGGCTCCCAGATCCAGGTTGGGAAATACCTGGGGATTTGGGGGGCGGAGCTTGAAACAGTAGGGTTTGGGGGAAGGGAGGGACTTCAGTGGGTTATAATGCCCTAGAGCCCACCTTCCCAAGCAGCCATTTTCCTCCAGGGGAACTGATCTCCGTTGTCTGGAGAGCAGTTGTAATCCCAGGAGATCTCCAGGCACCACCTGGAGGTTGGCAACCCTCGAAGCAGCCCCGGATGAGGCCGCTCCTAATTCTCAATCCAGCTCCGATGTTCATCGCCTTTCCGTTCCGTACGGATGACTCGGATCCCCTCGAATCTCGCCGTTCCGTCATCGCCGCTCGCAAAGCCAGGAGTGAAGAGGAAGCTGCCGTTTGGCTTGTTTCACGAAGGCGAAATCTGTCCTGTCGGCAATCTTCTGAGTCTCGGTTTCCCCTCTCTTCCCATCCGATGTGCAAACAAACTCCGGCGCGCGAAGCCAAGTCGACGTGGACTCCAAAACACACTCCCGCTTTGGCGGCACGAGACGCCGTGACTCATCTCGCAAGCCGTCGCCGCGGCAGATACCGGAATCCGTCCAGAGAGGAGTCTTGGAACGCGGCTGCAGGATCCTGGAAATTCTTCTCGGAGGTTAACGTGGAGAAATCAGAAAGGATCTTGCTGAAAGGACCCGACTAGAGTCCAGTAGAACCTAACGGACCAGCCCGATATTCAAGGTTTAAGCTTTTGAGTCAAAAGCACGCCTCCCTAGGGGGACGGGTTGCTAACTCCGGGTTGGGAAATACCTGGAGATTTGGAGGTGGAGCTGGAAGAAGAAGAAATTGGATTTATACCCCGACCTTCACTACCCAAAGGAGTCTAAGAGCGGCTTACAGACTTCTTTCCCTTCCCTTCCCCACAACAGACACCCTTTGGGGTAGGTGGGGCCTAGAGAGCTCTTTTGAGGTCTCCTCCTGAGAGAGCAGCTCTGAGAGAACTTGTGGCTGACCCAAGGTCACACCAGCAGCCGCATGGGGAGGAGTGGGGAATCAGACCCGGTTTTCCCAGATTAGAGTCCACGCCCCTAACCACCAAACTGGCTCTACAGGGGTGGGGTTTGGGGAGAGAATTCAGTGTTGTAGGATACCACAGACTCCACCTTCCAAACCGGCCATTTTCTCCAAGTGAACTGATCATCATCATCTGGAGGTCACTTATAGCAGCAAGAGATTTCCACCACCACCTGGAGGTTGGCAACTGGTTGAGAGCCAGTTTGGTGTAGTGGTTAGGAGCGTGGACTCTAATCTTCTTCTGCTAGGGAAGGGTCTGTGGCTCAGTGGCAGATCCTCTGCTTGGCGTATAGAAGGTCCCAGGTTCAGTCCCCGGCATCTCCAGTTAAAAGGACCAGGCAGGAGGTGATGGGAAAGACCTTGACTTGGGACCCTGGCTCAATGGCAGACCCTCTGCTCGGCATGCAGGAAGTCCCAGGTTCAGTCCCCGGCATCTCCAGTTAAAAGGACCAGGCAGGAGGGGATGAGAAAGACCTTGACCTGAGACCCTGGCTCAGTGGCAGAGCCTCTGCTTGGCAGGCAGAAAGTCCCAGGTTCAATCCCCGGCATCTCCAGTTGACAGGACCAGGCAGGAGGTGATGGGAAAGACCTTGACCTGAGACCCTGGCTCAGTGGCAGAGCCTCTGCTTGGCAGGCAGAAGGTCCCAGGTTCAATCCCCGGCATCTCCAGTTAAAAAGACCAGGCAGGAGGTGATGAGAAAGACCTTGACCTGAGACCCTGGCTCAGTGGCAGAGCTTCTGCTTGGTGTGCAGAAGGTCCCAGGTTCAACCCCCGGCATCTCCAGTTAAAAGGACCAGGCAGGAGGTGATGAGAAAGACCTTGACCTGAGACCCTGGAAAGCCACTGCCTGTCTGAGTAGGCAATACTGACCTTGATGGTCTGATTCAGTGTAAGGCAGCTTCATGGGTATTCATGTATGTTCTCAGGGCTTTTTTGTAGAAAAAGCCCAGCAGGAACTTCTTAGCATAATGGGCCACACCCAGCAGCAGAAACTCATTAGCATATTAGGCCACACCCCCATGCCTTCCCTTGGGTTGCCCTGGTGCCCCGCAGCTGCGGGGAGCCCGGGCAAGCCAGCCCTTGGACAGGCCGGGGAAGGCACGGGGAGGTATTTAAATACCTCCTCAATCCTTCCAGGGCCCCTCTGGCCCGCCTGTCTTGGAGTCGCTGGAGGGGGGTCGCTCTCCAGGCCTTCTCTCTATAGCCACGCATGCAGAGGTTTTGGCTGTAGTGGGCGTGGCCAACTCTGAAGCCAGCCGGAACGCTGTTCCGGTGCGTTCCTGCCCAAAAATAGCCCTGTGAGTTCTGCAGATAGCGCTCCCTTCATCAGATAATGCTTTCAAGAGCTCTGACTCTCCAAAGTTTATACCCCAAAAATCTCATGAGTCTGTATGGCCCTACTGGATTGAAATCTAGCTCTCCTGCAGACCGCCACGGCCACCCTTTGAAACTATATTACTAAAAATATCTGAAAGCAGTTGCATACTCACAAAGCTGGCATTTCTCGGTCACCCCCCAGCGTGACCAAGAGACAGGACGGGTCAACGACGCAAAGTGGAAGGAAACGAAGGCCCGCTTTTAGGTCTGACTTTGCCACTCCGTCTGTCGCAAACCCAGACTTAGAGGCAGGCCTTGTGACACCGGAAGGGGCCGAAAAACGGAGATTGCAGCGTCCTTCTTGGCCCACGATGCAGGGTCTTGTCCAAATCCTCCCACAGTTAGTTGCTAGTTCGGTTATAAAGAAGCTAAGAGAGAACCGACTCCAGGTTCCTGATGATGTAGATCTGGGGTGTTTATTGTATATCCTTTACAATTTTAGAATTATGGAATCTGCTCAGAAGAAGGTTTCTCCTCGAAACGTGGACGTCATCTAGAAAACACGCCAGCATTTAAAAAGGGAAGGTTCCTATTTGTTACTAAATGGACTCTAATACTTAATTTGCCTGTATATAATAAAGAGTATTAGAAGGAAGAACCATATTTTGCTTTTGAGAACATTATATGTGGGATGAAACTTCGGTTCAAGTTCTGTTCGAATTCTACTGTAATATTTTGACTATCTAAATCATGTTGTGGTTGTTCTTTCACATTGTTGTCATAGTGCTATTAAAACCACAGGATATATTGTGGTTGTCTTGAGCTGGGGTGTCAAACAAGGCCTGAGGGCCGGAATCGGCTCACCCAACCCTCTTACCTGGCCTGCAAACAACTTGTAGGTAGGGAAATGTAAGGTACTCCCCCTTTTATGGTATCCCTCAAGGAAAAAAAAAAAACTAGCCTTGCAGGTATGATTAAATACATTTATGGGGGCTTTTGTGGGTTCCCCAGAAAATCAATGGCTTTCACTGCTAAAAATCAATTGTTTTGTTTGTATTTTGAATAAAAAATAATATTGTTTATTGGGTTTGTCTGTGTCCTTTATAAAGCTTATACCTCTGGTACTTGGTGTCACATTTCATGGCATACATGGCCCGGCCCAACAATGTGACATTCCACATACAAAAGAGCCTCCTTAGGAAACAGGAAACCTCCTCAGGAAACAATCCGTAGACAAAAGAACCTCCTCAGGAAAGCTCCTCCATAGCAACAATCCATAGACAAAACAAGCTCCTCAGGAAAGCTCCTCCATTAGCAATCCATAGACAAAACAATCTCCTCAGGAAAGCTCCTCCATAGTAGCAATCCATAGACAAAACAAGCTCCTCAGGAAAGCTCCTCCATTAGCAATCCATAGACAAAAGAACCTCCTCAGGAAAGCTCCTCCATGTAGCAATCCATAGACAAAACAACCTCCTCAGGAAAGCTCCTCCATTAGCAATCCATAGACAAAACAACCTCCTCAGGAAAGCTCCTCCATTAGCAATCCATAGACAAAACAAGCTCCTCAGGAAAGCTCCTCCATTAGCAATCCATAGACAAAACAACCTCCTCAGGAAAGCTCCTCCATTAGCAATCCATAGACAAAACAACCTCCTCAGGAAAGCTCCTCCATTAGCAATCCATAGACAAAACAACCTCCTCAGGAAAGCTCCTCCATTAGCAATCCATAGACAAAACAAGCTCCTCAGGAAAGCTCCTCCATTAGCAATCCATAGACAAAAGAACTTCCTCAGGAAAGCTCCTCCATTAGCAATCCATAGACAAAACAACCTCCTCAGGAAAGCTCCTCCATTAGCAATCCATAGACAAAACAACCTCCTCAGGAAAGCTCCTCCATTAGCAATCCATAGACAAAACAACCTCCTCAGGAAAGCTCCTCCATTCGCAATCCATAGACAAAACAACCTCCTCAGGAAAGCTCCTCCATTAGCAATCCATAGACAAAAGAACCTCCTCAGGAAAGCTCCTCCATTAGCAATCCATAGACAAAACAAGCTCCTCAGGAAAGCTCCTCCATTAGCAATCCATAGACAAAACAAGCTCCTCAGGAAAGCTCCTCCATTAGCAATCCATAGACAAAACAACCTCCTCAGGAAAGCTCCTCCATTCGCAATCCATAGACAAAACAACCTCCTCAGGAAAGCTCCTCCATTAGCAATCCATAGACAAAAGAACTTCCTCAGGAAAGCTCCTCCATTAGCAATCCATAGACAAAACAACCTCCTCAGGAAAGCTCCTCCATTAGCAATCCATAGACAAAACAACCTCCTCAGGAAAGCTCCTCCATTAGCAATCCATAGACAAAACAACCTCCTCAGGAAAGCTCCTCCATTCGCAATCCATAGACAAAACAACCTCCTCAGGAAAGCTCCTCCATTAGCAATCCATAGACAAAAGAACCTCCTCAGGAAAGCTCCTCCATTAGCAATCCATAGACAAAACAAGCTCCTCAGGAAAGCTCCTCCATTAGCAATCCATAGACAAAACAAGCTCCTCAGGAAAGCTCCTCCATTAGCAATCCATAGACAAAACAACCTCCTCAGGAAAGCTCCTCCATTCGCAATCCATAGACAAAACAACCTCCTCAGGAAAGCTCCTCCATTAGCAATCCATAGACAAAAGAACCTTCTCAGGAAAGCTCGTCCACTAAAATGTTCATAGCCTGGAGAACTACAACAAGATAATTGACTCAGCCCTTCCCCACCTTCCGGGGTAGATATAAATTACCTGCCTACCATTTTTTTGCTCACCTTGACACAGAGAGTCCTCCATCTTTCTGTGTTATACCTCTGAGGATGCCAGTCACAGCTGCCGGCAAAATGTCAGGTCCTACAATGCCAAGACCGCAGCCACACAACCCAGGAAATCTACAGCAACTAATGTGACATTTATTTCAGATCCGGCCCTCACAACAAATGAGTTTGACTCCTCAGATGTAGATGTCACAGAGCTACCAAAGGGAGTACAAAATAAGTTAAGTGGCTTGGGACTTGTTTGGTGGACACATGATACAGGGCCTTTTTGGTGGCAGCCCCATAATTATAGAACAACCGTCCTGGGGAGGTGTGCCTGGCCCCCTTGCATTCCATCTTCAGGAAGCAGTTGAAGATGGTATTTAGGACTGTTTCGGCTGGGGAGGAAATCCAGGAACAGCTCTGCCATTTGCCAGCTCCCTGAATCTCAGCAGCCTCATTTGCATGCAAAGTTAATTATGCAAATCAAGCACATCAATTAAACAAGCATTGTCTATCCATGGCTCGGTGTTCAGCGAACACAAAAAGTTGAGGAAGGATCGGCGGGAGTTTCTTTTGACCTCCTCAGGATTTGCTTTGGCTTACGTATCAGAAGAGAGAAATGCTGGCGAGGAGGAGGAGGGATTTGACTGATCTAGGAGCTGCGGTGGCTCAAGTGGTTAAGACGCTGAACTGTAGGCTGGCTGGAAGGTCGGTAGTTCAGCAGTTCGAGACCTGAGTGCCGCATGACGGGGTGAGCTCCCGTCTCTAGTTCCAGCTCCTGCCAACCTAGCAGTTCGAAAGCAAGAAAATGCAAGTGGATAAATAGGGACCGCTTCGGTGAGAAAGTAACAGCGTTCCGTGCGCCTCGGCATCTAGTCATGCCGGCCACATGACCACAGAAACGTCTTCGGACAGCACTGGCTCTTTGGCTTGGAAACGGAGATGAGCACCGCAACTCTAAAATCAGATTCGACTGGCTTTCAAGCAAGGAAAACCTTTACCTTTTACCTTGAATGATCTGGTTTTTATTTCTTGGCAGTCCTAATTGGAGTCTTTGAATTACGACTTGTTATCATTGTTCTTTTTAGCGTGTTTTTATAGTAGAAAAGAGCCAGAGTCCAGCAGCGCCTTAAAAGACTAACAAAATACAAACTTTCATGAGTTGCTGGCCCACTCCTTCTAATACCACTGTTTTTACAGTGTGTTATTTATATCCCAAGGCGCCTTAAGTCCCGCAAAGGGGGGGAAAGTGGATAATGAATGTTTTAAACAATTAATTAGTTAGTTAATTAATTAATCACAACATTTATTAGCTGCCTTTCTCCCTTGCGCAACTCAATTGATTAATTTTTATATAGCCCCTCCGTAGCCTTCCAAAATAAAGCAAGTATTTACCATCAACCCAACCTGTTCTACTGCGGTTCTCCAGATTAGTGCCTAGAATGAACCCCCCCCGCCCCGACCCTGAAGAATGCCCAGGAATCAAGACGGCCCTTCTGTGCAGACTCACAAATCAAGGATTTGTAGGAGAAAGGGGGAGAACAAGCAATGCTCCCTCTAAGCTGAGGAGTCTGGTGAGCAAAAATTCTACTCGGTGAGCGACTGGCATTAAAAGTTGTGAGCGAGCGATTGGGCTGCTGCAGAAATTAGTCTGCTCTGGAGGCTGAAAACACTGTGAGCTGGCTCACACTAACTCAGCTTAGAGGGAACAGTGGCAATGCTCCCTCTAAGCTGAGGAGTCTGGTGAGCAAAAATTCTTCTCGGTGAGCGACTGGCACTAAAAGTTGTGAGTGAGCGATTGGGCTGCTGCATACATTAGTCTGCTCCGGAACCATCCTTCCCGAGCGAAGACAAAAACCTGTGAGCCGGAGGCTAAAAAACTGGGAGCTGGCTCACACTAACTCAGCTTAGAGGGAACGTGGGGGACAAGTTCACTTGACATTTTGTCAAAGAACAGCAGACTTCAGTCTCCTCACCTGGATGGCCCACGCCGGCCTGGTCTCGTCAGATCGCGGAAGCTAAGCAGGGTGGACCCCGGTCAGTATTCGGATGGGAGACCGCCAATGCTCCCTCTAAGTTGTGGCGTCTTGTGAGCAAAAATTCTACTTTTGTGAGCGACTGGCATTAAAAGTTGTGAGCGAGCGATTTGGCTGCTGCATAAATCAGTTTGCTCTGGAGCCCTCCTTCCTGAGCGGAGACAAAAATGTGTGAGCCGGAGGCTAAGGAAATGTGAGCTAGCTCACACTAACTCAGCTTAGAGGGAACACTGGAGCCCGCCAAAGAAGTCCAGGTGCAGGCATTGGCAAACCGCCTCCGTCTGTCTCTCACCTTGACGTGGGTGGCCCAGGCTAACCCGATCGCATCCGATCTCAGAAGCTAAGCAGGGTCGGCCCTGGTCAGCACTTGGACGGGAGACCACCGACGAAGTCCAGGGTTGCTACGAAGAGGCAGGCACCGGCCAGGGCACCTTCTGAATGTCTCTGGCCTTGAAAAACCTGACACGGCTGTCGTAAGTCAATTAGAGGAGCCGTCTCCAATTCCCGACCTGACCTTTGAGGGTGCCCTTTGCTAGTTCCCCGGATGGCAAATGAAGGGTTCCGGCAGCGGTCCAGTCACCGAGAAGGTCAGATCAGCGCCGCTCTTGTTTGCGGGTTGTAGCTGCTGAAGCCGTACCGAACTGGGATACCAGGCGACGCTCCCTCCAAGGCTGTGGAGTCTGGTGAGCAAAAATTCTGCTTTGCGAGCTACCGGCATTGAAGTTGGGAGCGGGTGGTTCGGCTGCTGCATCAATTAGTTTGCTCTGGAGCCCTCCTTCCCGAGCGGAGATGAAAATGTGTGAGCCGGAGGCTAAGAAACTGTGAGCTAGCTCACACTGACTCAGCTGAGGGGGAACACCGATGCCAGGATAATACCGTTTTGATACCAGGAGAATACCTTCTTTCTCTTGAACGGAGGGACAATATTCTGTGGGGATTGGCTCAAAAGCAGCGAAGACAGAAATACGTTCTGGCCTGTGTAGCGATGAACCGATACTGCAAAGCTGAGGAAAGTACCGAAAAGGGCAACAGAGGGAACAAAGGACTGGGAGAAACTTTTCCTGTGAGGAAAGGCTAAAGCAGGGGTGCCAAAATATGGCCTGGGGGCCGGAACTGGCCCATTCAGGGCTCTTATCTGGCCCGCACGCAACTGGTGTGAGGGAGGGAATTAAATACATTTATGGGGGCTTTTCTGGATTTCCCAGTAAAACAGTTGCTTTCACGCCCAGAGACCAATTGCTTTTGTTTGGCGAGCCAGTTTGGCATAGTGGTGTGGAGCGTGGACTCCTAATGTGGGACGACTGGGTTTGATTCCCCACTTGGCCTCGACATGCAGCTACTGGGGTGCTTGGGTCAGTCACGAGTTCTCTCAGGGCTGTTCTCTCAAGGGCAGTCCTCGAAAGAGCTCTCTCAGCAGCCCCGCCTACCTCACAGGTTGCCTGTTGTGGGGAGGGGAAGGAGATTGTAAACCGCTCTGAGACGCCTTCGGGGAGTGAAGGGCGGGGTATAAATCCAATCTCTTCTTCTTCTTCTTTTGTATTTTGAGTAAAAAATAATATTGTTAACTGGGCTTGCCTGCGTCATTTATAAAGTTTGTATCTCCAGTACCTGGCATCACCTTTTATGGCAGACATGGCCTGACCCGACAAAATAACATTTATGTCAGATTTGGCCCTTGTAACAAATGAGTTTGACACCTCTGGGCTAAAATGTCTGGGGCATTTCATTTACCGGAAAAGACCATTGTTGATTCATTTCCTTCGTTTTTACCCTGCCTTTCAGCCCAATGGAGACCCAAAGTGGCATACGGCGTTGTCCTCTCCGCCACTGTATTCTCACAATGACACTGTGAGGTAGGCTAGGTTGAGCGGGTGTGAGTGGCCCAAGTTCACCCGGCAGGCATCCAGGGCATGAGTCGGGATTCGAACCTGGGTCTCCCAGATCCTAGTCGCACACTAATGGCGCACAGAGCATCATAACATTGTGGATGTGGAAGAGAAAAGTGGATAGAGACAACTTTTCCTCCCTCTCCAATACTGCAAGAACTCGGGGGCACCCGGTTAAGTTAATGGGCAACAAATTCAGGGCGGACAAAAGGAAGCATTTCTTGACTCAGCGAGTAACTTAAATTGTGCAATTCACCGCCAGAGGATGTGGCAATGGCCATGAACGGGGATGGCTTTACGCGGGGACTGGACAGATTCATGCAGAATGAGGCCTAGGGAACCTCGGTGTTCAGAGGCATTAAATGTCTGAATCCCAGAGCCAAGAGGCAACATCAGTGGAAGGCCTCTCTGCCCTATTGTTGGCCCTCCAAGAGGAACTGTCTGGCCCCTGTGTGAGACTGGAGGCTGGACTAGATGGACCTTCATTGGTCTGATCCAGGGGTCCATCAGGGGATGTCCTTATCATGGGAAGGCCTCGGCCTCTATGCTCTGTCTGTTGGCCCTCCAGAGGAACTGGTTGGCCGCTCTGTGAGAAAAGATGCTGGACTAGATGGACCACTGGTCTGATCCAGCAGGCTCTTCTGATGTTCTTATGAAGGCCTCGGCCTCTCTGCCCTGTTGTTGGCCCTCCAGAGGAACTGGCTGGCCCCTGTGTGAGACGGGATGCTGGACTAGATGGACCACTGGTGTGATCCAGCAGGGCTCTTCTGATGTTCTTATCAGGGGAAGGCCTCAGCCTCTCTGCCCTGTTGGTGGCCCTCCAGAGGAACTGGCTGGCCCCTGTGTGAGAATGGATGCTGGACTAGATGGACCCTCCCTGGTCTGATCCTGGTCTGATCCAGCAGGGCTCTTCTGGTGTCCTTACCAGGGGGAGGCCTCGGCCTCTCTGCCCTGTTGCTGGCCCTCCAGAGGAACTGGCTGGCCCCTGTGTGAGGCGGGAGGCTGGACTAGATGGACCCTCACTGGTCTGACCTGGCAGTGCTCTTTGATAATGTTCTTATCATGGGAAGGCCTCGGCCTCTCTGCCCTGTTGCTGGCCCTCCAGGGGAACTGGCTGGCCACTGTGTGAGAAGGGAGGCTGGACTAGATGGACCATTAGTCTGATCCAGCAGGGCTCTTCTTGCGTTCAGGCCCAAGGCTTTTGAAGCACTTCAAAGGCTGAACATACCATCTCATCCCAGAAGCTTGACCCTGTCCTACGAATACAAGGACCCTTCCCAGCCTAGCCTTTGGGAATCCAGTCCGAAGGGATGAATCTTCAGAAAAACCACTTTCGAGATTAATCAGGGCAAACATCTGCTTGGCACCGCAGGAAGGAACTGTACAGTGCTTGTACCTGAGAACACCATCGTCGCGCACGCACTATGCTTCGAAATGTAAAATGCAGAGCATTTTGATTCAAGCCGAGGTGCACCTCAGAGAACCACGTAAGTTTCAAGGCATAAGCTCTGGAGAGTCAAAGTTCCCTTTGTCAGACAAAGCCCATCTTGCGGGTCTCGAATGTACTTCTGGATTCGAATCTCGCTGCCCTGCTACAGACCGACCCTCTGCAACGGTCTCTAAGTGACACAAATTATGTGTGCACCTCCGAAGAAGAACATGCGAGGCAGCTAGCGCAACCGGCGAAAAGCGCGCAGAAGAATATCCGCGCATGCAAACGCACTCGAGACTCCACGACACCTTTGCTCTGCCCGTACACAGAGACATGTAGTCGGAAAAAAACAGACACGGGTGCACATCAAATAATTGTGCATGCAAGGTGATACCTGATGCTTATTTGCTTTCCCTGCGGGGATAACCTGATGCAGAGATGCTCTGCCCGGCCGATCTTTCTTAAAATACAAAGCTTTGTCTGCCTTTGTGCCTGAGGATACAATCGACACCGAGAGTGTACATGCACACACAGACAGAGAAAGAGAGATAGCCCACACATGTGGGAACATATTTTTTTTTTACACATTGCACAGTAGCCGTATTGCTAATTCCACACGGCGCATCCCTTGGCGAGCACTACAAAGAGACCAGAGAAAGAGAGAGGAAATCGCACCGCCAATACCCACAGATGCTTGAATTGTCAGCAAAAGATATACACTGGGAAATATATCGGCCGTCTACGCAGGCAAACCGTTCATCCATATCCACACCTCGATATCCCCACAGGTTATATAATATGGCAGATATTAACCACATACGTAGGGGTATACATGTCCGGTATATGCCCGCAAAAAAACAAACCGGTAATGGAGAATTCCCTGAGCCCGTACACCTTTATCCCCAAGGTATTATCCCTATACCTTCAACCTTTCTGCCCGCAAAGGTTTCACTTGTGGGGAAACTACCTTTGTACCTGTGATCTGGGAATAAGGGGGGGAAGGGGGGGCCTCAATGGATTGGAGGCACATGATAGGGCTGGAGAAAGACCCGGAGGGGTGGATGGATAGAATAGATCTGACGCGGTGTGTGGGGGGGAGGCGGGTATCCGACCACCGATGGAGATTTTTTTAGACAACAAAAAGCGATCCCGAAAGGAGGGGGTAGGGGAAAAAAGGGATACCTGGGCAAAAAGAAGAAAAGAAATGGGGGGGGGGGTCCGAATGGCTGAGATGAACAGGATTGGGGGGGGCAGGATGAATGGGTGGGACCGGGTCAAGGGATACCTGTCTGATAGGGATCCATCCCCCTCCCCCTAATAACCCCCTGAGCTGCTCTCTGCTTCCCCCGTTCCACCCCCCTTTCTTTCTTTCCACCTCTCTCTTCTTGCAGGGCCCCCTCCCCACCATTGCTATGGGGAAGGGGGGGGGAGAGAGAGACCAGTTGCTAAGCAACCTCCCCTCACCCAGTACCTGTACCCCTCCCCCACTGCAGCAGCCTTCCCCCCCCACACACCCCTCCCAAGCCACGGTCTCCCCTCAATATCCCCCCCCATATATTCTCCAGAAGGGCACCTCTGTTCAGCAACCCCCCTCCGAAAAAAATCCCAAGTATATGAGAAAGCCCAAGTTGCCCCTTCCTCCCCCCCCCATGCATCTGCATCCTCCCAGCTTGGAAACAGCCCCCCCACCCGCCCCCCGCCCGGCGCACCCGCCCGGCTTCTCCACGCCCCCCCCACCTTGTCCCCATGCAACCCCATCGCCCCTGCCCCACAACCTCCCCCATCCCCTAAGAGGGAACACAGACCGGCTCTGTGCCCCCCCCCCCAAAAAAAAACCCCAACCCAAACCGGTCCCGTCCCGCAATCCGGGCGCCTCCTCGCCTTCCCTCCCCCAGGCAGGCACGCAGCCCCCCCCCCAACACCCACCCACGCCCCACCAAAGAATCCCTTTACCTGCAGCATGACCCGGTATTGCTCTTCGGGCTTCTCCACCACACACATGTTACATCCCATGGCGATGGCCGGCGGGGGGGGGGAGAGGAGGAGAGGGGGCTGGGGGGGTCCTACAGGTGGGGGGCGCCCGGCTGGCCCTCCCGGCCCCCCCACCCCGGCATAGCCCTGGGGCGGGGAGGGTGGGGGTGCCCTTTCAACCCCCGGGGGGCATGGCCAAAGGGGGTCCCGAGGAGGGCTGGGGAGTGGGGGGGGGGTCCTGCCGGCTGCGGAGGGGGGCGAGCCTCTCTCTCTCTCTCTCCCTCTCCCTCTCCCTCTGTCCTCCTCTCCGTCCGCCGTCTGGGCTGCCGAGCCCGGCTTTGCCACGGGGAGGGGCAGGCAGGGGAGGGGAGGGGAGCGGGCGGCGGGAGCAAGGGGGAGGGCTTCGGGGAGGGGGCGCGACCAGACCGCCGCCCCCCACCCGGGAGCGCCGCCCCCCTCCCCTCGCCGCGGGGAGGCTCGATCGCGGCGCGAACTCCGGCTGCCAACCTCCAGGCGCCACCCGGAGACCCCCCCCCCCCGCTCTGACAAATGATCTCCAGGCGACTTAGAGAAGGGCTGCTTCGGAGGGCGGGCTCTGGGGCATGGTGCCCACACTGAGGTCCAGGGATGCCAGCCTCCCGGCGGGACCTGGGGATCAAGGCTCCCTCTGAGCCGTGGAGCCTCGTGAGCAAAAGATTCTACTTGGCGAGCTTCCCGGCGTTAAAGCTGCGAGCGAGCGGTTTGGCTCCTGCAGAAATGAGTTGGCTCTGGGGCCCCTTCTCGCCCTGCGCGAAGACGAAAATGGGGGAGCTGGAGGCTGAGAAACTGTGAGCCGGCTCGCACTAACTCAGCTTCGAGGGAACACGGCTGGGGATCCCCCCGGATTCCAGCTCATCTCCAGACTGCAGAGATCAGTTCCCCTGGAGGAAAGGGCTGCTTTGGAGGGCGGACTCTGTGGCCTTGTGCCCCACTGAGGTCCAGGGATGCCAGCCTCCAGGTGGGGCCTGGGGATCCCCCGGAATTCCAGCTCCTCTCCAGACTGCAGAGATCAGTTCCCCTGGAGGAAAGGGCTGCTTTGGAGGGGGGACTCTGTGGCCTTGTGCCCCACTGAGGTCCAGGGATGCCAGCCTCCAGGTGGGACCTGGGGATCCCCCGGAATTCCAGCTCATCCCCAGACTACAGAGATCAGTTCCCCTGGAGGAAATGGCTGCTTTGGAGGGGGGACTCTGTGGCCTTGTGCCCCACTGAGGTCCAGGGATGCCAGCCTCCAGGTGGGGCCTGGGGATCCCCCGGAATTCCAGCTCATCTCCAGACTGCAGAGATCAGTTCCCCTGGAGGAAAGGGCTGCTTTGGAGGGGGGACTCTGTGGCCTTGTGCCCCACTGAGGTCCAGGGATGCCAGCCTCCAGGTGGGGCCTGGGGATCCCCCGGAATTCCAGCTCCTCTCCAGACTGCAGAGATCAGTTCCCCTGGAGGAAAGGGCTGCTTTGGAGGGGGACTCTGTGGCCTTGTGCCCCACTGAGGTCTAGGGATGCCAGCCTCCAGGTGGGACCTGGGGATCCCCCGGAATTCCAGCTCATCCCCAGACTACAGAGATCAGTTCCCCTGGAGGAAATGGCTGCTTTGGAGGGGGGACTCTGTGGCCTTGTGCCCCACTGAGGTTCAGGGATGCCAGCCTCCAGGTGGGGCCTGGGGATCCCCCGGAATTCCAGCTCATCCCCAGACTACAGAGATCAGTTCCCCTGGAGGAAATGGCTGCTTTGGAGGGGGGACTCTGTGGCCTTGTGCCCCACTGAGGTCCAGGGATGCCAGCCTCCAGGTGGGGCCTGGGGATCCCCCGGAATTACAGCTCATCTCCAGACTGCAGAGGTCAGTTCCCCTGGAGAAAATGGCTGCTTTGGAGGGGGGACTCTGTGGGAGGGCTTCTAGTGTCCTGGCCCCACTGCTGGACCTCCTGATGGCACCTGGTCTTTTTGGCCACTGTGTGACACAGAATGTTGGACTGGGTGGGCCGTTGGCCTGATCCAACATCGGCTTCTCTTATGTTCTTATGTTAAGCACACTTCTGCAGATACAGTGAAGTGGAAGTCAGCAGCCCATACATATAGATAGAGGGTGAGCAGCAAATTAGCACAGCATAATGAAGATGTTTAACAGATTCAAGGACCAAACAGTAATAACAAGCTTAGTTTACACGGTTACCATTTGTCTGGGTTTCATTCTTGGGGGTGGGGAGATAGTGAAGGCAATAAATATGTCAAAATTGGAGACCAATGGGCAGATGTATCCTTGACTGCAAAATGTGGACAGTAATTAACTGAGACCCTGCATAACGGCTTTGTTCTATTGTCCAGCTCAGTTTATTTTGATACAAGCTTGGAAAGTGGTAATAAAAACTGCCACATTCAACACCAGCTGAAGACTTATATGTGCCATTATAATCCAACATTCCAAAATTCTCAGACACATTTCACAATATTGGGGGGGGGGGTTCCAGTTACCTGAAGACCTAACCATCCGCTTTCGTGTTGGATGTGCTGCTGTACAAGATTTTGCTACCGTTTGAGTGATTTCTTTAGAGAGGTCTGAAAGGAGGAGGGAAGTGTAGAATTGCTCCGATCTTCCTGGGGGATTGCAAGGTGAGATAACAGGTATCCAATCCAAACACTGGTTCTGCCAGCAACGGCTGGCCCCCTACCGGAAGACTGTATTAATATACTGGACAGATGTTCTAAATAAGGAACTGGAGCAGCTGCGCACCTTCTGTGCCCCCAAAAGAGCTTTGGCCTTGAAATACACTGGGTTCGAGACGTGCAAAGCGATCGGCTTATAGTTTATTAGTGATTCAGCAAGAGAAAGAAGACTGGAAATCCCTGGCCGAAGCCAGGTATTTATGCCTGGAAAAGGCTACACCCAAAACACACCCCACTCCCAACAATAGGCTATTTACACTCCATTGTCTCCCAACTGGTTTACTCTGGGATCTCTGTCTCCCTACTGGTCCATTCTAGGATCCTAGCAAGCCATTGGTATGCGTCATAAGAACATAAGAGAAGCCAGTGTTGAATCAGGCCAATGGCCCATCTAGTCCAACACTCTGTCACACAGTGGCCAAAATATACCAGGTGCCATCAGGAGGTCCAGCAGTGGGGCCAGGGCACCAGAAGCCCTCCCACTGCTGCCCCCTCCAGCACCAAGAATAGAGTCCATCACCTGCCCCAGAGTGAGAATTCCCATCTATACCTTGTGGCTAATAGCCACTGATGGACTTCTGCTCCATATGTTTATCTAATTCCCTCTTGAAACTGTCCATGCTTGGAGCTGCCACCACCTCCTGTGGCAGTGAGTTCCGTATGTTAAGCTAAGCCCTTTTGCGAGGACAGTTCAGGCTCAATACATAACAGGACTATAGTCAGACTGTTGGGACTGGACCTTGCAAAGCGACGTATGCTGGTGCCCAGCCCAGAGGGGCCCCCAGGAATGTCATTCACTACACCAGCACGCTGTAATACCGGGGTCCCCAACACAGCACTCGGGGGCACACCGAGGCACCCACTGACAGTTTAGCTGGTGTCCATCAGGTGGGTTTTAGAAAGTGGGCATGAATAGGTCGGGTTCCTGCCCGGCGGGGCTTCCGATTGGCCTCTGGAAATCTGATGGGCTGGGCAGGTGAAAATCTGATTGGCTGTGCAGTTGTGTCGGCAGCAGATGTCCCCACAACATCAGTTTTATTCTCTCTTTCTCTCTCTCTCTCCCTCTCCCTCTCCTCTTTCCCAGGGTATTTGTTAAAATTACTCCCCACACGTGGACTCCTTCTGTGTCTGTGTGTGTGTGTGTGTGTGTGTGTGTGTGTGTGAGAGAGAGAGAGAGAGAGAGAGAGAGAGAGAGAGAGAGAGAGAGAGAGAGAGAGAGCGCCTTCTGGGGTGGCCATTTTATAGCTGTGCTCACAGACGCAAAACCAGTTGGGGACCCCTGGTATACAGTGTTGGAGTAGGCTTAGTGTGACCCAGTCCGGCACGGCAGTGTTTATCGACCAGGGGGTGTGTTTGTGCGTATTCCAAGACCACTCTTCCACCTCAGCCTAGAGAGGCCAGCCTCCAGGAGGGGCAAACGTAGAAAAAACCCGTGTTAGAACAAAAGCCAGGGCTCTTTCTGTAGGGCTGACACACACCCCTAATGTAGCCAATCCTCCCAGAGCTTACAGAGCTTCTTCTTTCAGGGGCGACTGTAAGCTCTTGGAGGATTGGCTACATTAGGAGCGTGTCGCCCAATATGCAAAGGAGTTCCTGCTACAAAACATACAATACTATTACGCTACTATATTGTCATATACTGATATAAACAGAGCTTTTTGGGTAGAAAAAAGCCCAGCAGGAACTCATTAGCATATTAGGCCAGATCCCCAAACAGAACAGCTCATTAGCCTATTAGGCCACACCCCCATGTTACCAGAAGTGTGGTCGTCCAGCCACACCCGCCTTTTGCTTCTTATTCTGTTGACCTTGTTTGTTGTCAAAACCCAGGGCTTCTTTTGGAGCAGGAATTCCTTTGTATGTTAGGCCACACACCCCTAATGTAGCCAATCCTAATGAGTTTCTGCTGTTGGGTGTGGCCTATTATGCTAATGAGTTCCTGCTGGGCGTGGCTAACTCAGGAGCCAGCCGGAACTCCATTCCTGTGCGTTCCTGCCCAAAAATAGCCCTGGATATAAATAATATACTTGAATACAATAGAGACCCTAGTGTATCTTATTCATTATAGTACAAAAGCCTAAAGAACGTCGTATATCCAGTAGAAAAATCCACAGCTACAGAGCCATGCTTTCAATGCGGTGGACTATCTTGCTTTCTGATGAGAAGACCAATGGGAGATGCAGCAGTCGTCAATGATGAGAGATGCCGGCAGGCTGTTATGCTTTCCGAAAAGAGATGCAGTGCGCATCAAAGCGACACACCTCCCAGGCAAAAATTGTGTGTTTCAAGAGAGTCTTCTTCAGGAGAAATTATTTTTCCTGGAACCAAAGCTCACAATGCACAAGTCAACAATTCTACAGAGGGCTTCTCCGGTTCTCTAAATTTGCTCAACCTTGCCGTGTTTCCCGTGTGTTTTGTTGCACCTTCCAGGTGAGGCCTGGAGAGCTCCCAAAATCACCACTGACCTCCAGACAACAGGGAGAAGCTCCCCTGGGGGAAAACGGGTGCTTCCTGAGGTCCCTTCCTCCCCCAATCCCCACCCTTCCTAGGTAAAGGTAAAGGTTCCCCTGCTCGAAAGCCAGTCGAATCCGACTCGAGGGATGCGGTGCTCGTCTCCGTTTCCAAGCCGAAGAGCCAGCACTGTCCGAAGACATTTCCACGGTCATGTGGCCGGCATGACTAGACGCCGAGGCCCACGGAACGCTTTTGCCTTCCCACTGAAGCGGTACCTCTTTATCTACTTGCAATGTCTTGCTTTCGAACTGCTAGGTTGGGCAGGAGCCGGGGCCAGAGACGGGAGCTCACTCCGTCATGCGGCACACTCGGGTCTTGAACTCCTGAACTCCTTACCTTCCGGCCTGCAATTCAGCATCTTTTTTTTAAAAAAAAACATTTTATTATAGGATATGTTTCACATAGTTAAAATTCCATCTTATAGATACCACATACCTTTTTTCTTTTCTCCCCACTCCCCCCAGTACAAGGCTTCCCGCAATGCTCTTACCCCCTTATAAACTCTATTATCTAATTACCATTCACAAAATATGTCATTTCCATTATCAAGTTAGGTAACATTTTAGCAATCTTATCGTTCTTTTTCTTATTTTCTCCTTAATAACTGTCAAAGCAAATCAATCTATTTTTAACATCCCAGTTTTTCCTCAAGATAGTCTTTAAAATCTTTCCATTCTTCAAAAAATGCTTCATCTTCTTCGTTATTAAGCTTTCTTGTCATTTTGTCCATTTCAGCCATAAAAAGCATCTTCTTAATCCATTCCCATGTTTCAGGAATCTTTTCTTGTTTCCAGAATTGAGCATAAGTCATTCTAGCTGTTGTGACCAAGTACCATAACAATGTTCTCTTGGTTACATTTAATTCTTCCAGTTTAAGGCCTAACAACAAGAGCATCTTAACCACTTGAGCCAACGCAGCTCCCACCCTTCCTAGGCACCCCTCAAAAGGGTTGCCGGCCTCCAGGTGGGACCTGGGGACCCCCCAGAATTCCAGCTCATCTCCAGCCTACAGAGATCAGTTCCCCCTGGAGGAAATGGCTGCTTTGGAGGATGGAACTGATAGCCTTGTGCCCCACGGAGGTCCCTGTCCTCCCCAGGCTCCATCCCCAAACCCCCAGAATTTTCTCAACCTGGATCTGGCAACCTGACCCCCTCCATTTCCTCCTGGTGGCCGGGGTGCACCTGTCAACCCTACCCCCCCCAAGTCTCCAGAGCCTTCCCAACTCAGAGCTACGGTTGACACCTCCAGGTTGGAAAATTCCTGGATATTTGGGGATGGGGCCTGCAGAAGGTGGGAGTTGGGGCCGGGAACAATCCCAGCACAGTATAAGGCCGTAGAGTCCGCCTTCCAAAGCGGCCATTTTCTCCAGGGGAACTGGCCTCTGTCACCCAGACATCTGTCGGAATCCCGGCCTGGGAGTTGGCAACCCTACCTAGAGCCGGCAAACCCTACGGAATCGCTTCCCAACTCTGGGAGCCGCTCAGGGCCCAGGCGGGGGATTAGAGGCTGTAAGCGGAGCGACGAGAGGGGTCCATTTGTTCTGGCGACGCCTTGCCTTGCCGCGGGGGTCCTGGCGACGTCTCATGACTGATTCCAGGCAGGGCATGTGAGCAGGGAGGTAAATTGATTCTTTGATTCATGGTGACAGCTCAAGGTTGATGAACAGCGGGAGGAAAGAGCCGCCGATACCGGGGAAGTAATGGGGTTGTGGAACGCACAGCTGTTTTATCGGAGAATCCCACCTCTCGAAGGCCTCCAGGAGCATCTTTCGCGCCTCCAGAGCGCACACCCCTGGGGAGAGACAGCTGTCAACCTCCGCCGCCTTGGCCCCGTGGTAGGGCTCCGTGAGCCTGCAAATTGGGGAGGGCGGGTTCGTAGGAACTGATTCTGGTGAAAATGAGCCATAAGAACATAAGAGAACATAAGAGAAGCCAATGTTGAATCAGGCCAATGGCCCATCTAGTCCAACACTCTGTGTCACACAGCGGCCAAAATATACCAGGTGCCATCAGGAGGTCCAGCAGTGGGGCCAGGACACTAGAAGCCCTCCCACTGCTGCCCCCTCCAGCACCAAGAATAGAGTGCATCACCTGCCCCAGACTGAGAGTTCCCATCTATACCCTGTGGCTAATAGCCACTGATGGACCTCTGCTCCATAGGTTTATCTAATTCCCTCTTGAAGCTGTCCATGCTTGTAGCTGCCACCACCTCCTGTGGCAGTGAATTCCATATGTTAATCACTCTTTGGGTGAAGAAGTATTTCCTTTTATCTGTTCTAACCCGACTGCTCAGCAATTTCATGGAGTGCCCACGAGTTCTTGTACTGTGAGAAAGGGAGAAAAGTACTTCTTTCTCAACCTGCTCAATCCCATTCATAATCTTATAAACCTCGATCATGTCACCCCTCAGCCGTCGTTTCTCCAAGCTAAAGAGCCCCAAGCGTTTTAACCTTTCTTCATAGGGAAGGTGTTCCAACCCTTTTATCATTCTAGTTGCCCTTCTCTGCACTTTTTCCAATGCTATAATATCCTTTTTGAGACGTGGTGACCAGAACTGTACACAGTATTCCAAATGAGGTCGCACCAATGATTTATACAGGGGCATGATTTATACAGCCCGGAAGGTCGAGGGCTGTGTTGGCAAGCGGCCAACAGAGCGGGCGTCCCCGACCTTTTAGGAGGCCTGTGGGCACCTCTGGAATTCTGGGGTGGCGGGCGCAGCCCCAAGATGGAGGCCGGAGGAGGCGGGGCCGACCACAAAATGTCAGCCTCAGAATGTCAGCCACCAAATGTGAGCCACAGAATGCCAGAGAGCTGGATTGGTGGAGTGGATAGGAGCGGCGGGTTCTAATCCGGGAGAACCGGGTTTGATGCCTGACTCCTCCACATGCAGCTGCTGGTGTGGCCTTGGGTCAGTCCAAGTTCTCTCAGAGCTGTTCTCTCAAGGGCAGTTCTGTAAAGAGCTCTCTCAGCCCCACCTGCCTCTCAGGGTGTCTGTTGTGGGGAGGGGAGGGGAAAGGAGATTGCGGCCTGAGACTCCTTCGGGTAGTGAAGGGTGGGGTATAAATCCAATCTTCTCCTCTTCCTCCTCCTCCGCCTTGTCGTCTTCCTCCTCTTCTTCTTCCTCCTCCTCCTCCTCCTCCTCCTCCTTCTACATAACTCTAACAGTAACTCTTCAACATCTCAGACAGAATCTGTGTTTCACAGGGCACCTGTAAAGTACTGGGTTCTGTGCCTCATGACTCGGACGACGACATAAGAGACGACGCGTTTATTCGTACTTCACAACAAAGACAAACAGCAACGGCCAGAGGACAACTATATACAGTTGGGGGGGGGGACGCCCCACATTCCTATTGGTGGGTTTGAATCTCCCGCCAATGTTTCCATTGGCTCCCTTTTGGCGAGTTCAGGAGGCTAGTCCCTATCGTTCCCAGGAACGGAGCTTGGCTGTTTTCTTGCCTGCTCTTGTTCCTGGACTTAGGACATAACAGCACCTTTCTAAATTAACCAATGGTTCTGAATCCTTACCTTGCATATGCACAGCGCAGTCATGCAGTGAAGGTCTTTCTGCTGGGGTAGCGGCCACTGCCAAAGCGACGTTTTAAAAGATCTGTACAGCCAATCAGAAGCCATCCTGAGTACTACTTTGTAAAAATGCTTGGCAGGCACCAGGACGGGTGGCGGGGGGCACCATGGTGCCCACGGGCACGATTTTGGGATACCCCGACATCGAGGAACACTGGCTTCCCTGCAGCCTCCTATAAGTCACAATGGGCATCAAAATATATTTCCGTGGGAGGATAATAAGCCCTATCAGTCTTTGCAGAAGCCCCTTTCCATGGTTTCATTACACTGAAAAACAAACCATTTGGGTTGTATGGAGGTGAAGGGAGTGGAATTATATAGACAGGCAGCTTAACGGACTCAGTTCTCATTGGGTCCCACTTGGCATCTTATGCATATGAACACATGTGAAGCTGCCGTATACTCAATCACACCATAAGTCCATCAAGGTTGGTATTGGCCACTCAGACGGGCAGCAGCTATCCAGGGTCTCAGGCAGAGATCCATCACATCCCCTCCTACATGGTCCTTTTAGCTGGAGATGCCGGGGACTGAACCTGGGACCTTCTGCATGCCAAGCAGAGGCTCTGCAGCTGAGCCAGGGTCTCAGGTCAAGGTCTTTCCCATCACCTCTTGCCTAGTCCTTTTAACTGGAGATGCCGGGGATTGAACCTGGGACCTTCTGCATGCCAAGCAGAGGCTCTGCCACTGAGCCAGGGTCTCAGGTCAAGGTCTTTCTCATCACCTCTTGCCTGGTCCTTTTAACTAGAGATGCCGGGGACTGAACCTGGGACCTTCTGCATGCCAAGCAGAGGCTCTGCCACTGAGCCAGGGTCTCAGGCCAAGGTCTTTCTCATCACCTCCTGCCTGGTCCTTTTAACTGGAGATGCCGGGGACTGAACCTGGGACCTCCTGCATGCCAAGCAGAGGCTCTGCCGCTGAGCCAGGGTCTCAGGCCAAGGTCTTTCTCATCACCTCCTGCCTGGTCCTTTTAACTGGAGATGCCGGAGACTGAACCCGGGACCTTCCGCATGCCAAGCAGAGGCTCTGCCACTGAGCCAGGGTCTCAGGCCAAGGTCTTTCTCATCACCTCCTGCCTGGTCCTTTTAACTGGAGATGCCGGGGATTGAACCTGGGACCTTCTGCATGCCAAGCAGAGGCTCTGCCACTGAGCCAGGGTCTCAGGCCAAGGTCTTTCTCATCACCTTCTGCCTGGTCCTTTTAACTGGAGATGCCGGGGACTGAACCTGGGACCTTCTGCATGCCAAGCAGCGGCTCTGCCACTGAGCCAGGGTCTCAGGCCAAGGTCTTTCTCATCACCTCCTGCCTGGTCCTTTTAACTGGAGATGCTGGGGACTGAACCCGGGACCTTCTGCATGCCAAGCAGAGGCTCTGCCACTGAGCCAGGGTCTCAGGCCAAGGTCTTTCTCATCACCTCCTGCCTGGTCCTTTTAACTGGAGATGCCGGGGACTGAACCTGGGACCTCCTGCATGCCAAGCAGAGGCTCTGCCACTGAGCCAGGGTCTCAGGTCAAGGTCTTTCTCATCACCTCCTGCCTGGTCCTTTTAACTGAAGATGCTGGGGACTGAACCTGGGACCTTCTGCATGCCAAGCAGAGGCTCTGCCACTGAGCCAGGGTCTCAGGCCAAGGTCTTTCTCATCACCTCCTGCCTGGTCCTTTTAACTGGAGATGCCGGGGACTGAACCTGGGACCTTCTGCATGCCAAGCAGAGGCTCTGCCACTGAGCCAGGGTCTCAGGCCAAGGTCTTTCTCATCACCTCCTGCCTGGTCCTTTTAACTGGAGATGCCGGAGACTGAACCCGGGACCTTCCGCATGCCAAGCAGAGGCTCTGCCACTGAGCCAGGGTCTCAGGCCAAGGTCTTTCTCATCACCTCCTGCCTGGTCCTTTTAACTGGAGATGCCGGGGACTGAACCTGGGACCTCCTGCATGCCAAGCAGAGGCTCTGCCGCTGAGCCAGGGTCTCAGGCCAAGGTCTTTCTCATCACCTCCTGCCTGGTCCTTTTAACTGGAGATGCCGGAGACTGAACCCGGGACCTTCCGCATGCCAAGCAGAGGCTCTGCCACTGAGCCAGGGTCTCAGGCCAGGGTCTTTCTCATCACCTCCTGCCTGGTCCTTTTAACTGGAGATGCCGGGGACTGAACCTGGGACCTTCTGCATGCCAAGCAGAGGCTCTGCCACTGAGCCAGGGTCTCAGGCCAAGGTCTTTCTCATCACCTTCTGCCTGGTCCTTTTAACTGGAGATGCCGGAGACTGAACCTGGGACCTCCTGTATGGCAAGCAGAGACTTTGCCATTGAGCCACGATCTCAGGTCATGGTCCTTCCCATCACCTCCCACCTGGTCCTTTTAACTGGAGTTGCCCAGGATTGAACCTGGGACCTTCTGCGTGCGAAGCAGAGGCTCTGCCACTGAGCCAGGGTCTCAGGTCAGAGTTTTCCCCATCCCCTCCTTCCTGGTCCCTTTTAACTGGAGATGCTGGGGAGTGAACCTGGGACCTTCTGCAGGCCAAGCAGAGGCTCTGCTACTGAGCCACAGCCCTTCCCCACCAAGAGACAAGAGCTAAAAGCATATCAGTTAGCTGACATGGTGTGGTGTTTTCTCTGTCAGACGAGGACCCAGGAGACCCACATTGAAATCCTGACTCATGCCCCGGAAGCTTGCTGGGTGACCTTGGGACGGTCACATGTTTTCAGCCTAACCTACCTCATCGTGTTTTTGTGAGGATCAAACAGAGTTGTAAGCCACTCTCCGTCCCCATGGGGGAGAAAAACTGGGATATAAATGAAGTCAACTAGCTGTCTCGAAACATTTGGGAGGAGATGTAGCTTAGGTCCAAATCGGGAGTGCTCTGTGAGTATCCCGTCCGGAGCGTGCCCAGGGATTTTTAAAAGCACTGTTCTCAGGCCCCTCAATGTCCCGGGGTCGCCGGATCAGGCCGGACGTCAGAAGCTAAGCAGGCTTGTACGGTCAGATGGATGCAAAATGTCGGCTACGACAGAGACCTGTCACAATGGAGTGAAATATGGAAAGTGAATATTAGGTTGACTAAATCTGTCTCATTCAAAGAAACTTTTTATAATATGCTCCATAGATGGCTTCGAACCAGGCTTCCCTCTAAGCTGAGTTGGCGTGAGCCAGGCTCACAGTTTTTTAGCCTCCAGCTCACACATTTTTGCCATCGCTCAGGAAGGGAGGGCTCCAGAGCAAACTGATTTATGCAACGGCCAAATGGCTCGCTCACAACTGTAATGCCAGTCGCTCACAAAGGAGAATTTTTGCTCGCAAGCCTCCGTAGCTTAGAGGGACCATTGCTTCTAACCCCAGATAGGTTAGCTAAAATGCATAAAAACTTGAGTGGCAGGTGTTGGAAATGTGACAATCATGTTGGACCATACTTCCACATGTGGTGGACATGGAAAAAGGTTCATAAATATTGGATCGGAGTACATGCTTTCTTACAGTCAGTATTGAATATTAGAAGAAGAAGAAGAAGAAGAAGAAGAAGAGATTGGAGTTATACCCCGCCCTTCACTACCCAAGGGAGTCTCAGAGCGGCTCACAAACTCCTTTCCCTTCCCCTCCCCACAACAGTCACCCTGGGAGGTAGGTGGGGCTGAGAGAGCTCTTGACAGAAACTGCTCTTTTTTCAAGAACAGCTGTGCCAGAGCTTGTGACTGACCCAAGGTCACATCAGCAGGTGCAAGTGGAGGAGTGGGGGAATCAAACCCGGTTCTCCCAGATTAGAGTCCGCGCACTTAACCACTACACCAAACTGGCTCTTTCGATACCTTTCTAAGCCAGAGATATTTCTGTTCAACTGTTTACCAGGGGACTTAGATAAGAACCATTGATACTTTGTTTTACACATTATAACGGCAGCCAGAATTTTATTTGCAATTACATGGAGGACACATAAGAACATAAGAACATAAGAGAAGCCAATGTTGAATCAGGCCAATGGCCCATCTAGTCCAACACTCTGTCACACAGCGGCCAAAATATACCAGGTGCCATCAGGAGGTCCAGCAGTGGGGTCAGGGCACCAGAAGCCCTCCCACAGCTGCCCCCTCCAGCAACAAGAATAGAGTGCATCACCTGCCCCAGACTGAGAGTTCCCATCTATACCCTGTGGCTAATAGCCACTGATGGACTTCTGCTCCATATGTTTATCTAATTCCCTCTTGAAACTGTCCATGCTTGTAGCTGCCACCACCTCCTGTGGCAGTGAATT